>JAFMSR010000015.1:20819144-20891644 GCA_022818135.1 Saxidomus purpurata
TCAAAACCAATTAATTGCATCTGGCTATCTTGTTAACTTTTCGAGAGATAACCGGTCATGAGAGGTAGGAGTCAAAATCAAAAATCACAAAAACTCAGAAAGGTGTTATTGAATGTTTAGAGATGGAATTTCAATAAGAAATGTGGCACATCCAGTAAATCTCGTTAGTACCGAGTGTGGCCACCATTTGCATGAATGCATGCAATGATCCTACGCCGCATCGACGTAACGTAACCCAATACCAGTGCGTTGGGCAAATTCCTCCATTCCTGTTGTAACTCCAGTGTAAGATCGCGAACATTGTCAATCTGATGTTTAGCTCGTGCTTTGCGGCCCAGCTGATCCCATATGTGTTCAATGGGGTTGAGATCCGGGGAAACCGCGGGCCATGGCATGACGTTGACATTGTTTTGCTGCAAGAATTGAGTGGTGACCCTGGCTACATGAGGGCGGGCATTGTCCTGCATCAATGTTACACCAGGACCATGCTGACGAATAAATGGTAAGGCATATGCATTTAGCACGTCTGCAACATAACGCTGTGCATTAATGTTGCCCTGTACAACAACCAAATCTGTCTTCCGGTTTCCCATGATCCCACCGCAGACCATTACGCTCCCACCCCCAAACCTGTTCTTCTCAACAATGCAACAATCGGCGAATCTTTCATTTTTACGCATGTATACACGTAATCTTCCGTCAGCATGACTAACTGTGAACCGAGATTCATCGGTGAACAAAACTCGGTTCCAGTCAGCCCTTCTCCAGTTCAGATGACCTCGCGCCCATAACAGCCTGGCAGCACGGTGACGTTGGGTCATTATCTGACCAGTGTACGGGCGGCGTGCCCTGATTGGTTGGGCGTTACGACGCAACCGGTTGAGAATGGTCTGCCATGAGACACCGTATTGCCTAGCAGTGACTGTGCCTGTCAATTGACGTTGACGTAAGTGAGTCAACGTAATGAAACGATCGGCTCTAGCCGTCGTTACACGAGGCCTACCAGGTCGCTGCCGGTCGTGAACAGCTCCAGTCTGCTGGTACCGGGCTGCAAGACGATCAATCGTCTTCCGACAGCACCCGAACCGACGCGCGACTACCCTGGCGGACATCCCACCCGCAAGCATCCCAATTGCCTGATTTCGCTCGTTTTAGGAAAGCCTTGGCATATCGAAAACAGTGAAAAATTAAAGAAACAATTTAATTTTCAGAATAGCCCCTATCGCATGAATGGTACGACATGAACTGAATCAACATATGGATGACATGTATAGCGTGCACGTGCAAAACGTGCAAATGACCGTTCCGGTTACTGGCCGATATGTAAACCGTGCGTATCGGGTAAACTGTACACGATCGTATTCTGAACATCGCCAGGGTTTAAAATACATGTACATTGAACATGTAGCAACTACACAGACAAAGCTTCACCGGCTATAAAACAGGGACGTTTCTAGTTTTGCTGAGTATACATAAATTGAAAAAAAAACTATTTGCACAGCTAATTACAGTGTAATCTCCTTGTAAAAAAGAGGCTATTTCTCTTGGATAAACCATTTCTGGCAAGGAATAATACAAGAAAAATCTCAATTCAGTCGAAATTTCATGTGCATGTGTCTACGCTGTTTATTGTATACAATGTAACAGACATCACCAACATGTTTTTCTTTATCTCTGTCTTATTCCGACCCCCCAGTGGGACATTAACTCCCACAGACATGAACAAACCGACTTCTATGGACAAAAAACCTTAAGTTACCACTGTATGTGATTCATACCTCTCTCAATAGGTATTGACTCATTCGAAACTCTCGGGACAAGTTCTACATCAAACATATTTAAAGTTACAGTATATTGAGTCACTAAATGTACTGATAAGTACACAATATAAGTACAAATGTACTAAGTTTGAATGTTATGCTCCAAGCGATTATTTACATTTATATAAACTAATGATTACAAAATGTGTTTTGTGGGCTTGCATTAAGATAGAAAAAAAGAGCAAAAATAAACAGTTTGTTTAAAAAATAGAAGCTGTGGAATTTAATTAACATTCTAATATCAATCCTGCAAAAGAAGTGAATTTTGGTAGAACGTCTACATGTGATTTAAATCACTATGAACAAATGAATTTTCGAACTATTTACTGATAGCGTAATGCCGGTGTCGGACGTATTCTTCGGTTTTTGGCCTGGGGACTGAAAGTCCCCTAGGCCTAAGTTAGCATACCACATTTCAAACACTGCAAGAAATTTAGCTGTGCTATGTGCGAATAACAACTGTAAACATGCGCTATGCGAAAGTAGTGCAAGACAGACCAGATCAATCATCTGTTTGAATGTCGCATATGATAAGAACATATTACAAATAAAAAGAGTACATACAACTTCAAACGATTGCAGGAAGGTATATAGCTTACCGGCTGCATTACACATGTTTTTTTTTGTTTTAGAAATTAATGTGCTGTTAGCTGATTATGGAAGATAATCATATGCATATCACAGAAAAGTACGAATATTTACGGAAATTCACGGAAACGTACGGGGCCGCGATAAGAGTTTGTAGTTTGATTTTCAAATTTCCGATGTTATTTCATTGACAACTTTCTTATTTACGAACGATTACATATATATTTACCTAAAAGTAAATTTCTCTAAAAAAAATATATAATTTACGTACAGTCCCGAGAAGGAACTCACGTGATCAAAATCACCCGCCATTTATCGAGGACGCTGCATGTCAAGGCCCAGTGAACGGTTTCACCGATTACAACTACAAGGTAACCCAGAATCATTTTTGGTTTTCTCTGTTATACACATTGTATAGTACTGTATTTATATTTCATTGCTGGTATTGCTTTGTTCATTTCTGTTTCAAGGTCTTGTCCTTGGTACACAATAATTTTCGATCCACATCATCAGATCATATCGCTTGAAGTTGTACAAAGCGCAGATCGAATTATTTTTATTGGCTTAAACAATTTATAATGTTGACTATGTGATTATTTTTCATTTAACGTACGTTTTATAATAAAACAAACTTCCCTGCCACCCATATATTTGTGAATCATTCATTCTGTGTCATATATTGAATTTCGTCCTCTGCACATTTCGACCCGCGCTTTAGGTAAGGTTCAGCGCAAAACACGTAGGTCAAAAGTTGTTTTTCGGGGAGTTAACCTATAGCCCCCAGGCCTTCAGCGCTCACAGCGCTTTGATTTAGTTTCGCGATTTCATGATAAAGTTAAATCGGGATAGACAAACTTATCAGAAATTTTAAAATTCAGAAGACACGGAAAGCTGGCTTCCGCAAATGTGTATGCGGAAATAAATTGTGCGAGTTACATGTATACATATATGTTATATTCATGAATCCGAACGGGAAGTGTTACCATATAAGATAATCGACAGTAAGTTTAATGCTGGTTAAACTTTATAAACAATTTGTCCCCAGACTTGTACACAATGTAGCATCAAATGAATTAAAGTAGTAACGAACTTAAGTATTAGATACCGTCAAAGTAGGTTGCTAATTGTTTACCTCAGTGTATATTTCATCATTCTAACGCTATTGAAAATTTATCCTATATATGTATACGCAAAGAAGGATTTGAGCGTGATATGCCTTGCCTTACAGAGTATATCACTCTAGATGTCCGGAACTATTTTTGGCTGTTGAAATTCAGTCCCTTGTAATTTTCACATCTATGGGTGTGCATGCGTTATTACGCTTGGATTGGCATTATTATGAATGAAGTTACGTGATTTTAACAAATCGTGGTAAAATTTGCTACAGTTCCAGTATCGCCTGTAATGAACCGTTCCAGATTTTTAGAACACATTTTAAAACCACCTAAGCCTTTTGTTAAGGGATTATTTTCTTTTCATGGCTAGGTCAACTGCTCACAAACAGAATCACAAGGTCAACAATGAAACACGTGATGTCCTAGTGTGACCATTGGATAATCCAGAGAACAAGGTCATACAATGAAACACGTGCAAAATGTCAAGCCTAATGCGCTGCCCATTGGGTTTTTGAAACTGATTAAGGAATCAGTGTCATTTTAGAATATCAGTAAACAACCTAAACGGGAAAAACAAATATGTTATATGTACTGTTATCATAATAAGAAACACATTTAAGTAACAAAATAAGAATCAAGAGAACCTTCAGTTTAATGAAACCTGATTTATTTTGTCTTTACTATTGGTCATGTAGCATGCTAATAACTTACATTGGACCGATCGCATAGTTAGGTGAACGGTCTTATAAGCCTATTTTACTTAAGTATAGTATGGGTCATCAATTATCGCTGACAACAAATGTATTTAAATTCAAAATGTTTTGAGAAAGTAAAACGAACATAGACGTTTTTTCTGAACTTTCATGAATTGGCCGAGGGTCCGAAACAAAGCAAAAACGTAACTGCATTGCGGAATTTTACGAATATCCTATGAATATGTCAAAGCAGCGAGTTCAGGTGCCGATGGTAGTGCAGTAAATAGTATCCCTTCGAACATTTCGTTTTGTTTAGATTAACGTGTTAAATTGGAAATACATTTAACATATGGGTGATATACCGTTTAGTATATCACTATTTGTCGTTAAGATGCTTCGGAATTAATCACTCAGGCCTTCGGCCTTCGTGATTAGATTACTACGCATATAAACTCCACACAGTGATATACTAACCGGTATATAACTCTATAGTAAAATCTCTATCCTAATTATATGCTTTTTCTCCGAGAATTGTTAAGTTGTAGGTTGGTGGGCGCGTGATATAAACGTGTTAAGCCTTTCTCTCCTTAAATAAAATGAAATGTCTCTTAGCAGCCAAAAACTGTCACTGACTTGAACATCATAGATTTAAATGCTTTGTTTCGGATTAAGACCTATGCGTCAGTCCGTGCTAGAACATCACAAATGTCGGGATACTGTCCTTTCTTAAGCTGTCCTCAGATCATTAGGTTAAATAAGAAAAATAATCACAAAGATCAGACCACAAGTCTTCAACTGCCAGTAAAGTATCAACCTCTGACAGCGCGGTCAAAATTACCCTTTAAACGCTGAACTCCAAGTCAGAGAGTGGCCAGGACCAGTTGTTCGAAACTTAAATCGTCGGTTTACCTAGTCGGTTAACTTTAAGGGATATATTTTTACAGTTTGAAACCTTGTTAAAACGAATTTGTGCACTCAAGAAAATGGAATGAGGAACGAAAGCTCTTCAAAGCGAAATCAAAATATTCCACTAGTGTTGCCAACTAAGAAATATTTTTTCTATTACAAGTTAATCAACAGCTGGCTTAACAGTCTGTTAAAGTTTCGAACAAGCGGGTCCACCTGTACAATGTAGTACGGTATTTCACTTTTTTTTGCACGACACGGCTAGATATCGAACCCAGGACCTCCCGCACAGGTAATGGGCAATGCGACTGTGACCTAAACTATAAAATGCTATCGTAAAAGAAAACATCATGAACTTTTAAATTTTGTAATTAGGTTCACCGAGTATTGAAATTTATCGGAATTTGAAAAATAATCAGAAAAATAATTCACTCGATATCAAATGGTATTTTACACTGTGATGTTCCGCAACATCTGATCAATAACTTAACATCTTGCAGTGTTATCCTTTATTGATAGCGTAATCATTCTCTATTTTGTCCAGCATTGCGATTGATTTTCTAAAAGTATTTCTCTGTTCTCTGCAATATACTACATTTGATGAAACGCAGGCAGTGCCATGTGAAAATGACGTGGGTGATCGAGTTTTTTTCCAAGGATATTTAATCGATATAATCCTTTTGGGATTGCATTCTTTTTTAACCTTATTTTGAATAGCTCTCTGCTTTTCATATCACAAAAATAGCTTCTGTCTGTTTGGAGCTTGGCAGATATGTAGATGAACTTTAAGAACTGGAATATTTACGAGCGTGTTACTGTATTTATGCCACAGAAAGGTACGTTTGACTTTGTCATACATATTTACGATTGTAAATAACGGATATATATTTTTTATCTCCAATTGAAGTGCTTGTTGAATAACATCCTATATATATTTACGAGCGTGTTACTGTATTTATGTCATAAAAAGGTACGTTTGACTTTGTCATACACCTAAACGATTGTAAATATCTGATATATTTTTTTATCTCCAATTGAAGAGCTTATTGAATAGTATTCTATACATTCACAATTTGAATAAGCAGTTGTGTGTATTATTTGCAGATTTTATATATTTATTTTTTATATTATTTGATATATATATATATATATCTGTACAAATATAACTAAATTGATGAATGCTTACTGATTGGCCTCCAATGGGAATTCTGTAAAAGAATTTAGAAATGTCAGTATGTACAAGTCATGATGGAACATTGTCCCGTGTCGTCATCGTGACTTCGCCTGTCGCTAACTGGCATTGTGAGTTTACATTACTTTAAAAATGCAAAAAGTTATACGTCATTTAGGCATGCTATCACTAACATTTAGGTGATGGTCAAAGTCGTGATATCGAAGCATTGTGTGTAACGGGTCTGGATTTGTGAAACATCAGGTCATGGCATTCGTACAAGGTTAATGACTGTGAGTAAACAGACTGGTTAGTCACAGTATCACACTCCTACAATCATGACATACTCATAACTTACTTAAGTAATTAGGGAATATTGTATGAACGTGTTGCTCTGATGCATTATATTATTCGGGTTGATTCATTGTGGAAAGACGTATCCCAACGGGCCCGTAGGTGCTTTAGACTTGTATCTATGGTCATCAGTAACAGTTACCCTTAATTGACATATGATATCCAAGAGGTGACATATACGGATGCCTTTGACATCTTTTCTCATTGTGATACAAACAACAATGAGACACTTAAATGATTCAGAGGTTTGTAAGTTCCAAAGACATGTACATTGTCATATTGATTAATCGAGAAACCCGTTTCTTCTAATAACTTACTTCTAAATGTCATTGTCAAACGTTTCGCTTTAATGTTTGTCTATTGTTTCTCGTGGTTTAACTCCCGTTTCTAGTAACTTACTTTTAAATGTCATTGTCAAGCTTTTCGATTTACTGTTTGATTATTGTTTCTCGGGGTCTAACTTTAGTTTCAGTCATAGTTCAGTCATTTTACAGGCGGACTGTTAACATAACCATCGTTTATGGTATAGACCAATACTAAAACTTTATCCGCCGTAAGAAACTGCCAACTTTCTCACATTCACTACTTTTGATACACCTGATATTTTGTTATAATTTCCATCACAGTTTCGACATATGTGATAATAGTGACTGTTAGAAACATGTTCTCGACTAAAAACATACAAAACTGTATGAAATTTCCACGCAGTCTACTTTAAATGCAAATAACTTACCGTTTCATGGCGCGACTACTATTGTAGTAAATTATATTGTTACTGAAATTACGTCAGATTATGCCTTGTGAATGGTACAGTTTGCCTGAGTAAGGGTAAACTAGCTCGACACAGCTACATTTTATTACGGAGTTACATGTATTTGCTTAAACAAAGATACGGTTTAAACATTGGATGTTCATTATCTGACTTGCTGCATTAATTATTTAATCATTTCCAGTATTAAATTGACGCCAAGGCTAAACTGATGCTGTTTTATAGATACATTTGGTGATTTCTTGCTGTATTACATTATACAGATAGTGATTACTCAACGGCAAATGGTATGACTGAGTGAGTTAACCGAACATACAATATTGCACGTCCCAGGTAAACGCTAAGCACAAAGTTGGGACCTGTACATTTCACATCATTAAATAACATTTACCAATATTTGGAAAACTCTTTCATTTCAACAAGAACAGTTTGTTTGGCTATATTCGTTTTGAACCGAAAACGCTCATTTAATTTAGCATTGTAATTTGTAACTATGATGGGTCAATATGGCATTCTAACATTTAGTATATGAAACTTACAGAAAAAGAAAACAATTTTTTTTTCAGTTTAATCGAGAAGTAACTACCCATTTCTACGGGAATAGGCAACATTTTATTGAGATATTCCCTTCAGTTAATAGAAAACCCTTGTCAAACTTATCAGAGTTTCTATGCTAATGATTTTTTTTAACTCAAAGTCCCATTAGCACTTTAGACTACTTGCAAGTAGATAATAGATTGGCGAATAACTATGATAGTAATACAATTGTGTTTTATTTAGTCGAAAACAATGTTTCTTCAATATTTTTGTCGCACCTTCACAAAAAAGCGTTGTCCGACAGTGTTTCCTTTTTTTGCAATAATAATTTGCGAAGAGTCAAACTTGTGAAATGGGGTTTTGTTCTGATATTTTGTGAGTGGACTGTTACGGATTCATGCATACGCAAATTTTGAAATATTACTTCTCACAGTTGTTGCCCATGCCTTTGCTGCTCACGGGCAAGGTCACATTTCAGGATTAAAGGTCATAGGACTATATCTCCTCAACCCCTAGAAGGATTTTTTTAAAAACTTGTATCAAATTTTCATCCAATGGAAACAACATGAAATATCCATGTTTCATCTAAGGTTGCTGAAGGCCAAGGTCAAATGTATGCTTTTATAGCTCTCAACACTTTCGAAAACTTTTCTTGGAACTTTGGATAAATATTAATCTCAAAGAGAGGACGTGAATAATCCAGTTCTCAACCATGCTTGGCTCAAGATCAAGGTCACACCTAAGAGACACCAGTCTGTATCCCCTTAATTCCCTGGAAGGGTTTTCATCGAATCTGGTTTAAATATGCATGCTAAGATGTCATGTGACTGTCTTCCAAAGCCCTTGAAGGATTTTCCTGAAACTATGGTCATAGGTCGTATCTGATTGAGGACTTTGTATTGCATGGTAATTGTACGAAAGAGCTTAGCCAAGGAGGTTTTTCTCTATTTGTACTGATGTGTTACCTCAGTTAAACCCATGGCAATAATGAGATAGGTTAATCATAAAATGCTCTTGAATTGCTTTAGATTTTAAAATTGTCTGCTTAAAGGTGGTGGTGACATTTAAATGCAGCTGGGGCTTAGTACTTGTCAAGTATCTGTAAGAACTCCGTGGCAGAGAAGTCACGGTATGTGCCATTTCAATATTGTAGTTCATTTCAAGAATATTTGGTAGCAATGCTTTCTTCATTGTTTGCTTGTGACTCTGAAGTAAATTCTCCCGATAATGTCTTCGAGTGTATTTTCACCAATACAGTGTCGGGTGTCAAATCATTAAGAATGAATGCCCTCATCAAGTGTGTTTACGTAAATCTGGGTTGAGTATCTTCTAAGATTAGCGATGTCATTTCTCCAGATTCGTAATTTCTTACAGAAAATGGGTACTATTATCGTTATTCACCTCACCAAGACCTAACACTCAATTGCCAACTTAGTTTCTCAGATTTTTCAAGCAGTAAACAAAGCTAAATGTAAATAACACACCATATGATTTTTTACAAATAGCCTTCTAGCATTTGTACCACGCGACAGTCAAATATAATTCCATATTAGACTCGGTGAATTAAGTCAAGCGTCGTTTTAGTTCAGTCCCAAAAAACTATTTCAGATCCATATCGGGACTCCACGCGCGTCTCAATAGCACTTCATAGGTATACCTCTTCTGTCGTAGCTATGAATATGATTAAAATTAGTTATTCATATATTCATTCTATTGTTTATTTTGCAAATAAAATTAATTATTCTGTATGATTGACTCGGCTAGCACCGTTTCACAGCAGATGTGTACTCGTCCACTAAAACTAAGTTTATTAATATAAAATGTAATTGTACTCAACAATATTTAATAACATCATAATATTATCAGTCGGCGGCTAAATATATTCCAAAATAAGGCTCTTTGGGCGGTATTTTTACAAGTTTTCGAAGTACTCGTTTAAAAACACCGTTATAATTACTTGTCTTACCTTGCTTTAATTCATCACCTTGTGGAATGTGCCATGCAGTCTAACACAGCAGCCATTTTTTTTAAAGGAAGCTTTTCTTTATTATTAAACTATTACTCATTGTTGTTGTTAATGGAAAATACTTACTATAAAGTTTTAACAAAATGAAAACAAGGAAAATTTATGATCAGTCAAGGAAATTAAATGAAAATTTTAAGATCACCTGAAAGGCAGATATTAGCTTTCTTTGCATAGTGTACTTTAATCATTAGTTTAATGCCC
This sequence comes from Saxidomus purpurata, assembly GCA_022818135.1. NCBI lineage: Eukaryota > Metazoa > Mollusca > Bivalvia > Venerida > Veneridae > Saxidomus > Saxidomus purpurata. The sequence continues at coordinate 20,829,327 of JAFMSR010000015.1, forward strand.
TGAACAGTTAAGTACGGGCGTGCCGGCAGGGATGCAAAAGTTCTTTTGAAGTAGTTATTCATAGACTGCGGTTTCTTAACTAATCATAAATATGATCATAACCTGATGTTATGACAGTTTGATCTAATTTTAAAATATGTTTTGCGAAATTGCATACAGCAATAAATATATATTTCTCCGGGTGTAAGTCAATTTATTGATTTGAATAGTGTGCTCTTACAAAACTTCAATTACTTTTACAAGTACTTTATGAACCCAGGCACGCGAAAACCAGTCTCCACAAATGATCCAATTTTCGTCAAATGTCTATCTTCAAACAGATATATTAGGAAGTTGAACTACTTAATATGGTATATGTAATTAGATCATATTACTTGCTTTGAAGGCAACACTGCCTGATCTTATTACTGGACCTTCTAAAAAATAATCATTTTATGTTGATTATGTAAAACTAGAGTCTCTAATTTATTTTATTGACCAATGTTTTATTACTTTTGTTGCATAATACTTCCATCGTACCGGTCATTAACGACAACATACTTAAGAACAAATAAAGGTTTATTTACATCATTTCCCCATAGGTGTCAGAAACATGTCATGTCAGCCGCGATAAGAAAAGTTACTTATGGAAAATATGCGAGGAAAACAGTACATTTTATGTATTTAGTAAATTTGAATCTAAAAGTTTTTTGTATAGACTTCAAGTTTTGAATGCCTCGTCTACACTGTTCTCAGAAGTTACCGATGAACTGTTGACCTTACCGACAGGAACTTCAGCACGACAGGAAAAATGAACCCGATATAATAGCAAACTAGAGGATGCCCCCACTTTCAACAACTGTCACAAAACAATAGCAAATTTCCATAACTTTGCTTTTACTGCTTGACATTGACAAAAAGTTGTCCAATTTGATGTAATGTACATAAACATTCGGGCCTTTAGTTAAGGAGTTGTACCTGCTGCAAAGTCACCATATTGAACACTTCTTTATTTACTAAATCAAGGACCATAACTTTGGTGTTACTGGTCCGCAAACTTGTCCTATAGAATGTCAAAAGTTTGACTAAGTCAAGGGCCATAACTCTGGTGTTACTGCTAAACATTTGTATGAACTGTAATGACTCAGTTCAGTTACCAAAGGAGTAGATTTTCGGGACGGACGGTCAAGAGAATATATGTATGCCCCTACAAGTTGCGAAAACTACTGACCAGCTTTTTATATCAGGAGTTTTTATTCCTCGCCTCTGGGATTTGGTAATGATCTCCGTTCATCCGTTTGTGCGTCCTTCCAACATTCTTGGGTCAAAGGTCAAGGTCACTGGGACCTATACATGTAATTAATAAATGGTTTCCGATCAATAGCTGAAGATCATAAAAAAATTGCAGTAGGATGATATAACTTGATAGGCTTATTGGTCATGGCGAGTGGGAGACCCATATTGATTTCGGGGTCAAAGGTCAAGGTCACAGGGACCTTTATATAAAATCGTTTTTAGTCAATAACTGAAAAACTGTTGATTTTAGAATGATATAACTTGGTAAGATTGTCTGGTGCAACTTTTGAATGACCCTTGTCGAGTTTGAGGTCAGTGGTCTAAAGGTCAAGGTCACTTGGCGAGAGAGACAGGGCGGAGAACAGGGCGGGCGACATATGCTTTTCTTATAAAAAAATTCTAGTTATTAACTGAACTATTGTCTTAAACAAGTACACATGTTTGTACATTGTAAACTATCTATACCTGTTAAACGTTATAAGCATCTTGTGGACAAGCACCTTTTGAAAAGCTGATACATCTAAAGACCCTGCCTCAGCATTCTAGTTAATTACATTTTCGTGTTCTGGCCGATATAGCAAATATGATTCCTGATGGATCAGTTCTAAGATACATTTCAAAATTATGAAAGGTTTTTAAAAGCAGAACTTTTGAAAACAGAATGTTTCAAATTTCGTTCATAATTTATTCATTTAAACGTTTTGTTCCTGACAGTATAGTTTGGCTCAGTAGGGAGTTGACTCCATTTCCAATGTTTTATGGCCTCATTGAATCTAGTGCAATTGTAATGAGATTGGTACCACTATGCCATGCTTTTAACTAGTCCGCAATAGTTTTATACTGTCGCCTTATAGGTGGCGACAGGCACTTAACTGGCTATTTGGCTTTCTTTGCAATGTATTCGTTAGGTTTCCAATGACGTGTGTTTGTGCTTCTCCCCCTGGCATTATTTCGGGATCATACGTTTCATGTGTTTTAGATGCTCTCTTCTTGCGTAAGTTTCTTAATGCGAAGAATATTCTCTTGATGGTGTATTCCAGTGTATGTTCCCCATAACAATGCCGTGTGTCAAGTCATTAAAAATGAATGTTCTTATCAAGTATTTTGTTTGTTAATCTGCGTCTAGTATCTTCCAATATTAGCGATTGTGGGTCTGCGCGTGTCATTTCTTAGCGAATGAGTATACCGATGCAAATGTCGTGAAGAAAGTGGATTCGATTAAGGTTATGCACCTTTGTCAGACTTTAGAACAGTCCAGTCTGTGTATAGATAAAGAGAAGGCCGCGGGGCGATTGCTGCAGCTTGTCAGTTCTTACAGATGTTGATTTGTGTCTTGTTTTTGTGCATTTAGATACTGGTATGATGCGTTTAATTTTCAATACTTGCACAAGTTTCAAAAGCGCACGTCCCATAGCTATAAGACCTGTGTTACGTTTCTCCGCGACAAAAGTGGAGGGGATATAGGAATCACTTTCGTTCGTCCGTAACATTTCATATCCGCGCCATGTATCCTTAACCTCTCGCGGGATTTTTGACAGATATGGGTCAAATGTTTAATGTCATGAAATCAATGAATCAACTCCACTGCCCCAAGATCAAAGTCAAAGGTTTGAACTTTCTATGCTGTTTTTGCTCCATATCTACAGAAATACTTGCAGGTCATACATTTTTATGCCCCCGAAGGGTGGCATATTAAAATCGCACCGTTCGTCTGTCCGTCTATCCGTCCGTCCGTCTGTCTGTCCGTACATGCCCAGTAGACATTACGGGGTTAGGGTTTGAGTACAACTTAGCATTGTGAGGTTCTTTGAGTTCATTCCGTCATTATGGGGTTAAAAATGGCATTGTGGGGTTAAATAATTGTGGGGTTGAAAAAGATCAAAGAAAGATCTAAGGGATAACCTCACAAAGTCCGTCTGGTAAGTACGTCCGTCTGTGCGTCCCGACTTACAAATTCGTGTCCGGACTGTAACTATGTCATGCATTGAAAATTTTTAAAATAACTTGGCACAAATGTCTAGCACATCGAGACGACGTGTCGCGTGCAAGACCCACGTCCCTACCTCAAAGGTCAAGGTCACACTTAGAGTTTGGAAGTAATGGAATTCTCGATATATGCGCACATTCGTGTCCGGACTGTTACTTTGTCATGCATTGAAGTATTTTAAAATAACTTGGCACACATGTTCAGCACATCAAGATGATGTGTCGCGTGCAAGACCCACGTCCTTACCTCAAAGGTCAAGGTCACACTTAGAGTTTGGAGGTAATGAAATCCTCTATATATGCACACATTCGTGTCCGGACTGTAACTTTGTTATGCATTGAAAGATTTTAAAATAACTTGGCACAAATGTCAAGCACATCAAGACGACGTGTCGCGTGCAAGACCCACATCCCTACCTTAAAGGTCAAGGTCACACTGGAATCCTCTATTTATGCACACATTCGTGTCCGGACTGTAACTTTGTCATGCATTGAAGGATTTTAAAATAACTTGGCACAAATGTCTAGTACATCAAGTCGACGTGTCGCGTGCAAGACCCACGTCCTTATCTCAAATGTCAAGGTCACACTTAGAGTTTGAAAGTAATGGAATCCTGTTTATATGCACACATTCCTGTCCGGACTATAACTTTATCATGCATTGAAGGATTTTAAAATAACTTGGCACAAATGTCAAGCACATCAAGACGATGTGTCGCGTGTAAGACCCACGTTCCTACCTCAAAGGTCAAGGTCACACTTAGAGCTTGAAGGTAATGGAATCCTGTATATATGCACACATTCGTGTCCGGACTATAACTTTGTCATGCATTGATTGATTTAAAAATAAATAACTTGGCACAAATGTCAAGCACATTTAGCCGATGTGTCGCATGGATTTTAAAATTACACACCACAATTATTGAGCACATGGAGAGGACAAAGACTGTGAAGCACCTGTTTCGGGGGCATTCGTCACTTGTGAGGGACAGCTCTTGTTCTTATCAAGACAGTGTACAGAAAAATATAGCCCCAAGATCAAGGCCAAGATTTAAGGTCGTAGGTAGAATCTTACATGTTGTGTTGTGTCTGTATCTGCTAAATGATTTGAAAGTCACCATTTCATAAGAGTCGTATATTGATCTTTGGGACTACGTGTAGAAATCATGTAACATAGTTTCTGCCCAAACGTCATGGTCAAAACTTGAGGTCAAATGTTATAACTGCATTTCATTTCATTCCGCCTCTCATAAACAACTGGAAGGATTTCGATCGAGTTAGGGTAGATTGTTCACGACGTGCAGAATATATATAACAACTGTTCTGCCCAATGATCAAGATCAGAACTTAAAGTTGAAGGTTCGGGCCTTACATTTTGTGTTCGCCCTACATATACGCCTGAAAGGGCTTTCCGATAACTTGGGTCAAATGGTCATCTCATCAGGAGTATTTGAAGAACTAATTTGCCAACAGTGCTACCTTTGGATTTTAATAAATTGTGTCAAAGTCGATGATCAGGGTCCTTGTTCCAGATCCACTAAAGGTCAATGGTTTACTTACAGGCAGGAGTAGTGGCCGTGCCGTGTTCACTTTAAGTTCATATATATTCAACACCATTCAATATTTCGATGAAATTTGGGTCTCATGTCCATCTCATTCAGACGATGTGAAAAAACCAAAGTTCCAATCTCAAACAGGGGTCAAATGTGATGATATTATATAATAAGGATTTTCATCAGATGTTAATTCATCGAGACCATGCAGAGCATCTTCATACTTGTTGGATCAACATGTCAAAATACTCATTTATCTTGCTGCATAGCATTGTGAAGCAGCAGGCGCCCGCTACGCTAACTACCTTAAGTTGATTGCAGCCATTTATTTTCATTTGAAATGAAGTTTTTCTTAATAAACAAACCATTGTTCATTATCTTAAAATTAACGGAAAATGCCTAATACAAAAATCTTTAAGCAAAATGACAGCAAAGAAAAAATGAAATCTTTAAACAAAAAAAATGACAATGAATTAGAAACACCCCAAAGGGAAAACACAAAAAATGGAGTTATATTTCAACCTTTAAGTTTGATTTTTGTGTGTTTTCACTATACATTGTATATACGTGCAACTTAAGAAGTCATTCATTTCAGACTTTTTATTTCAATTTGATGTTGTACATCAATACTTTTGGAAACCTGGATTGAACAAAGGAAATTGTGATGTTGGCTTACAAAAATTCTAAGAATATTTTGGTTTACTTTTCTTGGAATGCGTTTACAAACGAAAAGTCTTTGAATGTATTGATTAACACTTTGAAACTATTGATATATGTCAATTCTTGGAGTGTGTTAAGCATCAATTCTTTGAATGAGTTGGTAAGCGACATATCTTGCTTCTTCATACAATAAAAATGCTAAATATTTCTTGGCTGCTGTCAACAAACCCGATTCAGAATAATTTTCATGTATACTGATGCATTGAACGTTTAATCATTAGATAGTTGGCTCTTATGTGATATCTATATTTATCCCACCCAGTCCTCTTACATTTGAACAACTTTCGAGTGGATACCGATTTATTATATTGACTCTTTTGACACATAAGAGACATTTTTCGATACATTTTCTTGAAAATAGTTGTTTTCATTAGTTTTAAGTATATTTTGCTCATGATGTAGGATAAAAAATTTCCATTGAAGTCGTTATTCACAGAATCCGGTTTACTCAAGTGTCCTAAAATACGACCATAACCTGATGTTATGACATTTTAATCTAATTTCAACTTTTATATAATAAATCTCATATCGCATGCTACATCATCAATGAGTAGTTCAGATTAGTCAGCCGCTGTAATGATTGTTCTCCTTGTAAAAGTACATTTCAGTTTGACATACACTCATCGTCAATAATCAAATTTCTGTTTAATCCCTGTCTTCAAACAAACTTATCGGAAACATCAATTATAGTCCATATACTAATTAGATTATATCACTTGTTTAAAAGGAAAACCTGTCTGCTTTTATTATTGTACCTTTTCACGAACACGCATATTTGATGCTAATTATGTAAATCTCAAGTTTCTAATTTTTTTCTATTGGGCAAAAATGTTCCTTTTGGGAGTTTTGTTAAAAATCACCCCGGATTGTGTTCTTCTAGGTCAAATATCTTGACCATGTGCAACTGACCATTGCTTTATTGGGTAAATGAGACAGATAAAGGCATCTCCTATCACTTTCAAAGTTTTGAAATTCACCGAATAAACTGATATCACAGAAATACATTGAATGAATATATTTTGAGTAATTTTTATCGAAGTTAAGACATCTATATAGGAAGCTACACTTTCTAACGTAAACTTAAGCATGAAAAACAATCATGAAGTAAAATAGAAAATAACTATATATCTAAATTAGGTCATGTGAATTTCTAAACATATTTTAAAATTATAAGATCGTAAAATACGACGTTTTCATTGGATGACAAATAACACTTCCAACTAAGTATGTTAGTATCCATCCGTACTTGTTCAACAAAAGCTAGAAAGTGTCATTTCGGTACGCCCCAGTCGAACTTCCTATTTCCAACAAAACCGTACAAATGGACGGTTCCAGTGTTTACATTAAATTTAAATATTAAAATTCATTCGCTGGATTGTTCAATGACCACACTGGGACATCACGTATTCAATGGTTGACCTGGTTTGCACAAAAGAACCCTCGGGAAGTTGACCTAGCCATGAAAAGAAAATGATCACTTAGCAATAGGCTTTTAAATTTGTCCTTAAACGGACCATACATGAAGTAAAAGCGTAACGAAAATAGTAGGGTATGCACTACTCCTCAGCAAATGTGATTGTAAGTTAATGGTGTAAAAATGCTAGACAGAAGTAGAATTTGCATCTGCTTAATGTTGAAGAAGCACATATATTTTGTATCACTTCTTGATTATATGTCGCTGCCAAGGGGAATGTTTTTCCTCCAAATTCACACATCAAGGATAGGTACATTAACACGCGATATAGAAATGTTGAAGTAATATTGGTAAACTCATTACATACATGAACTTCTTAAAGGCCAATGATCACATTGCGTGTTGCAGTAGCCCTTATATTACTTTAAACTTCATCTTTCTGCCCGAAAGTGATCATGTTGCTTTAAGAGACGGCTCATTACTGCCAAAGGCGAAAGGAAAATAAGAGTGCAACCTTAATTAATTGTTTTAAGTAAAAGACTCTTCCTCTGAATCTGTTGTTATGTAGGTGACGCTCTCTGGCATTTGAAAATTTTAAATATTGATTACCACTTCTGTCAGGAATAGTGCAATATGCATCGATCTATTTGTTTACATGTGAGACAAACTTTTCTGCAAGATCTGCAAAGAAAGTCAATGATGTGGTTAAAGAACTCATAAATCGCACTTCCAACTGAAACGAGGACGGAAATATGCACTCATAACTACAATATAATGGTAGCATAAGTCTAGGAGGCATCTAAGATTTCTCCTCTGAAATCCTTGATCCTGTTATCGAACTTTTTAGATTCAAGTAGAGTCAAGTAGAGTCAAAGGACGCTGGTCAAGTATTTCATCCTAAATTTCCGGTGTCGTTCTTTTTGTACAACATACTTTTTCATAAAATGTTCATACATAAAGCAGTATGTATATACATTAATAAATAGTAATGCTGTTAGTTAAACGACCACGTTAAGACATTGTTGATTGGATAATAAGCAACACACATACGTATTTCCATAATCAGTTGTATTTTTCTGACTATTTGTTTACATGTATAAAAGCTTAGATCAGAGGAGCGTAGATATTCGAATGTTTAACCCCTCTTTGCTTATTTCCTGTTAATTGCAAACTGTAAAGATCTCGTGTGCAAGATCTGTCAAAACTTCATAGACATGAAATTAATATATAATTATGTTTATGCATTTCAAGCACATCAATTCAAAAACGCATTAACACACAAAAAACCACGTGACTGAGAAACAGACTGTAAGAGATGCCGTGAAAATATTTAAATGTGATGTGGCAACGCTTTTGTCAAAGTCAGCAAGTGATGTTCAAAGAATGGCATAAAAAATGGTACTGGACCACATATAAAATGGAAATACAAAACCTTTTCTTAAACGAAGAAACAAGAGATATTCAGATAATTGTACAAAATGATACACGACTTGAATTAACCGGTTTTGCAGCACATAAGTAATGAAAATGACAATGCCTTTTACCAAATGAAGTAAGTGATGTTCAAATAATTGTACAAAATGATACATGACTTGAATTAACCGGTTTTGCAGCACATAAGTAATGAAAATGACAATGCCTTTTACCAAATGAAGTAACAAATGTTCAAATTATTGTACAAAATGATACATGACTTGAATAAACCGGTTTTGCAGCACATAAGTAATGAAGATGACAATGCCTTTTACCAATTGAGGTTACAGATGTTCAAATTATTGTACAAAATGATACATAACTTGAATAAACCGGTTTTGCAGCACATAATTAATGAAGATGACAATGCCTTTTACCAAATGAAGTTACAGATGTTCAAGTTATTGTACAAATTGATACATAACTTGAATGAACCGGTTTTGCAGCACATAAGTAATGAAGATGGCAATGCCTTCTACCAAATGAAGTAAGTGATGTTCAAATAATTGTACAAAATGATACATGATTTGAACTAACCGGTTTTGCAGCACATAAGTAATGAAAATGACAATGCCTTTTACCAAATGAAGTAAGTGATGTTCAAATTATTGTACAAAATGATACTGACTTGAATTAACCGGTTTTGCAGCACATAAGTAATGAAAATGACAATGCCTTTTACCAAATGAAGTAAGTGATGTTCAAATTATTGTACAAAATGATACATGACTTGAATAAACCGGTTTTGCAGCTCATAAGTAATGAAGATGACAATGCCTTTTACCAATTGAGGTTACAGATGTTCAAATTATTGTACAAAATGATACATAACTTGAATAAACAGGTTTTGCAGCACATAAGTAATGAAGATGGCAATGCCTTCTACCAAATGAAGTAACAGATGTTCAAGTTATTGTACAAAATGATACATGACTTGAATAAACCGGTTTTGCAGCACATAAGTAATGAAGATGGCAATGCCTTCTACCAAATGAAGTAAGTGATGTTCAAATAATTGTACAAAATGATACATGATTTGAACTAACCGGTTTTGCAGCACATAAGTAATGAAAATGACAATGCCTTTTACCAAATGAAGTAAGTGATGTTCAAATTATTGTACAAAATGATACATGACTTGAATTAACCGGTTTTGCAGCACATAAGTAATGAAAATGACAATGCCTTTTACCAAATGAAGTAAGTGATGTTCAAATTATTGTACAAAATGATACATGACTTGAATAAACCGGTTTTGCAGCTCATAAGTAATGAAGATGACAATGCCTTTTACCAATTGAGGTTACAGATGTTCAAATTATTGTACAAAATGATACATAACTTCAATAAACCGGTTTTGCAGCACATAATTAATGAAGATGGCAATGCCTTCTATCAAATGAAGTTACAGATGTTCAAGTTATTGTACAAAATGATACATAACTTGAATAAACCGGTTTTGCAGCACATAAGTAATGAAGATGGCAATGCCTTCTACCAAATGAAGTAAGTGATGTTCAAATAATTGTACAAAATGATACATGATTTGAACTAACCGGTTTTGCAGCACATAAGTAATGAAAATGACAATGCCTTTTACCAAATGAAGTAAGTGATGTTCAAATTATTGTACAAAATGATACATGACTTGAATAAACCGGTTTTGCAGCTCATAAGTAATGAAGATGGTAATGCCTTCTACCAAATGAAGTAACAGATGTTCAAGTTATTGTACAAAATGATACATGACTTGAATAAACCGGTTTTGCAGCACATAATTAATGAAGATGGCAATGCCTTCTATCAAATGAAGTTACAGATGTTCAAGTTATTGTACAAAATGATACATAACTTGAATAAACCGGTTTTGCAGCACATAAGTAATGAAGATGGCAATGCCTTCTACCAAATGAAGTAACAGATGTTCAAGTTATTGTACAAAATGATACATGACTTGAATAAACCGGTTTTGCAGCACATAAGTAATGAAGATGGCAATGCCTTTTACCAAATGAAGTTACAGTTGTTCAAATTATTGTACAAAATTGATACATGACTTGAATAAACCGGTTTTGCAGCACATAAGTAATGAAGATGGCAATGCCTTCTACCAAATGAAGTAACAGATGTTCAAGTTATTGTACAAATTGATACATGACTTGAATAAACCGGTTTTGCAGCACATAAGTAATGAAGATGGCAATGCCTTCTACCAAATGAAGTAACAGATGTTCAAGTTATTGTACAAAATGATACATGACTTGAATAAACCAGTTTTGCAGCACATAAGTAATGAAAATGGCAATGCCTTCTACCAAATGAAGTAACAGATGTTCAAGTTATTGTACAAAATTGATACATGACTTGAATAAACCGGTTTTGCAGCACATAAGTAATGAAGATGGCAATGCCTTCTACCAAATAAAGTAACAGATTTTCAAATTATTGTACAAAAATGATACATAACTTGAATAAACCGGTTTTGCAGCACATAAGTAATGAAGATGGCAATGCCTTCTACCAAATGAAGTTACAGATGTTCAAGTAATTGTACAAAATGATACATAACTTGAATAAACCGGTTTTGCAGCACATAAGTAATGAAGATGGCAATGCCTTCTACCAAATGAAGTAACAGATGTTCAAGTTATTGTACAAAATGATACATGACTTGAATAAACCAGTTTTGCAGCACATAAGTAATGAAAATGGCAATGCCTTCTACCAAATGAAGTAACAGATGTTCAAGTTATTGTACAAAATTGATACATGACTTGAATAAACCGGTTTTTGCAGCACATAAGTAATGAAGATGGCAATGCCTTCTACCAAATGAAGTTACAGATGTTCAAATTATTGTAAAAAATTGCTATATACGAAATCTTGTATGTTAAAATGGTCAATTTCATAGTTAAAAGGTCTCGATAAAAAGACTGATCCAATGATAAAACCACTTTAGTGGTATGACAGGTTTATCTTTTATACAGGTTAGAAACCGTGTGCATACAGAAACCGGTGTTTGCTGACACTGCGATTTTCACACCAGACAGCAGTAAATTACGGCTTTTACATTGGACATTACCGAATTTATAGTTGATTTTTAATGATTTTGATAATTGGAAATCCCATGGTTTTTGATGATGTATTGATGACATGTACATGCTGAGAGCCGTGTTTACTGACATCAAAACGTTTATATCAGGCAGTATTGGTATTTTTAACTGACCAATTTGAGATTTTATATCGGGCAATACCATTGTTGTTTTCAAAACAATTATGTCTAAGTCTTTAATAATTGGAAAACTCTTTTATCTGTGAGCAGGTTGATGGGATGTACATGCAGAGAGCGGTGTTTGCTGACAGGAGAGTATGATTTGACACAAGCTACAGTGTGTTCCGTGAGCAAGCAGCAGAATCGATTACTGAAGAATGGCTGTAAAGACAACCGGAGTGTTTTATTTGGTTTAGCGCTGGTATAGATTGCAGTTACGGAGAGTGCATGCAATACATAAGGAATTGACTTTCAAGTGAAGCGTTTTATAATGACGTTTATTTGGTTTTTGTTTCAAGTGCTGCAACTGTTGCAAAGGTGTTTTCACTAGTATAAACATTTTGAATTCTGGCAAAAGCAGTGAATTTGGATTAGGTGTTTATTAAAAAAAGAAAAGGAAATGTTATAAGTTATTGAAAAAGTACAGACAATTAATAAATGTCAAAGACGATGAAGTGCCTCATTCTATACTTATATACAACGTATTTGGTTGTGTATTTTTTGAAACTGTTTTGAGTACAATGTCCGCTTTAACATCTCATGGGACCGTCTGAGGAATGGGATGAGAGATCATAGAAATCTATGTAAAATAAAGATTTATTATAATTATTATACTTTTGAATTAGTCATATTTTTAAAACAAACATACCTAAAATGGATATATGGAAGTAAAGCTTACATTCTAAGCACTAATTCTACCCATATTGCAAATGGAGTGAGTGTGCAATATTTCGGTGCTATAAGCAATAATGGATGTTTCAACATTGCTCAATTGGATACGGCTTTGCTGCATAGGGCTCATACTGTGTTTACGGGATACCTTCAGCATAGAAAATATGGTACGTATATCTTTAAGGTTTTTGTATGTTAGGTCAAATAAGTAACTGAATGCTTATCTATTCGGGGACTTAAGTTAACAGTGTTAGTGACACATTTATTTGTAGAGTAAATAAACGGGGTGACTGCTTGTTGTGGGTATCGAAGATTCGTTGTTGACTACGACCATGAAATCCTATAAAATAAGCGCCCAACGACAATGATTGTTTGAACAGTTATTGCAATTATATTACTAACTGCTCTGCTAAAAAAACGTCTATGAAAACATTTATATCTGTATTGAACTTAGTCCTATAACATCATATGAAATAGATGTAGATAGAAAGGGTGTACAATAGAAGATAATGTACCAGGGTGAGATGGTGCTATGGCGTCGAAACGTTCATGGTATTTGTCAATAAATGTTTGCCTAACCATTTTCTAAATAAACACGCAATATCATATACAATGGTAGTAACGATGAATCAAGTCTGTTTGCATTTTATCATCATAATGTTAAGTAACACAATGAACAAATTATTGTATGGCAACGATACAAATTGAATACATTGCGGTTCTTTTATCTTCTCTCTTGTCGTAATGAAAAAATAAGATCTTCAATTTTCATTTTTTCAGACGAATTATTTAAAGCAGTTATGTATAAAAACACATAACGCTACTTTTGATGACACTCTTAACAACATAAAAAACTGAGGCTGGTGATAGATAAGTTTTGGAGAGAGTTTACATAAGTGCTTTGTACTCAATCCTTTATGTTGTTGTGTATTAGTAAATACTATTTGAACCAAACATTTTTTTTAAACTATTGACCAAACAAGCTGACTCAGATAACTTCTTTTTAATTTGCATCGGATGTTTTTGCCGGCCAGTAAATAGCAGTAGGCGTTATCTGAATAATTAAGTCAAATGAGTCTGGGGAGTATACTGAGGAATGAACATGTTTATGAGAGAGCACAGCTAGACAATAGCCTTAACATGGTATATGTATACTTAAGGACAAAAGTTCTGTCCGGTTTAATTAAAGTAACTAAACTGAAATTGGGCATTTTATTCATTATTAGAAAAGCATAAGAATATCATCATTTTCGAATCAATTAACACATTTTCAATGTTCGTGACGTCGAATAGAAGTTCGTGGGCATTTAACGCACGTGCAACATATGCTGTAGGCTTACTGACCTCCAGTCGGCATAAAACGCGCAAATGTTGCTATCTTGAAAGCTTCGTAATAACAACATATGTTGAGTATTTGTCTAAATTGTTATGTCTTTCGATAGGACTATCCGTTGGTAACAAAAATCACTTGAATTTTTTTAACTCACCTGAGCTGTAGGCTCAGGGTGAGCTATTAGGATCGATGAAAGTAGTCCGTCGTCCGTCCACACTTAGTTCGTTAACACTCTAGTGGTCACATTTTTGCCTCAATTGTCGCGAAACTTGGTCAGGATATTTGTCCCAGTAATTACTCGGACGAGTTCGAATGTGGGTCATCTCGGATGAAAAACTAGGTCACATGACCCAAAAATAGAAAAATCTTGTTAAGGCTCTAGAGGCTACTGTTTCAGTCCAAATATCCTGGAAATTTGTCAGAAAGATTGTTTTGATGATTTCTAGCTCAAGCTTTAATATTGGTCACCTGGGCTCAAAAACTAGGTCAAACAGCCCAAATATGGAAAAACCTTGTTAACACTCTAGAGGTAACATTTTCAGCCCAAATATCCTGAAAATTTGTCAGAAAGGTTGTTTCTATGATTTCTAGCTCAAGTTTGAATATGGGTCATCTGGGGTCAAAAACTAGGTCACACAGCCTGAATATGGAAAAACCTTGTTAACACTCTAGAGGTAACATTTCCAGCCCAAATATCCTGGAAATATGTCAGAAAGGTTGTTAAGATGAGTTCTAGCCCATGTTCGAATATGGGTCATCTGGGGTCAAAAACTAGGTCACAGAGCCCAAATATGGAAAAACCTTGTTAACACTCTAGATGCTACATTTTCAGCCCAGATATCCTTGAAATTTGTCAGAAAGGTTGTTTTGATGATTTCTAGCTCAAGTTCGAATATGGGTCATCTGGGGTCAAAAACTAGGTCACACAGCCCAAATATGGAAAAACCTTGTTCACCTCTAGAGGTAACTTTTCAGCCCAAATATCCTGGAAATTAGTCGGAAAGGTTGTTTTGATGATTTCAGCTCAAGTTAGAATAGGGTAATCTGGGGTAAACGGTCACACAGCCCAAATGTGGAAAAACCTTGTTAACACTCTTAGACTAGAGGTTACATTTTCAGCCCAAATATCCTGGAAATATGTCAGAAAGGATGTTTCGATGATTTCTAGGTCAAGTTTCAATATAGGTCATCTGGGGTCAAAAACTAGGTCACAGAGCCCAAATATGGAAAAGCCTTGTTAGTACTCTAGAGGTAAAATTTTCAGCCCAAATATCCTGGAAATTTGTCAGAAAAGTTGTTTCTATGATTTCTAGCTCAAGTTCGAATATGGGTCATCTGGGGTCAAAAACTAGGTCACAGAGCCCAAATTTAGAAGCAGTTGTACTCGGGTGAGCGATAAAGGGCCATCATGGCCCTCTTGTTTGTGATTGTATGAGCTTCATGTACATTTAATTTAGATAAATGTGAAATTCATGGTTTATGCCGTCACAGTTGATTGAATGTTTTTGTATAGAATTCTTAACACCTTGTGATATAGCATGTAGTCTAAAAATATAAATTTGCAAATAAAAAATTAAAAGTAACGTACAATTACAATTTAATTCAACGACTTTGAACCGGACAGAACTTTTGTCCCTTAGTATATAAAGATTTGTTGTTATCGCTTGGTCCTTGTTGAGTAAATCTCCCGCAGACCATCCAATATCCTTTGTAGTTGACGAATAGACTCTGTCAGCGTTTTTATTTTAAACTCCGTTAATAGAACGTATTTTAGGCATTTGTTTATATAAATATTGCAACAATTTTAAGACACACACTTTTGGTGTTCTTTGGTATTTTCGTCACTGTGAAATGTGATTAAAGGATAGTCTATGTTCAAAAAGAATGGTATAATCGTGCTCTTCACTGGCTTAATGTACGGATGGGTATAGGCGGTAATTTATCCGAAGATATGGTTACTAGTCTAAGAAAAGGTACATGATGATATATCTGGTATATTTCCTTTCTTCTGCTCGTCTGTCCCGATTCTAAATACGTGTACAATAGCTTATAATAGTCCGATTGCTTTTTTAATCAGAAGACCTTTTCTTGCATATCGATTTCAAACTGCCGGTGATTTTATCTATGCCGGAAAATCGGTCTGGCACCCCCTGTGCGAGAAGGCTGTCGTGAATTACTTGTGACGTAGCGTTATAAACATTGTGATGTCTCTTTACACAAACACAACATCTTACTATCGTTTCTATTAACATGATAATGCATCATGTCGATAAGTTTAGTATTTAGAAAACTTCTTTGCAAGAACGAGTCTCGCCAAAACAGTTACCTTCAGTGACGCATATTTCGATCTGAATTTCATGACAGTAACTATTGTTCGCTTAGATTCGTCGATGGTGCCAGAGTACTTTTTAGCACGAATACATTATATATCTGCATCAGTATAGAGATAGTATTTGGATATGAAGTTTAGTTTTTTACAACCGTAGCGGTGGACGAACCAGACAAATGTAAATTTTCTCAGTAAACTCTTAACGTGGAAAACGTACAAAATATGTAGAAGCTCGAACTTGTTTAGTTTCACTGGTTAAAACAATTCTAGATCTTTATAAAAACAGGCCAAGGATTTGTAACTATAATTAATTAAGCATGTTTTCGATCGATTAAGCACAAGCTTTCCACGACAAAACGTGACAGTTTTGTGCGCAATATATTTATGATATTTCACTGCCGTTTAGAGAATATTGCACTGAAGTTACTCTATGTTCGTTCCAAACGACACCATATGGAGCAATTTTATTTGATATATACACGCGATGAGCTCGCATTAACGTGTACCATGCACGAAATGGAATGTAATATATAGTTTTAGAGACAAAAATCAATGTCTGGTAATTGCAACGCAATCGTGATCGGAACAATGTATATATATAGTAACTTTCTATAGCGTCATACTTTCTAGATGCAGGGTATTATAAAGCGTTTCTAAGATGTAAGAAACAATTGTTTCAAAGTGTTTTTGTATTTTCAAAACAGCAAAATGTCTTGGTTTTTTTACGGACGGTTTTACTTTTAAGGAGTCAATATAACTTTGCACTTCTTTATTTTATATCAACGGAGTGACGCGCTTGTACAAATTGTCAGGGAAACCCAGTTGTCCTGTCAGTAAATTCAGTATTTTTTCGAGCATTTTTTACGTGTCGGTACCTCAGTGGGGCTCGAACCCGCAATCTCCGGGATGAGCAGCACACACCGTAACCCCTCTTGATTTTTGCATACAATAGATACTTACTGATTTACGGTGATTTCCAAGAATTGGCAAAAAAGAAGTGTTGCCAATTTAGATATTCTAAAATTATATGTGTGTAATATGTACTCTTCTAGCACAGTTGTGTTATAGATTATTCTTACTTCGTGAAAATATAACAGTACCTGTTCTCAAATTGTAATGTTTGCAATTGTTAACTGTTTGACAAACAGTTTCCTCACGGCTAAGCAAGGTTTGCATTATTTCGATTTTGCCATGGTCATACAGCAGTCAATGTTTGCCATGGCAAAATCACTTTTTTTCTATCAACTCGGTAAATGTTGACTTGAAGTCAGTTTTGGTCCTAAGAAAATGGGAATTAGTGCTGACGGAATCTACAAAACATCATCGTGTCAAAATAAAGTAAATAAAGCATAAACGTGTGATCATGCATTCGGCGATACTGTGCTCGTCCTTTTGCTTACATGACTAATTCTTAACGCCTCAAGGTATCGAAGGCCAATCACCAGTAATTAAGAAATAATCTATGGCTTGGAGTGCTTTATCGAAATTGAAGCATTCCCCGGAGGTGATGTGCCTGGCGGAATAATTTACGAGGGCAAAGCCGGAGTGAATTATTACGCAGGCACATTACCGAAGGGAAATGCTTCAATTTCGATAAAGCACTCCAAGCCATAGATTATTTCGATTCTTATAAGCCGAATTTATGAAAACTATCGGACCTTTTTTACAGTTCGGCGGTAATGTGTAAAATAGCATAAATAGTGGCTGTTGGAATTCACTCCCATATTCGGGCAACCAGTCAAGATATCATACATAACTATTTTATACAAACTTATCTTAGTTTAATCATCTAATACATAAAATATAAAAACAATACCCAACTGTGACATAATGCTGAAGACGTCAGATTCAGAACCTAACAAAGCAGACAACCGATTTAAAAGCGAACCGTTAATCGGAACTGTACAACGTTTTAACATGGAGTAATGTTTGGGGAGGGCCAATTTATAATGTTGGTAGAACTTGTGGCCCAACCCTTTTGCAAACTTTGTAAATTTGTACTTTCTTGAACAGTATTTTGCATGAAACATGGAGTAATGACGTCAGTGTGATGACGTCAACGTTTTCATTCATTGTTTTGTCTCCCGGAATCAAAACATTGTATGACGTTAATCCTGAATATTCTTGGCCTTTATAAGGGAAAACAAGGTGATGGTATTCTAAGGCTTACTTGACGCAATAAAGAATAATATGAATGTCCTAAACACAACTATTTCATGCGACTGGTGTATTTATACAGATTTTATTTCTATTTCTATATTTTATTTTCTACGCGGGAGTAAATTGGACAAGGTGGATGGAGCTACTTCCATGGCCGAAACTCCGCCTACTATTCCGAGTGCTTTAATCATATTAATGCACTCGAATTGACTATAGAAATATACCATAGGCATATTAGAATTAGAAATACTTATACAATAAAAGGAATTTACATACTGCGAACCCGTTAATTTCCGTGGGACACTAATTTTCATTTGACACTAATTTTCGAGGATTTCATAGGTAGGTCGATCCGCGAATTTAAGATCCCACGCAGAACTGTTGGACATTAGCAGATGAAATGAATCCATGAATTCAATACGCCGCGCGATTGCATTTCATTAATAATTTAATGCTCACGAATTTAGATACATTCACAGAAACACATAGACTACAACTAAAATGCATGTTTTTGAATTCATTTTTGTTTATAAACTGAAAGCTAGCGTAAAATTGATTGCAATAGTTGGAGTGTGTCTCAAAACAATAACTTTAAAAATACTTTCTTCTTACCAACAGGAGTACTTGAGAAAATATGGTTATCTTGAGAAAACGGATGGACTGACTGACAATCTTATATCCGAAGACTACCTGAAGCAGGCTGTATCACAGTTCCAAAGATTAGCAGGTCTTCCCGTGACAGGTGTGTTTATTTCCTATAGTTTTTTCATTGATTGATCATAAAATGCCATTATGATTTTTCAAATGCGAAAAAAACGCAATATTCAGATTGTATATTAAGTTATATATATTTTTTTTTTAATTTTATGCCCTAGATTGGATTGCTACTGTAATTCTGGAAGCATTTGCGATATTTTTATATTCGCTATTTTCGCGAATTTCATATCACATAAATTAACTATATGAATCTTCTTTTCGCGAATAAGTCTGTCTGCTCACAAATCGCGAAATTTTCTTACGCGAAAATTACCAAACCTACAGTATAATAAAATTCAAGTGACGTATATCGGTCTTTCGGGTTTATTTTGGTTTCGAGATAAAAAAAAACCAGATTAGATCTCTATAGTATGTAGTTAAAGGTAAATATAAAATATTGTCGAGGTATAGTGTATCATGTTTCTATTTATGATCAGTTGTATCCCAAATTAGCACTCACATATTTAAATAATTAATTAAAGTAATCATATACTCTTGTTCATTTTCGTTTCATTTTACTACATGTATTACGAAATAGATTATATTTGTTTGTTTTGAGTGGTTAACGACAAGCGATACAATTTTAATATTTTCATGAGTGCAAAAATTACAACTTGCATTCAATTCACACAACATCTCTTTTTTGATTGGCTATTTCTGTCCAAGCGCCCGCTTTTCATAACCCGATGAAGCAGGTACGTATTCATAGCTTCTCATTAATATTCATGACGTGTTACTTTTTCATTCATAACTTTATCACGGCATGTCACCAAACAAAAACGCTTTGAGAAGTAATAAGGAAGAGTGTATCTGCGACTTAAATTAACAGAATCATTCAATTCATTTCTAAATGTAATAATCCAGCCATAATTTTGTACATGAAGACTTCGTTCCAGCAGCTGACTGCGGTCCGCCATTTGCATTATGCTAATGAGTAATGGCGTTTCGACAACCAAAGTAATGCGCGACGAAATATTAAAGTAGAATCCGAATCAGTGATCACTTAATAATTTAAACGAATGCCAACTAAAGAAACAATTTAGTTATAAGTAAGTTGGTATTACATTTATAAAAATTGAATGATTTTTTTTTTTGCATTTCATCTAGTTATGACCTTCGGTCGGTGTTTATGCAAATTTGGTGTAAAATTTCGGACAGTTCATACATCGATGAAATGTAGAAAAAACTAATTCAATTCTTAAATATATACTTAAAACAAGCACAGTTTCTTCTTATTTTATGCTACATATAAAAAGCGTTTTAAGCTTCGTTATGTACATAATTAGTGTCGCTGACTTTAGATCACTGCAATCTCTCCTAGATTGGGGGTCATGGGTTCGCGCCCTTCTACCGACCATGTCTCTTTATGTGAGAAATGACCATGTCTCTTTATGTGAGCAATGTGGTAGTTTTGAGCAGAGGATCGGAGTCTAGTACTGGTTCTACCCCGCGGACGATTGTAAGGTAAACTGTCCACGGGTGTTTAACAACAACAAGAAAAGCATTTCATTAGTTTGCATGAAATAATTAAGTTTTAGTTATACCCAACTGATGAATGTACATTTCAATTGAAAAGCAAAAACAAAACCTCTAATAAGTTTAATAAACTCCGGTAAGTGTCTAGGCTCTTTGGTGCTTTCTTTTTTTGTTTATTGTTATTATGGTAAATGTTTTGATCAAACACATAATCAATCCCCTCCTAGATACCAATTTCCTTGTGCGTATTTTTTTCAATCTCTCTTTGTTCAGAAAAGTATTACAGATGTTGTCAGTACATACAGCATGTATACAGAGAAAATTCCGTGCATCAGCAATAATATTCCTCACTTTCACGATGTTCACGTGCAGTTGCGGTTAAAACTAATATTTAGCAGAAGCAAAATGAATTAAATATAAGTTCTAGGTAAATACCGAGCAAATTAAAAATGCAGATTTTATGGATGTTTACGTCGTCAGTTGCTTTGTTAACACACAAACAGAACTGTATATTTTCGATTAGCACGCACGATAGGCATTATGCATGCAAAATTTGAAAAGTGTTTGTAAACAAATGTGTACTGGAAGACTGGATGCCATATTATTCGTAAGAGAGGTGAGAAAATTGCGAAATCAGCATAAATAAGTAAAACCAAACTTATATCAAAGTCACGTCTCTGTTATGGTAGCGAACCCTAGATTTTCCACGAATGCGTAAAATATGTTACCGATGACTGACCTTGCTTGTATTCAGTGCTGAACAGAAAAAGATCTGTACGTTCTGCTGATCGATGCATTCAGTTTACATAACTCTCTAGGGATAACTCTTAACAGGGATGACTGTCCTATCATCTATGAATCTGCTTTACCACTATTGAATTAATATTCGGTCCTGATGTGATATCTGTCTACCATTTGCATTCGTATCGCTTTTTTTGTCCAACTGATAATGCATATCTGAATGTCAACTATGGCCGAGGAAGGTGAAAATTGTGATGCTTGTATGGCGTAGTATAGCTATACTTGTAAGAAGTAACTATGTAAAACAGTACTGTAATTTTGACCTTAATGGTGACTCACAGTAAATATTCTATGTGCGTTTGTTTTGTCACAAAAGATCAAGAGATAAATTGGCTAGATATTGCGTCCTCATTAAGCTGAAGCACCACCCGACTGCATCTCTAATCATCCCACCCCCACACAAAAACACAGACAGACAAAAAAGGACAAACACCATAAATTCTAAAAAAAACAGCAAATGAACCTATTATAAAGCAGTTTATGAGTTCCACATGTTGCCCTTATGGTAGGGTGACAATCAAGGTCTAAAAAATGATGAACCGGGACAGATATTGCAACAAGCAATGTTATATACCAAAATGTTCGTAAGGTTTAGTAGTTTATGAAACCGCCGGCATAAATTGGCATAAGTGGTGGCGATCTGAGAAATCCAAGATGGCGTCCAAGATGGCCGCCAAAAATAACAAATGCAGTTTTTGTAGTGCTGTTGGTCCAAATGTTTTACTTGAGATTGTGTCTAAGTTTTAAACATAGAAATGTATAAATTCACACAGAATATACGTTTTTATGAAAGAAAATATTAGTTTTAGTGAAAGTTATGAAAAAATTGACACATTTAGCCTTTTGTTTGGACAATTTTAGGGTTTCGAGAGTTTTTTCCCCAGCAACTTAGTTCCTTTTCCCAAATTGATACTTTATTCGGCCAGATATAAAATATGACTTAAAAAGAGTTACACAACTATGTTACAGCAGAAAAACTAGGATTCTTTTGAATGCACAGCATTTAAAAGTGGGTGGGGTAATTTCACATGCTTTTCAATATAAATACATAATATTCTTTAAACTTTCAAGTACATTTTATTGTTATTTTTAGTTAAATTTAATGCATTTTATGTTGCATACATGTTGCATTTGGGCAGATACATATTATTTCTGATTTACACTTGTGAGTACATTGTAACAAGAGCAGTCCATAAGACAGCAAGCTCGACTATTGTGTGTGCTTGCTAATAAAACAAAACTTTTATCAGTTTAATAGCAAAACACAAATCTGCTAACTATTAAGTGTAAACTAGGAAAGTTGAATCATAAGAAAGTCAAAATCTATCACTATATATCTAATTATTGGTAAATTAATTGTTTGCAAAGTGTACTCCTGAACATTGCTAAGTTTGATATAACTACCATAAGTGGTTACTGAGATATGTGCATGAAAGTACCTTTGCATGCAAAACTTTAACCAAATTTTCAAAGTCAAACAAGGGCCATAATTTGTACTAAATTTATACAAGAGTTATCTGTCTTGACTGTGTGACACCACTTAAAACATTAACAAAGTTTCAAGTCAATATCATAAGTGGTTACTGAGATATGTGCATGATAGTACCTAGCAGGCAAAACATTAACCAAATTTTCAAAGTCAAACAAGAGCCACAATTTGTACTAAATTTATACAAGAGTTATCTGACTTGTCTGTGTGACCCCCTCCCCCCCCCTTAAGACATTAACAAAGTTCAAGTCAATATCATAAGTGGTTACTGAGATATGTGCATGATAGTACCTAGCAGGCAAAACTTTTACCAAACTTTCAAAGTAAACAAGGGCCATAATTTATATTAAATTTGTACAAGAGTAATCTGACTTGACTGTGTGACACTTTTTAAAGACTTAAAGAAGTTTCAAGTCAATATCATAAGTGGTTAATGAGATATGTGCATGATATTACCTAGCGGGCAAAACTTTAACCAAATTTAGTACCTAGCAGGTAAAAATTTAACCAAATTTTCAAAGTCAAACAAGGGCCATAATTTGTACTAAATTTATACAAGAGTTATCTGACTTGACTTTGTGACACTCCTAGAGACATTAAAGAAGTTTCAAGTCAATATCATAAGTGGTTACTGAAATATGTGCATGATAGTACCTAGCAGGCAAAACTTTAACCACTTTTCAAAAGTCAAACAAGGGCCATAATTTGTACTAAATTTATACAAGAGTTATCTGTCTTGATTGTATGACACCCTAAAGACTTAACAAAGTTTCAAGTCAATATCATAAGTGGTTACTGAGATATGTGCATGGTAGTACTTAGCAGGCAAAACTTTAACCAAAGCTGCAACGCCGACGCACAAGTGACTGTAATAGCTCTCCATATTCTCCGAATAGTCGAGCTAAAAATATAATGTAAAATATAAAGTTGATTTGATTTCGTTCACCTTATATATAACTTGGTATCTAATATCAATGCACTAGCTGATTAGCTTTTGCAAGTTGGTGGGGTAAGTCAAAGTGCAATTGAACCTTTCTGAATAATTTGTTATTTCCATTTTCAGATTGTAAATTTCAGCGCAGATAAGCTTTATTCTTTTTCACCTTTCTAAGAGAGAAAGTTTAACGCATCAAACAGCTCTTATAACAAAGTATTAATAGCTTCAACATTTTCATCATTTATTCAGATGAAAGTACTGTAACTCTTTTCATTAAAATACGTACGAATTTTGTCTTAAAACCATCTTCCATAAGTGTTAAACACTGATGTGCTGTTACACAGGCAGCAGATTTCTTTAAATTGAAGAAAGAACACTGTATTATTCTTTTTCAAAACAATGCACACGAAAGCTTTGAAAATGTTATTATCTAAGGACCTAAGTCTGAAATAAAACTCAAATATACAGGTCACAGGTGTTGTCCATTTCCATATTACAATTTAATACCATGTGTGTACTTCCTTTTGTTGCCTCTTATGTAAAGACATGCATACAGATTCATTTACATCAGTCAAATTTAGGTATTGCTATGTATTACATTATCAACTTGTAAATTTCATCCCATAATCATGTAGTATGTTACAAATAACCCACAAAAGCAGGATTTTCAGCTAATTGCTACTAACAGCAAAACTAATTCAGATAATTTAAAATCTGCAACTCCATAGCGGCATTATGATCTGTATTTATGTACTGTAATGTACTTATTCAATTCATTCTTTTATTTCTGTTAAACTTAACAGAATAAAATATATTGAAAGGCAATCTGGAATGCCTTCTTTTTACCTATGCCGTACAAGGATGAACAATTACCACACCCTGTAAGACAATACACAGACAACAAGATCTTTAGCTTGGCAGGCAACATATTTTTCAACTATCCTATGGATTGGGTTATACCTTGTAAAGTCAGTATGTATAGATTTTCAATCAGTTTTAAGAAAGAGTTTGTCAGCACCAAGACTAGTGTAATAATGAACCAAAAGACCCAAAACATCGGCTTTCTTGATTGTAAGAGAAGATGCATATGCCAAATGTAGTATTATTCTACCATCAGCCTCGTTCTGACTGGACTCTATTTCATCAACAAAAGATATTTTTCCCCTCGCAAGAAGATGCTGGCAATTTTCAGTGAGATATATTGTATAAAGCTTTCTCAGCCTTTGCTATTGGCCAAGACTCTCTTCCAGTCTGGTAATAGCATGTTCATTTAAATAGCAACAGGGGCAGTGGAGGTACTGTTACAAGGTATCTAACGTGTCTGGGCTATTTGTAAAATTATGTCAAAGATAACATGATTTTATGTACTTTACACACTGTTTTAAAGAATTTCATTCCCAAATCCAGCAGCCATAATTTTGTTTGTTCATTAGAAAGTTGCAGCTTCTGAATAACTGCTATAAGATCATGCAAACAGTCAGGGTCAGACATACATAGAAGAACCAAATCAGGATAAAGAAGTTTCCAGTTTTTCGCAAAAGTCAGAGTTTTTGGTTTCATCATATCTCCAGGATCTGAAAACAAACTTAGTGGAACCGGTGCATTTTCAAAGGAGAATACATGTTCAAGAGTAACCTATTTGAATGCATTAATAGCCAATAATCTCAAGTGCATATCTTCACCATTAAAACTGACCACCTTTGAATTTACATCAACAGCACTTTTGATTGTGTTCCGTTTTGCCCTTGGTAGCGGGTCAAACTCTCAAAGGCTTGTTGCTTTCAAAAGAGAACCATCAGTCACTCCTGTACAAGCTATTTACCTCCTGCGATATTTCAATTCCAGTTGTAAAGTTAATCCGTTTTATTGGAGGACTAGAAATGAAAAGGGGTCTACAAAATGCCAATCAAACATCTGAGTTATGTACTGCCTCATTGTGTTTTGAGAAAAGACGTATCAGTGTGATGTTTGTTGTATAAATAATTGGGGCCACTATCAGAACCACAAGCTGTCAAAGGTCGAGACAGAAACCAGCATACTTAAGCACTGTCAGTATGTGCGATACCATTTACTTTGTAGCTTTGCAGTCAATCCAAGCATCATTAAGTGAACCCTTTGTCCTATCTACGTTTCTATTGATTTCCACATTTTGTTTAAAGCAGCAGGATATAACAACTTTATGATGAAACAGCATGAGACTGTTCAGCAATTATTTGTGTCCCAAGGTTATAATTGCATTTGCTTGACAAAACCCAACCGTGGTGTTAAAAACCCGTAATTTTCAGTAAAATGACATTTTAGGTCAAAGGAATAATGATGTATTTTTCAAAATAAATATGCAAAAAAACTAGTAAAGAATATATCAATATAAGAAAAATACACTACAAGTGCCCGGTACACTGAAGTTTGACTATATTTTAGTCTAAGTGGCGGCCATTTTGGAAGCCATCTTGGATTTTATAAATGATCTTCAAACTTGCAATAGCTAAATAATACTTTATAAGCTGATATATATTCATTTGAAATACAAAATACTTTAAGGTAAAGCTCATAAAATGTTAAAACTATGTATATTTAGAGCGAAAATTTACCCACCCACTCTAAAATGCTTGTGCACTAAAAAAATCTGTTTTTCTGCTGTAATGTAACTATTTCAATTAGCCATGAGTCATTTTTTTATTTCTTGTCACATATGTATATCAAACTGGTAAAAAATTTGAACTAATACCTGTCCAAACCATAATATTATCCACTCTTACGGCTAAAATCTTCTATATTTTAATAGATTTCGCTAAAATTAATGAAAAAACATCATAAAATCATATAATAAGTATGTATTTAAATATTTCTATGTAGTAAACCAAGCCGAAATCTTTTTTTTAAAGTTGGACCAACAGTACTACAAAAACTGCTTTTTTTATTTTTGGCGGCCATTTTGGCGGCCATCTTGGATTTTATCAATGATCTCCAAACTTGCAATAGCTAAATAATACATATAAGCTGATAACTATTCAGTTGAAATACAAAATACTTGAAGGTAAAGCTCATAAAATGTTTTAAAAACTATGTATATTTAGAGCGAAAATACATGTTAAATTACCCCACCCACTTTTTAAATGCTTGTGCACTAAAATAAATTCTGTTTTTTCTGCTGTAATGTAACTATTTCCATTAGCCATAAGTCATGTTTTATTTCTTGTCACGTAAGTATATCAAATTTGTAAAAAATTTGTACTTCTGTTAAAAATGCCTGTCCAAACCATTAAATTGTCCACTCTTACGGCTAAAATCTTCAATATTTTCATAGATTTTGCTTAAATTAATGAAAGAACATCATTAAATCATATAATAAGTATGAATTGATACTTTTTATGTTTTAAACCTAGCAACAATCTTTTTAAAAACATTTGGACCAACAGTACTACAAAAACTGCTTTTTATTTTTGGCGGCCATCTTGGACGCCATCTTGGATTCTCAGAACGCCACCATTTATGCCTATTTATGCCGGTGGTTTCATAAACTACAAACTCTGACAAACTTTTGGTATATAACATTGCTTGTTGCAATGACTGTCCCACCTACCCATATTTTTAATGGACTATTCAGCTCAAAGTCACCCTACCATTAAGTGCTACTTTTACATACAGTTACCCAAATTTATACATGGTATGTCTATGCATTTAAGGTCATAATTAATGAAATTTTAGCAGTTCCTTTGACATAAAGTACTTGTTAAACTCCAAAGCCGGTAAATCGATATCAAACGGTTTTAATTTCCACTTTCTGCATTAACCTGACGCAGTCGTACCAATAGAAACAATTCTGAGAGGGAAAACAATAAATTGCATTGCACCGAGACAGGATATACCGGTATCTCTGTCATCGCTGCCTTAACAAAAAAGCTCCTATTGAAAGCCTGAACAATTCATGATTTATACGAAAGTACGTATTATTACGCATCATTTAATAAGAAGTGACATTCATTGTTACAGGTAATGATTAATCCGATTATAACTGAAGGCTTATGAGTTATCTGTTAACGTAAATATATAGGTAACTGTTACACAATGATAAGACACGGACATGTTTCAATTAGAGTGTAATAATGGCTTCTTGAGTTAATAATGATGGTCTTAATAAATAATGCTACTATTGTTACTGCTACGGCTGTTGTAACTGCTGCTGCTACTGCTGCTGCTGCTGCTGCTGCTGCTGCTGCTGCCACTAGAACTGATATTGCTACTGATACTGCGACCGCTACTGCTGATGTTGCTGATGATAATGGTGTGGAGGATGACGATGCAATTACGACTGCTATTGCTACTGCTTGTGATAAAAATGATGATGACGGCAATGATGACGATGGTGATGAAGATGATTGGGGGTTCATGAAAGTGCTCCTGCTCAGTAAAAAAATGCTAATAAGCAAAATCTCTGTATCATGTTAAAATACCTGTAGTTATAAACCTGAGCGCATAAATTTTATTTTCTAGATTTACATCCGTATGTACTTGTATTAAATGCAAATGAATTTAAATTGTTTTCATATTCCAAAACTTAATTAGCAACATCTGTAAAAGAGAACAAATGAAAAATAAAACTATACACAAAAAGTAGCTCGAAGGGAGAATAATTATGAAACAATTAGTAAAGAGTGAACTTTTGAATTGAAAAAATAAAACGTTCCTTATTTGTTTTTGAAATCAGATAATCCTAGTTTCGATTGAACTACTGTATCTGTCCTGATTGTATTGCAATATTTCGTTGTCGAAGGTACTATTAATGACTCCGAGGATCTGAGTTCGATCCTTTGCCACGCCATTTTATATGCGTCTTTACGGAAGACATTTAATGCCATTTGTGCTTCATTATTGCAACGTGCTCCAGTAGTTCACCTGGCTGTAAAGTGTTGTTGATGAGCTGGTGTTTTGCTCGCATATAGACATGTCAAATTTGGAGTGGCCATTTTGTTGTATATGTACTATATTTCCGTCTAAGGTCAAACTCATTGAAACCGTCCAACTGCTGTGTACAGTATTCCTCCGTTGATACAGTAGAAATGCAAACACGTTTACTCAGCAGTATTCAAAAAAAAATTGCGTTTTTTTTTCGGGCGGTGTACGAAGCAAATACAACCAGCTGTGCGATTAGTTTTCATCCTGAATATAATTGAGTATCAAGTGGCAGTTACTACTGATGATGCAGATTCACAAATTGTTTTCCATATTGCAGATGATATGCCTAATTTGCATCATAGATGAATGATAGAGCACCGTGGCAGTTTTATAGCCGTTTGTACACAGACCTCCAGGCGCGGGGTTGTAACCGTTTCTTCCATTTCGTTAAATTGTTGTTTGAAAAGTTTTGCTTTATCTTCTATCAAATTAATTTCATTAGTTGTTATGATGGCTAACACAAACGGTTTCTGTTCGAAATAACATGCAATTCGTTTTATTTTTGCGATGAACTAAAAGATGTTGTTGCATGAAAAAATATATATAGTAAGCAAATAAAGTACTCATAAAATATATACGTTAATTGTGTGGCTGTGTGAGTGGTGAATTCAAAAAATCGGTTTTTAACGAATAAACAAATAATTATATAATAAAATGAAAATTAAAAATATTAATATAATAAAGCAAAAAATAACATGCAAATACATAAATACATAAATAGATAAATAAATAGAATACATTAGCTATTCTAAGGCACTACCGCTGAACGTCGCTTCTGATTGGTCATATCATTTTTTGCAGCGTTTACATGATCGCATATTAGAGCTTAGTGCGTTTTAATAGGCTGTCGCCATTTAAAATATTTGCGACCATTAAACACAATTTATATCAAAGTTACACAACAGTTAATACTATATTTTATTTCTAGGCATAATGGACGACGAAACTAAAAAGACTATGGTACTCCCTAGATGCGGTGTCAGTGATACTATAGGGACTGGAAATCGGGCAAGGCGAAAACGATATGCTTTACATGGTAAGTACTTTTTACAATAGGAACAGAGAATAGGCAAGAAGAAAACGCTATACTTTACATACTGAAAACACTGCTTTATATGGTACATGTAAGTACTGCGTATATATATTTTATATAATAGGTGAACAATAGGCAAGGAGAAAACCTAGTGCCGCACATTATCAGGCTTTAAACAATATAGGTGCAAGAACAGGACAAATAAAAAACGAAGCATACATAGTAAGTACTGAATATCTTACGTTGAAAATATAATTGTCCAGGATCCGGTTGTTCAGAATTTTAACCGGCTGTTACGGCAAAACAAATCTGAGTTGGTAACACCAGTGGCTTATTTTGATTTACCTTTTGATGAGCTTTTAGCCCTCATTCCCTTAAATGCACATATTTTATTTTGATAAGTATTGGCTGACCTTGACCTACTTTCTTGTTCTTGAAGCTACATCAGTGAGATTAAACTACATGGATTATTTTGCAAGCATATATAAACTTTGACCATAGCTCACCCTAACATTGACATACTTTCTAATTAGAAACTACATAAATCATATTTAAACCATATCTTTAGTTTTTAATGCAGATTTCAGCTTGGCTGAGTTTGACCTTTGGCTTAGTTTTTGTTTTTCAAGTAAGAGAGATGAAGTGTGGACTATTTGTGCAGTTCTGCAAAATAATTCCAAGACTATTATGACTTTCCACCTGTTTTCTTGCTTGAAAGCGCAATGATACACAAGTGAGCGATAAAGTGTCATCATGGCCCTTTTGTAGGGTATTATTGTTGTACTTTATATCATGGAAAATGTTAAGTCACGTTTTATTTACATTCGTTAGTCTGGGACAGACCTATAACTGAACTTTATGGGCAGTTAGATGGCTGTAACACGTGTTTTTAGATAATAAACCTGTCACGAGTGTGATATATTAAAAAAACACCACGTGCAACATGTAAAGGATAGATCACGAGTAGCCGTTGTCTATGTAATTTGGAGACGAGTGCAGCGAGACGACAAATTACATAGAGATCTATCTGACTTAGACCACAGATAGTAGATTGTTTGTTTTTCAGTCTTCTACAATATAACACCAACTACCTCATTTATTCCGTTGTGGCTAACAAGCAGCTAAAGTGTTTTTCTGTTTGCCTCAAATAGCACGGTGAAATCGTGCAGCTAGGATTTTGAAGTAAAAGGCGCGCAAAGCTGCGTATCGACAATAGCCACGATTTATTCGTGCAATATATATATATAATTATGTTATTTAAAACTTGATATGACAGAGCGATGGGTTGTTCTTGTAAATGGTCAAGGTAGGTGGCGATTCATAACAATATAAAATATTTTAAGTTTTATAGCTGGAAATACAGCAAAATGTAGCTGTATCTATCTAAGGAGTTACATGTAGTTGGCTGCCTGTCTAGATGGCTTACATTATAATGGATATTATTTTTGTTTGTTTTTTTACATTATAATGGGTTTTAACGTTTTCAGCAAAATCACGACTGTAAAGAGGTGGCCATCTAATCACCTCTCTTGCGTTGTATTAGTTCAGAATCTTTAGGACCAAGTCTCCGCAAGCCGCTGGCTGCTTTCCTATATAAATTATGCAGAGGCTGGAAATCACCATGATTAAACATCGTGGAATTCATGCCTGGACTTTGGATCGAACCAGCAATCCACGAATTGACATTCCAGTGGCTAAGTTCGGAAGTATGAATTGGTATATATTTTCTAGGATATATCATATTTGCTTCCGGCCAAACCCATTCAGTAGATCGTATGCCCTGACCTATAACTGCCAAAAGCCTATACCATTTTTATAAAGTTCTACTTTTTTCTAGTTTAAACCCTCTTTCATGTGCAAAACTGCACCTGAGTAATATAATCGAATTATGTTCTTCAACTGGGGTTATATTAATTAAAGCAACACGATGTCGCTTACAATGTATCACACAACACCAAATGCTGTCCAAGGAGATAACTGCTTGTTTCGGGTGACAATCCAAATACATTTCACTGAGCTGAGTGAGCACCAAAAGTGCTTTTTTCGAGTTTGTGCGTACTCAGTATAAAAAATATAACCTCTTTTCATTTGTTTTAAACCGAAAACAAATATTTGTCTGCCCTCAAATGTATACAAATGTATTCCCAATTTAAGGACATAATTCAATTGTCCTTGCTACACTAGAAAGGTCATGCACACTTTGCACGAGGAAAACGATTTGAAATAGACAACAGTCGACTGTTGTATATGGGATTTATCAAACGGCAATCTTAGCCTGTGATTGGCCGCCAACGGGCAGCTGTTGTCTAATTGTTGATATTTAACGGTAACGTAATTATAAGATTCGAGTCTGAGTAGTCTGTTTGCACGAATAAAGATAACACAATAAGTGCAACTAAATCATTACTTGTTAACAGCTTATTATGTTACTCAATATGACTGTGTCAACGCAAATTATTATTTAGTAACCTGTCAATGGTTAGCATTTTAGAGACTAAATAACTAGTGGCAGTTTTGGGCGCTATCGTGGCTATTATTTCTGTTACGGTATGTTTATCAAGAAAATTAACTAGATAAACAGATATTAATCGCGATAGTTATTTGTTAACACGAATTAACTCGCGAACCGGAAGTGCTTATCAGGCTGACGGGAGAAATATGCCACCATATGAATAGAACCATAATAATTATTACGTTTTACAATTATTTCAGTGGAAGAAGTGACACGGCTAGCGCTTTAATACTATTTCTATTGAAAAACGAAATCTCTGTAATCCCTTAATAAGTATACGTCATATTCAAGCTTGTACAAGCAAAGCAAAATTTACACCTCTATATTTTTGTTATGGGACTGACAATCTGTCAGTTTATACAGAACCCTTATCAGTAAATACTTATCGACACAATAGCGGACAGTGTAGATCATGATTATATTGCACAGGGGTGTACAAACTTGGCGTGATCTTCACTTGTGTGAAGGGGAGAATCCTTTGACACTAGCATCGTAAGAATTAAATAGAAATGTTATGCGTGATGATCATGATCTGCACTGATCATGCAAAGACAGAAGCATTTGCCGTAAGCATTTTAAGAGTAAAACATTGTGAAATCATCACTTGAAGTGGTAAAACCCTTCAATGTGACTATCAAAGTTTAATGGAATTCATGAACAATGGTTTATTATCATCAAAAAACAAATGTTGTGAAAGTTATAGCTAAATAATATAAAAGTATAATTTTGTTCCTTTTGGAAATAGTTGAGAAGAAAAAAATAAATTTGCATCGATTTTGTACAACAAATGTTTGTTTGTATCCACTAATGAAAAAAAACAGTTGAGCATTACTTATTTTCATTTAACTTTTTTAACCGTCTTCTATCTGGTTATTTTGAAAAGTATCATAACTTTAAAAAAATGTTTAAAGGCTATACCTGTACTCACTAGTAAGTTCGTGCGAAGAAACTTCGCTGTAATTTCCAAGTAACTATGTTCTATTTATGGACGACGAGTTCATTAAACTTTTCTTATCACAGTTGCCCATTGAAGAGTTAACTATAGATCGTTTTACCTGAAAAGATACATGCTATATCAAGGCACATGTTATTGAAAACATCAAAGCAAACGCACCGATCAAAATCGTGAAGTTTACGTTTAATGAATAGGCGTTATCAAAACTCCTTTTGCAGAAGCAATATTGGAGCACTGATCTTAGCATTAATATATTTTCTCTTCGTATGGCATCCAGTATCTAAAAATAAAATTAGAAAGAGGCTGTGCAATAAATAACATCTCGGACAATCACGATAAAAGCTAAAAGTAACGAGAGTCATGACGTAGGTACAATTATTGACGCACTACGTCTTGTTGAAATCCCAATGCTACCTGTCTACATGTGCATATCATGACCAGAATGTACGGGTGCGAAATCAGATCATGATCTGCACTGTAAGTTGTTTAGTAAATTCATTGAACTTACTTGTTCAGCGATCTGGATTTAAGTCTGTATCGGTTTTATACTTGCGACAATGCATCTGTTATAACCATCTCTGATATCCCCCATGCGGCGAATGTGCATTAAAGAAATTGCGGGGGCGGGCAGTTTTATTACCTTGATTGCAAATTGTGTATTTCAGACTTAGCGGTTTAATATCCTTAAAATTTTATTTCATCAATTCCAAATGCTTTCTTGTCCTAGTAAAAGTGGAATATTGATATTGAAGGAAATGAAGACTTCAAGCTTACAGTACAAAATCAAGTGTATCCAGTTATAGATTTGGAGGGAAAGGATCAATAATCAAGCGTGCAGAATCAATACGTCTCTCTGATTATCTTCTGGAACAGGTAGAGAAAGAAACACATACGGAAACTTGTACGCACGCTGCAGTTTTTGTGTTACTAAAAATACTTTATTCCTTAATTAGACAAAGTCTAGGTTGAACAATTTCACATGCACTTTTAGCTTTGCGGTACTGACCGTTAATGAAATTACATATCCCAATAAAGGTTGTATATTACACACATTTCTTATATTTTTTTCTCCCTGTTTTCAAGAGTAATCGTACTTTCCAGTATGTCAGAGATAACATTAATTATTGATATGCGGAATTCACTGACTCGGTGCGATTACTTTAGCGTCATGAAAGGAATGATTTATTATTGAATACCCGAGTAATGACACGTGTTGGATAGGATGAAATTAGCATCATTTTCCAGAAATTTCGTCTTACGTATGCATTGCACGATGTCTGTATACGGAAGCGTATGAAGTACGAAGTCAAAAATGTAATGTTAACGATAAAGTTAATCAACATTCGAACAACATGGTTGCTGAAAAAACTTACCATGATGCAATGAACAGCATCCATAACAGTTCACCCGTAGGCTGTTTAATACACTTCGTAGTTATATTAAGTGCATTTAACTTCGTATTCATGTTTGATATGGTGCCATTATCAAGACTTTCTAATTGTCAGTTAAAAACAGACCAAAATAAATTATTTTAAATTCTGCAAAAAGACAACGCGTGGACTTAAAAAAAACAACCAACTATTGTAAATTTTGTTTTCTAACATGTATCGCTGTAATGGACTTCTTTTAATACTTATAGTACATAAGTTCTATGTTATTTAGATATAGCTGGAACTTTTAAAATGCAAATAAGATCATTTAGAAAAACGTGACAAAAAAAGTAAATGCATGCATAAAGTTATCGGACCTTTTCAAAATATTGTGTTAGTACTCTAAATGTTTATACTTTTTTAGTAAAAGGGCATTGCTTTGTCATAGGTATGAATATATGTTGTTATACAGTTTTACCACGAGGCAGTTTTGAAACAATATTTGATATATAGAAATAAATATGAGGCATAAATGAACACTGGTGGCAGAAGAGAAGTAAAGTACAAATACACAATCGTGCAACGTTGTTTACACAGCCACACAACAAACCGAATACTCTTGAAATTTTCTTCGTGAGTGGTTGCAATTAAACTAAAGGATGCATTCTTACTGGAAAGATGATCCGATTTAAGATACTTATTTCTTCGTAGACAGATCGGTTTCCTGTATTGAATTGCCATTAGTGGAGTTTGTGGTCAGCCACAAAGGGCTTGGTTATATATTTTCAAGTCGAACTTATGTCACGTGATCCTACTACAAGAAATTGCCTTGATAAGATGATGTGTTAAGAGCAGCACTTGATGCTCTGAAGCTAGTACAGCTGTCGCGGCGGTGATTCTAAAGATGTGGTTATTTTTAAAAAGAGACAATTAAAAAGTAGATATAATTTATATAACTCGTACTCAAGTACTGAACTCTATACGTGACACAGAGTGATTTAAATCGTTTTACGTTATATCTGGTTTTTATCATTATAACGGGATTTTCCCCGTTATAAAATGGAATATAAAAGTCGGTACGGTGACTTTTAAGCTCACCTGGCTTTGCCAGGGTGAACTTTTCTGATGGATGATTGTCCGTCGTCCGTCAACATTCTGATTGAAACGACATCTCCTCTGAAACCACTGGGCCAGTGTTGATGAAACTATGCAGAGATGTCCCTTGCATGAAGCTCTACCAAAATTGTTCAAAGAATTCCATTCTATACAGAATCCTGGTTGCTATGGCAAATGGCAAAAAATAGGAGCAACTTTAAAAATCTTCTTCTCTGAAACCACAAGGCCTAGAGCTTAGATATTTGGCATGTAGTAGCATTGTCTAGTAGACCTCTACCAAAATTGTTCAAAACCTGACCCCCGGGTCAAAATTGACCTCGACCGGTGGTCACTTGGTTTTACATAGGCTCATATTGGAAAAACTTTAAACATCTCCGAAACCACAGGGCCTAGAGCTGAGATATTTGGTATGTAGCATTGCCAAGTGGATCTCTGCCAACTTGAAGTTTGTTCAAATCATGACTTCTAGATGAAAACTGACCCAGGCCGCGGGTCTCTGGATTTTACAGGGGGAAAACTTGTCTTCCTGTCTGAAACCACTAGGCCTAGAACTTAGATATTTAGCATGTAGCAATGACTTGTGGACCTTTACCAAGATTGTTCAAATCATGATCCCCGGTTGAAAATTAACCCTTCCCGGGGGGGGGGGGGTCACTTGATTTCGCATAGGCTTATATAGTGAACCTCTATGAATTAAGTTAAAGTCATGACCCCTTGTATTATTGGCAATCGATATACAGGTGAGCGATAAAGGACCATCTTGGCCCTCTTGTATAAAATACTGAAGTCAGGAGCAAACTATTACATTAAACGAAACATGCATTAATCATTTTTTTTATTTCACCTATCTTTTAATGGTACTATATTTAAACTTATTCCATTATCATGTTATTCCTGAGTATAATATATCAATGTCTTCATATATAACTGTGACTCTGTTTTTCAATATTCGATAAATTGCTGACTGGTAGGTTTCTGTCTCGGATTTATATTAGTCGTTCTCCCTTTTTGCTCTGGAAAATATCGATACAAATTGAATTGTGAAGCTACTGTTATGTCAATTAGTAAAGTTGTTTCTTTCAGAGCTGTTTTACAATCTGGTTTGAAAACTAGGTTGTTTTTCGGTCCCACAATTGGAAGAACTGTGCTTTTTGCCCCATATGTTCTCTGCCTACCCCCCTGCCCCCTCTCTCCTCTCTCGCGTGGCTGATTTAGCTTAGTTTTCTTGGATGCATTCAATTTAGATTATTAATTTAACTGTTATATATGCATATACAAATGTGTATGGCAGGTGGTCTAAACTTTTCTGAAAAAATAGCCAGTTTTCGATATTTGAAATGTGTATAAATGAGCACCTGGAGCTTACTGGAGCTCACCTTAGCTTAAATTCAGTGTTCTGCTTAAGACTTCAGAGTGATTTTGCAAAGTTTTCTAGGCAAGTTAAAAAGTCACATTCTTAGTTTAAATGACCAGCTGGAGGAATGTTAAAAGGGAGTCGAAAAATGTTTCTCTTGTGGAGTGTGCTGTTATCAAATTTGTTTGATGCGGACATTCAATTCAATTTTGAAACATTCGTTAATGTGAACGATTAGAAATTTATTTTGATATTTTAAACATGACATTGTTGTGTCATTATTATTATTATGAACTATTACCTTTTCTATAGGAGTGTAGTAGCAAAATTTGTCGTAGTGGCAGAGTTTGTCGAAGATTTTGTAATTGTGGCATCATTTGTCGTGGTCGTAGTGGCAAAATATGTCGTAATGGCGGAATTTGTCGTAATGGCATAATTGTCGTAGTGGCAGAATTTGTCGAAGATTTTGTAATAGTGGCATCATTTGTCGTGGTCGTAGTGGCAGAATATGTCGTAATGGCGGAATTTGTCGTAATGGCATAATTGTCGTAGTGGCAGAATTTGTCGTAGTGACAGCATTTGTCGTAGTCGTAGTGGCGGAATATGTCGTAGTGACGGAATATGTCGTAGTGGCAGAATTTGTCGTAGTGGCATAATTTGTAGTAGTTACAGAATTTGTAGTAGTGACATCATTAAATTTTGTCGCAGTCGTAGTGGCGGAATATGTCGTAGTGGCAGAACTTAAGCATTGCTACGAAATCAAAAGAAAAATTATGCAAGTTGACAAGAGTGTGATAATATTTCACAGAAAAACAAAAGTTTTACAATGCTTTATGTTTTATTCCAGGGAGCAGTTGGCGTAACCGAGACAGAATTTACTACAGAATTAGCGAGTACTCGAGAAAGATCTCAAAGGACGACGTTCAGAGGGAGCTTCAGCGAGCGTTTGATGTAAGTGACGTCACGTCTGATATGAGAAAATCAAGAGCGCAAGAATCACATCTGTACATTTGCTTGCTGATTCTCAGCATGTCTTGTTTAACCTAAGCATAATTCTAAAAATATTGAAGCGTGATTACTCAATTTGCAAAAGTATCACTTCATTACGCTATAGAAAAGTGTAGAGTCCAAGAACTATGATATCTTTCTTTGCTTCACTATTATTTATGTCCCTTTGATATTTTGTTCTTTTTTAAATGTTGTGCTCACTGAGAATTGTGTATGTAATGACTGTACGGAATACATCTCCAGACCTTATGAAACTTGGTATACTGACTGATTCGTATAGAAAATGACAACTGGGAGATTCAAGACACATAATGCTTCGTTAAACTTTTTAACTTAACAACTACTTCCGGCATCTCTGATCGTTTCATTGTATTGTTCCTCATCTTAACCTTATAGCCGCTTTACACATTAATGTATGGACCTAAGCAAAATCAAACAACCATGGGGTTCTGGCGATGTTTATTGTTTTGTATTCGTCAAATTTCCTTTGTCTTTACAGTTGTGGTCCGAAGTAATTCCTTTACGTTTTGTACGACGAGATTATGGACGAATAGATATAGAAATACGTTTTGTGACCGGAAATCACGGAGATAAAACGCCATTCGACGGAAGCGGTCAAACATTAGCGCATGCGTATTTCCCACAATATGGAGGCGATGCTCATTTTGACGAAGATGAGAAGTGGACAGTCAATATAGCAGATGGTGAGAAAACTTTAAATGTCCTGTTGAATATAACTTTAACTACTGTTTAAGGCTTTGTAAAGAACCCTTTATCGCTGAAAAGTTTGTTTGACCTAATCAGATATCGAACATTTTATCTACGTTTTATCTTTTGTGTATATATCTATGTTCTTATTTTGCCTGCACGTATTCTAAATGAGTTACGGTCGTAACTGACAACGTATATTTCTACATTCAAGATTTACAAACTCTTGTTTAGTTTTTAACTAGTAAACGTTTGTCCATTGTCTAGCCTTTTTCAAAGCAGTTTTTCAAACAAATTTTTACCTACTCGATTACATCAAAGCTAATTTCAGTGAAGAATTCCCGGTGCTTTGGTTGATGAACGTGTTTTCCTGACTTACTCTGATACATTAATTCATTTTAAAACACAGAACCGCACAATTGCTATACAGTGACTGAAATTATCATTTTCCAGTAAATCTTTTGCAGGTAGTTTAAGAGGTCACAGATACTGATTTAAAAAAAAATCACTTTCTGATAAAGCTGAAAAAAAATCCCCAAACATATTCCTAAATGTAAAGTGTTGATTTCCAAAGTTATGTTAGAGATAATGATTTGTTAACTGCTTTCCCCGCCTCCCGCCTCCCAAGTTTTTTTGTTGATTTTCAATGAAGCTTTGGTACATAGCTTTAACATCATTTATATAACAACACTATTTGAAATATCAGTAAGATAAATATTGCAAAGCTGTTTGGTTTTATTCTGCTTGCATCACATTACCAAAATTGATACTGTTCAGAACAAACTAATTCATGAAAGTCAATACCATATAAAAGCAATTTTTGTGCAAGCTACAAAGAAAGCACTGCGGTATGTGACATATAACAGAGATAAGAGTGCCTGAAAATTTGATTTCAATATGTCCATATTACTTTGATAATAAAACAACAAATAGATCAACGGCCCAAATATAGAAACAAATAGGAAATTTGTCTTAGAGAGTCTGAGAACCCTGCTATAAAAACACGCGATTTGAAAAAATCAATGATAAAGATGCATGATAACATATTAAAATTGTTAATACAGCAATAAACCCCGTTCCAAGATCTGAGATATATCATTATACCATCCAATCATATTTCCGTGAGCCGCCATGATTTCTCCTAACATTGTGTAAATAAAACAGTAGCGAATAGATTAGACAAATTCGTAGAAGTTACGTAAAAATCGTGCGTGTTTCGGGAAATGAACACTATATAATGATAAATTGGAAATGTAACAATGAACTATAACGCACGTTAATGTTTGGCGTTCAAGAAAAAGTTAATTTTCACAAGCGTAAATTGGGTTTGCACCTTGAAGAAAATTAAAAAGACGCCGGGGTTTTTTCCCGCCATTATTTGAAAGTGAACACACTAAATCATCTTAAGAAATAGAAGTGTATTATCCTGCACTAAATGGATCATGTAGTAGATTATGAAATAGTTGTTATGTCGGAATAAGTATTTTCAAATTTTAATTGCCCGGATATTCAATAAAATATGTTAGGAATGGTCGTTTTAAGGCTTATTACATGTACCCTACAATGTATTCATATCTATTCATTTGAAAGACAATCTATGTCCTGCATTTAATTAATTTACATCTTTCCAAATGTAGTTTGCCACTACTTTTTTGGCAGACTCTCTCTTCCTCTGAGGAAAAGGCAAATAATGTCACTCTGCTGTATTTGTCCCAACTCCCTTTATGTCTAAACCATATGTATAGCAAGAAATAAGTAGTGTGAACGCAGAAAGTGATTTAATGCAAATGTACATTAGTTCAGCGAATATTATACATACTTTTTTAAGAACATTTGGTCGTTTTGTAAATTATGGCCATGAAGACATAATAGTCATAATCCTAAGCAAAGAGTAATGTTTAGCTTAATGTTTCGATTAAATAAGTTCAAGTCACAGTTCTTTTAATGGCTCTCCAGCCTAAGTCCTATCATACATTTAACAAAACAGTGTTACCTTCTAGGACTATTGACTGGAAAAGTGTTGAAATAAATTAAAGTCGAAAACATTTAATTCGGTAAACGTTATTTTGTTAAGAAATATTAAATTTATGTATTAGAACTCGTGAATGCTTTTCATGTTATCATACACACAGATTGCAGCTTTGCTTACATGTTAGTCACAGGAACAATAGAATAATATACATGTTATAAATAATGCACAGAAAAAAATGAATTATGAGCATATCGCTGAAGATTTTTAATATTTTTAAGAGATGATGCATCACTATATGAAGTGTTTTTAAACTGTTTGTGTCTACCCGAGTCGGGAATTAAAATAAACGGAAAACACACACTCCTACCATTTCCTTTGAGGGATTTTATGTTATAAACTTATAAAATGTACCATTGCATCAACTATAAGTTCGATATCTCATTTGAAACGAACTGGACGTTTTGCAAGACATGACCTAAATACAAAAAAATAAATCTTTAAGTGAATTATTTGACATAACCAGTCATGCTATATTCGAAATATTTGAAAGATAAACTTAACCATAATTTGATATAAAATATGTCTAAATTCCATTTTTAAAACAACAATAAATCTATTATATGATCGAAATACCATGCAATAAAGGTTTTAGAGCATTATACGTGAGTACCACCGTAATTTCTTCTTTTAATGCAAATTAAACTGTCATGAGCAACAAAGCAAATTCGATAAAGTTTCACGAAATAATCAAGGGTGATCCGGCAAAAGAACACTAACGATAAATTGGAAATGTTACAGCAAATAACGCACGGAAAGGATTGACGCTCGGGAAAGTTAATTTTCACAAGTACAAATTGGGTTTTGCACCTTGAACGAATTAAAGAGACACGAGAGTGCCACATCAAAGATACTGTGTGAGACACCCCTTTATGGATTCCTAAGTGCTTTTTGCAATAGAAAGTAATATATATAGCAAATGGTGAAGATGTTGTTAACTAAGACAAGAAAACCACTTGAAATTTAATAACATTTAATGACGAACATGGAGCCGTTTTTTGGAGTAAAGAAACCTGCAAAATCAGGCCACACTTTTTAAAGGCTGACATACCTGATTTTTAGGGTAGTTCTATATAAGCCTCAAATTTGAATGAAAACACTCGTTATAGTTTGTTGCTGTAGGCCGATTTCAGTGATGCGAAATTAGACATTGAAGTGAGGACCACACTCAGACTGGCAATAAAGGAATTCACATTTATTTTTTTGTGTGTTATCCTGTGTTTGTGAAAGACAGCGCATGTTCCACTTGAATGGTTAAATTTAAATTCAGAATTGGTTTTCGTACTTTTGAATTGATAAGTAGTCTATACAAATGTAATATTCGTTTAGTACCATTTGATAATTGTATGAACAATTGTATCATGTCACGTCTTTCACATGCCGAAATAAATGATAATCATAAAATTATGTGGCTTGCTTCCTTTGCGTAGGACAGATAGGAACCACAGAAATGACAAATGAAAAAGTGGTGTAGTTTTTGCACCTAAGGAAATTTAATACAATGATTCAAAGTGGATGGTTACCAACTTCCATGTACTAAAGATCAAATAACAAACAAAATAATTTTCAAAAGCTTTGCAGATATGCAATTAGACATGGTTACCATGTCAGAGTATGGTCTTTTAAATAAGGAAATATTCGTTTTTCTTACAATGTATCAGCTGTACAAACAGTGAACTCTTATCACAGAAGTGACATTTTGTGTCTGTGGCATGTTATTTCGGTTAATGGAAATCTTATGCTGTGTCAGCATAGCTCCAGCGTATTTTCATTAGGTTAACATAACAGGCAATTTAGTGTTGTGGTTATTTGACACAAGCAATCCTTGCGTTTTTGTTGTTACAAGTAGTTGTTTTATAGTCATGTTAAATATAAGATTGTTGATATAATGTTTTTGAGCTTACCACTTTGTTTTGACTGTCTTTGTGTTTGAAATTAGTTTTTGTCCAATCGCATCACAGTATTTACTGCACTTTAAACTTGGGCAAATCAATAGATACGATATACTAAGTCAGTAAAAAGTAGAATAATGCTGATTTACAAAGTATATTTTCAAACACTAAATAGGTAAATGTTCATTTTGATACAATTTACTACAATATATTTTTCGCACGGCATGCACCACGTCTGACCAATTTACATGTAGTTTTCGTGAACACACCAAATTAAACACTACGCTTTACTTAGTACTTGAAATTCTTTTTATCCAATCGCAGCACAGTATTCGCTGCACTTTAACTTTGGCAGATCAATAAATAGATGAGGAGTCAGTAAATTAGGGGAATACATGCTGATTTTCAAACACTAAATAGGTTAATGTTCATTTTGATACATTAACTACTAAACATTAAATAAGTCGCGCGGCTTGACCAAATTTATTTTCGTAAGTGCATCAAAATGAACACTAACTTTTTTTACAATGTATATATGCTCGTGATTTGGCATGTATAGAGACAGAGCAAGTGTTTAATTATTATCATATACAAATGGAAATAAGAAAAAATAAACCTCAAACATTTTGTATAGGTTAGTGGTCACGA
Organism: Saxidomus purpurata; assembly: GCA_022818135.1. NCBI lineage: Eukaryota > Metazoa > Mollusca > Bivalvia > Venerida > Veneridae > Saxidomus > Saxidomus purpurata. The sequence goes on from JAFMSR010000015.1 coordinate 20,872,553, forward strand.
TCGCTTAAGTCAGTAACAACACCAAAATAAAACAAGATCGATTTAATTACTAGATACCACATGAAAATGTACATACTTTTATACTTTTATCACATAGTAAATGGGAATCTTCTGTTATGCAATTTCCATTAATGTACTAGAGTACCGCTGGAATTACAAGATTTTTCCATTAACCGAATTAAAAGCTGATAATTATGATGTTTTATGTTTTGCTTGATGTTTATTTATTGGTATCCAGTAGGTCATAGACCCATGTGGCAAGGTATACACAATATACAATATGGCGAACATAATTATATCTATGCTGCATTTATATTATCTAAAATATGTATTGTGGACGCATGATATTGTGTTACGACCAAGGCAGGCTGACCGAGAAGTTGTATTTATATGATTTATAATGTAGAAAACACATTCTACACCGAATTTAATTTTTTGAAAATTCGTGACTTTAATACAGGCTGACACTGTCTATAACACCCAATACCCTTGTTCGAAGGCCTTAACAACAAATTGAAGGTGTATATATGTGTGTAACTTTGCATAAGTCTGTTAAATTCCACTGTAGTCTATCTTGTTCGGAAACGAAACAACAAGAACGACTAGAGGACCATACTATCATGTTATAGTGACTTTTTATGTAACACATCCAAACTTATACTACTTATCAATCTACATATAATATAGCATATACTAAATTTAGAGTAATAGTAAATATGAAACACTTACATTAACTTAACTTAAGTTACTAACAAGAGCTGTCCCTCACAAGTGACGAATGCCCCCGAAAGAGGTGTCTCACAGTCTGTGTCCTCTCCATGTGCTCAATAAATGTGCTATGTAATTTTGAAATCCTTCCATGCATGACCGAGTTACCATGCATACAGTATTCCATTTCTTTTAAACACTAAGTGTGACCTTGACCTTTGAGGTAGGGACGTGGGTCTTGCACGCGACAAATCAGCTTGATGTCCTGAACATTTGTGCCAAGTTATTTTAAAATCCTTCAATGTATGACAAAGTTATAGTCCGGACACAAATGTATGCATATATACAAGATACCTTTACCTTAAAACTCTAAGTGTGACCTTGACCTTTGAGGTAGCAACGTGGATCTTGCATGCGATACGTCGTCTTGATGTGCTAGACATTTGTGCCAAGTTATTTTAAAATCCTTCAATGCATGACAAAGTTACAGTCCGGACACGAAAATGTGCATATATGCATATATAGAAGATTCCATTACCTTCAAACTCTAAGTGTGACCTTGACCTTTTTAGCTAGGGACATGGGTCTTGCACGCGACATGTCATCTTGATGTGCTAGACATTTAAGCCAAGTTATTTTAAAATCCTTCAATGCATGATAAAGTTACAGTCCGGACACGAATGTATGCATATATAGAGGAATCCATTACCTTCAAACTCTAAGTGTGACCTTGACCTTTGAGGTAGCAACGAGGGTCTTGCACGCGACACTTCGTCTTGGTGTTCTAGACATGTGTGCCAAGTTATTTTAAAATCTTTCAATGCATGACAAAGTTACAGTCCGGACACGAATGTGTAAGTGTGGACGGACAAACTGACAGACAGACAGACGGTGCGATTTTAATATGCCACCCTTCTGGGCATAAAAAACCATCTCTAAGAGTTCCTTATCTTTCAAAATATAGTACAAACATTGATATTGGCAACATATAAAAACCTGTTATGATTGAAAACGTATTTTGTTATAAGTATAAAAATGACAGTAATATCACTGCACAACATTGTGCTCTACGTCTAAATATATGGTCAGTTATACTTATAATTCTGATCTGAACGCAAATGCTTTGTTTACAAAACTTCCTAGAGTTTTTAATATTCGATTATTTTCAGAATTCACTGGTTCTACAAATTTTAACACATTTGGCCGTTTCCAATAATATGTGGAACTTATTGTTTACTTAGTTCAGTATATAAAACACATTACAAAAAAGGTGATATTCGTCTTCTAATTCATTACAAAATGTACATTTACGCTCATTTAAAGGTGGTGTCCTCACAGTTCCAATTTTGCATGAATTGATCATTGATTCTTTGTTTTATTAACAAAAGAAATAATCCAACAATACCAACTACATGTATTTTCGAATACCAGACATCTGGAAAGCCTGAAGAAAACAGTAAGTCTTTTAACAATGAACACAATTTTTTCGTGTTAGGCTTGTCTCCAATATCTTGATATAACATATTACATAATTATATGTCTGATGTATTTTTGCAAGTCTTTTAGAGTGTTAACCAAAACTTGACAATAACTTGATATCTATAGTTTTGCAGTGGCATTCTACCCAGTTCACCATATATGAAATCATTTTGTGTACTTTTCTTAACTCTTGCAAGCGTTTACAAAATTGTGTATGTACTCTTTCTAGTGCACAACCACTGTGAAAACCCCAAGCTTCACATCCATAAATAAGGATAGGTAACACCAATTTATCAAATAAATCTAGTTTATGTTTAACAGTAATATTTATAAATTTATGTAAATACAGATTTAGTTTGAAATTCATCATTTATGTATGCACCATTTAATGGTGAAATTAGCATTTCACACAGCAACAGGCACCATACATGTCTCATGACATGAGAAAATATTTCTTAGGATTCAATTCTACGTAGCACGTGTGTATCAAAGATCAATTTTGGCATGTGTTTATAAGATTTTCAAAGAATACAATGTCATTTATTGAACAAAAACTTCTGGTAATGTTTTGATTAATATTTCACATGTTATAATTGTATCTGCCATACCATCAGCGCTAATTTCAGAGCCCTTGTTACATTTACATATTGCAATAAAAAGACCTTAATCCACTACACCTTGCAAGAAAAGTATCACCATAGCGTACAATGGTTTATCTTTGTTGACGCCATAACAGTCAGTTGTTGCTGATACATCGTAATTGATATGGCGTCAGGTGTCAATTAAGTGAATTCAAAACCAGTCAAAATTGAACTTTATCTACGATAATTAAAGGTCCATTACTAAGACCAAATCGAATTTTCTTTAACTTCTGGAGTTGTAACAGGCGTCTTCTCAGAAGGAAAAATATGACTTACTGCACATTTCCCTGTTACAATTCCAGATTTAAAACAAAATTCGATTTGGTCATAGTGTAATTGACCTTAAAATGCATGTGGAAAATGTTTGAATGGACTCTTTCGTTATAAATACTTTGGCATCAATAAAGGGGCGAAAGCATCATTGACGTCATGTTAATTATCATTCAATCTAATACTTTTGTACTAGGTAAAAATCTTCGTACGCTGTATATGTTGGAATCTTACCTTTAGTTCATATGAATTAGAGAAAAGGATAATTGTTTCTGTAAGAGGATAAGAATTCGAGTTCAATGGCACATGGTAGAGCAACGTAGTACGTTCCTTTTGTTGTCGCGTTAGGATCAGCAAAAAAACAGAATTGTTTTGATCATAAGTCGTGAATAAAAACAGGCTGTAATCCTATAAATTCAAATTATTTGCTTGATTATATTGATTGCGTTTCCAGAGGCAATCAGTACTCGCTGTGTACTGATAAAGGTTAGATGTTGTTGTTTCTTTGTTCTCAGTTTAATGGGGAACAGTGTAAGAACTGCACGAAACACGATGCACCTAAAGTAGTGTACCAAGTGACAGTTCTGATTAAGTCAAAACCGACTAGAATTTATAACATAGCTTTAAGGACTCTTAAATTAATTAATGAATGTCAAGACAGTTGTTTGCTTTTTAATTCTGCTGAAAATGTTTTTGCTATTCCTTTTTATTGCTTGCCGACAACACTAAAATACTACTGTTATCACATATTAAACTCTCTTTTTAGGCTACTTTTTGGCATTAGATAAATTAAATATCTAAATCGTGCTAGTTTGAAGATTGGCCTACAAATTAAAGAATTCTATATGTTGAAAAGTTATCGAACAAAATATAGATAGAAACCAATCTATTATTTTTGTGACGGAGAAAAGGTGATACATAGGGATCACTTTGTCCGTCCGTCCGTCCGTCCGTCCGTCCTTCCGTCACAAAAACTTAACGTTGGCTAAAACTTTGCCATTTCTTATGATTTCTTCTTCAAGCTTTCAAACTGTATTGCTTATGACTAAAGAGTCGTGAATCTGCAAAATGTTGTAGGTTAAGGTTATGTTTGACAGAGTTATGCCCCTTTTTGTACTTAGATTTGTCACAAACTTATTAGTTATTCTGACAAATTGTAAGAGGGCGACACAAGTGTTCTACTGAACACCCGTCTAGTGTTATGTAGGATAAGCGAAGTTTTTTTTCATGAGTTAACCAAGTTAATGTCAACGTTTTATTTTTTCAGGGGTTAACCTGTATCAGGTTGCAGCACATGAGTTCGGACATTCACTCGGACTTGCCCATTCCGACGTCAGGTCGGCATTAATGGCGCCATTCTATAGAGGATACGACGAGGATTTCAAGCTTGATAGAGACGATATCCTAGCTGTACAAGAATTATATGGTGCTATATTTCCTTTCTCCTTTTTACTCATTATTTGTTTCTCAATTGCATATTAAGTGAATATGGCTTCCGATTTTAGTACATCCTTTTGGCTTTAACAAATTTAACCCATTAGGCAAACAGTTGAAACAAAAAAAGTTCAAGTTTTTGGTTTATTTTATTTGATGACGGGAAACTGATCTTAGGAGTAAAGTTTTAATCATTACTCCGCGGAGCCGTTTCCCAGGCTTGCAAAAGGAAAAGCATGTCTCGATTAAGGATGTAAATGTTATGAAAATAACTTTTGATTAATTACGACCTCATTAAAATAGCTTGTTATTGTACACTTGTAGAGTACGGAAGCTTAGTCAATCATGAAGATATCTATTTAAGAAATCTTACCACCCTACAAGTTAGAGTAAAAACGTGGCTGCATGTCATCGTTGAATACTAGTATCTTATCAATCAAAGAACGGAATACAATATGTACATCTTTATATACATAAACATAATACAAATGTGTACGCAGTCGAAATGGCCAAACACGTGAAATATTTATTAATACTCCATCCCATTTCTATACACATGTAGATGTTTTCTGTCTAAAATGGCGATTGGAATTGATACTGATGTTATGCAATACACGGGTTAACAGTTTCAAAGGGACGATGTCCCGTCTATTTTATTGATTTTTATCAAATAAATGTTGTCGACTGCTTATCGCTACATGTATTCTTGGTAAAATTCCCGATATGTTTTCAGGTTTAACAACTGATTCATCGTTTGTGGTTAAAAAAAAGTATCAAATTGCATATCTTTAGAAAACGCAGGTGACATGAGATTAGCTTTCCAATGATGTATTCATTGTGACAATATAACAAGCAACTAATAATTTATGAATATGTTTTAAATAGTTCTTTTTCTGTAGATTTTCAGTTTACTTGAAATGCAAGGTAGATAACTCTCCAAGTTCACTACATACGCTACAGGTTATAAGAACGGATGCGGATGGGAATATCTAGCTTGAGGGTAACTGTTTTTGTCGGTATCATGGCTATGCCGAACAGTTACTCTAGAGCCCGATATTCCCATCCGTACATGCAGTTGGTGATTAATCCTTTTTTTGCATACCATGATATTCTACTAACAATAGCAGAAATAAAATAAAACCAATGACTTACCTTTAAGGGCTATTTTCTTGTAATAGTGTATGAATTTACGCATTTATACATAAAGTAGTTCGCTCTGACGTCGTTAAGAGCACGAGAATCATCTTACACCGGGGGGTGTAAGGTTAAATTTTCCAGCACTGATAAAAACTGCAGATATCCCGATCTGGTATGCAAGAAATCTACGTTGTATACTCTCGGAACTGTAAACTCGTGTATGGAATACATGTACCTCAATACTAAAAATAGATTACATGTACTAGTCAAATCTTAATCGTAACAGATGTAACACAATTTAATTTTATTATAAAAATATTACCGTTCAAAACAAGGCGCAGGGAATTTAAGTGACCTTTAATTTCTACCAAATACTGTAAAAGCAGACTAAAATCTTTAATTCAAAAAGCGCGAAATCATTTCTAGGTGTTTGTTTTAGTGTTTATAGTCCCAGCCGACCGTGTGATTTCTTCAAGTTTACTGTATCATTGATGGTGATTACTCAAATCGAATGATTTGCAAAATGTAGAAAATAAATATCATATCATCTATTTTATGTACACATTGCAATCACAATAAATATTATCTTAGATATTTCAGAACTAATTGGTTACTTTCATCTAAAACAGGTCTCGATAATAAGACCTAATCACAACTAAGACCACTTTATACTGGTCAGAAGGGTGTTCCTATTACAGAAACTTCTAAATTACTGTATTTTAAAAACAATGCGTCTTACAATACGATGTGCTGTGACCACAACGTCTGCTCGGCGTTTCCCTATAATCACTAAACTACTGGTAATACGTGTGTTACTATTTTAAAACTGTTTTGCCAACACGCACTTTAGACTGTTTATTGAATTTTTTATTGAATTTTTTATTGAATTTTTTATTGATTTTTTAATTGATTTTAGGGACCAAGACTAATCCCGTGTACACAACACGACAGTACCATTACTGGACCACTCATAAACCATCGACACCAAGACCCAATAAAGCACTTGTAAATATACCAAGCATTTGTAGAAACGGAACTATTGATGCGATCACGAGAACAGACAACGGCGTAACCTATATTTTCCAAGGTTTGTGCATAATAACAATGTCTTTGTAAGTGTTTAAACATGCTTGTACATGCATACGAGTGTTACGTGTAGGCAAAAGAGAATATATTTTGAATTCAATGAGTGTGCGCTGATGATATATAGGGCATATTCATTAAAAGGCAGATAATGAATTAAATAAACCAAAGGAAACGTGATTCAGTAACCAAGTAGGCAATGACAGCATACACTTTGATCTAGTTTTAAGTTGTACGATTCATTATTAATGTATGTGTCCTGGAAGAAAGTGTGATGTATGAGAGCGAAATGTTTTGGTTGTTGGTTTTATTTGAAATCGAAATACCACTTTATATTATCACAATATCAGCAACATCCTAATTTCAGTTCAAACGAGGGGTATACATGAAAACTCTTAATGCTAACGCAGTATTCAATCAAAATATTTGTAAATGAAATAAAGTAAAGTACTTGTAGAAACTGAATTTTCTAACCCAGCGAAAACGATCTAGAATGAGGCATTGCCAATTGTTAAGCAGTTTAAGAATCCGCAGATTTCTTTAAAGGAAGGTTTCCAATTATTTAGTAGTAATTTCAAGTAATTTTGAAGGTTTGTTATCAGGTTATTGCATTGATTGTAAGTGAAGAAGAAGATGAAACATCATTATGCATTTTAGAAATACCATATGCACCACATCTTCCCGTATTGTTCAGATTTAATTCAAGCATTTTAATTTGAAAATATCCGAACGTTTCTAGAAATGAAATTATTTAAATAATTTCTACAATACAAATCTGTTCAACATTGGTGTTTCTAGAATTCCTAGGCATTTTTAACAAAATATAGTTAGAATATGTCATTCTTGATTGCAAGGAAATGGGTTACAGCACGTCACCTTTATTGACTCAAATGTATTTCCAGACAAAGAAAACTAATATATTCCCCCAGTAAGTCTCTCATTTGCATTTTGTAATAAATCTGAAGTGTTCATTTTAAGAGATCAAATAGACAATTCGTCTTTATTAAAGCAATTTATGTATCGACTGTGCCGACAATTCTGTAATGAAATTCAATACGGTTTATTTCGAAGTGTTTTGTTGAATTCAGTTAAGAAAATGCGGTCACAAAGTACCAGGGTACAAAATTTAATGTTGTTGGAAATATGGCTGCGTCTTGTTAAAAGGTGACTGTGTAAGCAACGCGTTTTCAACATATTATTGTCACTTGAATGCTATATAATATGTAGTCATGTGGGGGTTGCTAATACTTACTACGTTTCCCTATATATATTACACTTATTTAGGCCTTTTTAAGTGAAACATAAATCATACTAAATAATCTGAAAAAGACCATCTCCGAAAAAGAAATTATTGTATATTTTTCTATGGAAGCTAATAATAGATATAATTATAATTGAACCCAATATATAGCGAAGCAGAACTGATGTTTGCACCGGTGATAGGAAAGGCATATCGGAAGTAATATCTAGTCAAATTTTTAATTTGAAAACATCAAACACTAATTTGTTTTTCAAATTGACTTTTGTACAAGTGAAATATGGTATAAAGTTACTTCTCATTCGGTTATCATGCATACCAGATCACATCATGTACACGAGATATTTATCGTTTGAACTTTTAAGCCTCATTTCGTTCCTGCTTTCTGGTCTGAAAAACTGTTTCGTGTATAAACCGCCCAGACAGGAGTAAAAGCAAACATAAAGTCGAGCACTGTACAAAGCAATACAATAAAATAAAGCACTTTGATTTATAATCTAATTTTAAGCCTAACAGTACTTTAAACTTTTGTTGGATGCACTTCTTTTGGCAAGTATTAAATGGTTCGTTTACTGACTATGTATCAATAACAGATATACGTTTATGAAAAGTGAGCATATTCGAGTGGCCAACTTGACAAAAGTGCTGCATGTCAACCATCGATGCTATATTATAAAATTTATTGTCACAATATATTCATCGGCATTAAACGGTTCTTACTTTTATCTTGAGACAGAACAGCATGACTAATATTTACCTTAATGTACAACGACTTCGTTTATATTTTTGTCTTAAACAGGTGAATATTACTACCGTCTTAACGATCAGGGAATAGATACAGGCTATCCTAGAGTGATAAGCTGGGACTGGGGAAGTATTGAGGGGCCTGTAGATGCTGTACTTACCTGGCCTAATGGTTGGACATTCATATTTAAGGTAAGAATTAGACTGCGACTTTTTAAATATATACTGTAACAGTAATTCATGTTAAATATATGTGTTAAATGTTATTTGACAGCGTTACATGAATATGATAATTTTATGGGTTTACTTAACTTTAGATTGATATCACCCACAATTTTCAGACTTCATACTTAGGACGACTGGTGTAACTGAGTAGATGATCCCTATTGTTTTTTATGTTGAAGGTAAAAGTCACAGTGACTTATACATTAAATGCTCTTCTATGACTATTCAGTGGGAGAGACGTGCGTTTGTTTTCCCAAAGCCAAGTCTAGTTAAAGTTACTTTTCAATTGAATCATAAAAACAATGGTTCCATAACTTCGGCCATCTTAATAACCACGGCACCTTATTTTCTTCTTGGCCATTTCAAAAATTTTCACCAAAAAGTTGGATCTGTATTTGCCTTTAGGTAACTAAACAAATTATGTACAGGCGTTAGTAGATTTTTTCTTTGGCTTGTGATTTGCGCTAGATTTACCAAGTTGCAAATAGCGAATGAAATGTTCCGCTTTAAAATTAGACCTGGTGACTTTAATGCGCAGAAATAATAATGAAATGATTTGTAAGTTTGCAATTCAGCTTGCGATTTACACCGTACATCTGTCTGGAATATACAAAAGAGATATGCAATAAAGATACAATACAAACTGGGATTTTATTCAATCAAAAGACGTTGATGTAACGTGTTTCAGACAAAATTGCGATAATGGCAAGTTGTTTCTATGGGTTAACATTTGACAGTCAACTCGCTCGATACTTTTACACCCTATAATAAAACGACCTGACAAACTATTGAAAGTTGTGTCTAGTTTTGTGCTTCTTAATCGAAATCGTAGTCTAATAGAATTTGGAAATAGTTCTGCTAGACAAAAATACAATTCAAATTAAAATGCGCTGCTTCAGGCAAACTCATCAACCCTGTTATATTTTTGCTAGCATGTAAACAACACTTTCCGCATGTACCAGTGTATCTTTAGGCAAAAACAATGCATTTTCTATTTCGAGAAAATTGAACACTGGATAAGTAGATGTACTGAGCATAACCTAAAGCGGAACAATATGTGATAACATTATTTTCTCAGAGCACAGGGGTGCATGTAATACATTATTTTTTCTACTCTTCAAATGTTAAGATGTACATTGGTGTCGAAAAGCTATTGGTATTTATGTAACTTAGAAACATTTGCTTTGCAATTACTGTTCAGTAACACTTTGGGTGTGACATCTTTTCGCCTTTTTGATGTCTTGCGTCCTTGCAATAGGTCAAACAATTGTAGTTATAGGCAAAACATTGAAAAGTACACTTACAGCCAGACAGACAAACTGGCAGAACGGTACAAGAACTGTCAGAAAGCAAAGAATCTGCCACATGTGCGTCGGCGTTATACAAACTGAAGTTCAATATTCCTTGTTGTACAAGACAAAACGCAACTGAGGAGTAACCTTGAAATGGATCTGCTTGATTATCTTAAGGTTTGTTCAAATTTAATTTGGTTCCTGAAAGAAAAACTGTTCAAAAACCTCGAGGTTCGAACAAATTTCCGATACTTCTACTATAACTGCGAAAAATAGGTGGAATGAAAATTACAGACATCGACGATGCAAATGGGAAAACGCACATACGCATGCATACATAAACAGAAAAGCATGGTAACGATGTTTTCAAAAAGTCTCAGGGAGAGTTTAAGGTTTAAGGTGATCTTTTAAAAGTAAAATAACAATGTACGTAAAAGAAACCTACGCAATTTAAATTATATCTCCTCAGAATTAAGTATTCATGTGTTAATACGTTTGACATTTATGCATGACAACTATACATATGCCTTAAAATTAGCAAGAATGTTGACAATTTCATCCCAAATGCCAGAGACCAAATTCAGGGAAGAAACGCAGGATTCATTAAAAAGTAGTAAATATATCACGAGGAATAAGTAAAACGAAGAACAATTAGAAAAAAATTCTACAGCTTAGATTTAGGTGTTCCCTTTAGTAGTGAACATTTTGACATAGAAAGAAATTAATAAGTCGAAGTCTTAGGGGAGATTAGATCTTGCTTCTAGTCAACCTCACACTTCTTAAAGTTTAACCTTCGAGATTGGAAAAGTACAAACCGGTACATCCTTTATTGAATATTTAACGTTAGTAGAACTGTTTGCGGCTCTATAAATAATGCATATGCTAAAACAGAGGGTCTGAGGCAATTGTGCGCCAGCGTTCACGATTCCTTCTCTGTATTTAGAAAATCAAGAACTCTTATAAGGGTATAATCAATTTTTGGTCGTGATTGTGTAGATAACATGTACTAGTAGTCTTTAGAGAAATCTTCGTCTGTACTTGTTTACTTTAATTTAAGGTTTCAAAGACTCGTAAATCAATAAAACAGAGTACATATATGGACTTCAACATACCCATTGCCTGATTCTATCTCCAAAGAGAAATAAGCAGCTGTTCCTTTAGTAATTATGCTGGAAATGTTTAATTTTTACATATTTATAAACCCTATCAGACTCTTCTACTTTGCAAGCTCCCTACGTCGTCTTTGCTTCTACCTTAAACTGTAGGTGCTATTATCATGTGAGGCGTTTTTCATCCGCCTGGTTATATGGACTTCTACTGTAAGCACTCTTGTTTACCATCAACACATTCTAAAGAAAAAAAATAGCAATATTCACTGTGTAATAAGATTGATTTTTCGTATTGGATTTGTCGCTGTATATTTTCACCAAAAGCATGTCAGAAAATACTTGAGACAATTGATGGGAACGTACAATAAATCTAAACCCTAGCCTAGCAATATCTCTAAAATGACAGGGCATCAAGCGAGGGCTATTAACTAAACCGTTTTAAGTACATTTGCTCAATAATAGTGGTAGTAAGAGCTAATTGGAACTGAAAAAGTCAGCAATAATAGTTTCGCTGAGACGAAATTGATGCTGGAGAAAATATAATGGTACACTAAGCATCGATTGCCGTTCTAGCAGCTTCCGTTTTTCCTGACAAATTATGCATATCCATGTGCTTCTTCGTTCAGAGAAAAACTATTACGAAATTTTCGGAAGCATTAAAGTTACAAGAACAGAAAATAAGTTATAACGTGATAGATTAAGATACGTCATGTTTCATGCTGTATTAAGTTCTCAGAGTTATACTCACAGTTATATATAGGAGAAAATGTACCCAGTATTCGGCTTTTCCTCCGATTAAACAAAAACGACAAATTTGCATCTATAGTAAACGTTTTATGTTCCAAGTGTACAGTTATACCTCCGATTACACATACAGATTAAACATATGATGAGTAAGAGGGAACAAACGGGATAGAAAAAGGAACAAGAGGAGATGAAGCCGTGTTGGTCATGGCCTGGGGCAAGTGTTTATCAAAATAAGCCAAAAAGCCAGAAGCATTTGACCAAGTTAAATGCTAACTGATGCTATACGATATGATATTGTCAATGACTTTGTAATATTAAATCTATTACAAATAATAGTATAGTATTTCAGAAAGAAATCAGTGAAAAAGCGGGTAAAAGCCTAGTGTTATAATAATACTCACCAAATATGTTTGATAATTCATCTACTTCATTCAAATAAGAATTTAGCACGAAACCACCCAATACAAAACAATAAAAGCAATGTCAGTTCAAAATCCTCTCATGAAAAAGTATTGACATTCGCAATCCGAGTCTGGCGAAATCCCTTTTGATTAATTCTCTCATTTTGATACAATCAGTTTTTGCAGCTTATCTTAAATAAGTAGCTCATGCAAAGTACCCATTAGTACTTCTACTAGAAAATTCAATGCTTTAAAAATGAATGAGCTTTTCTCTGTAGCTAAATTTAATGTAACACTGAGACACGTGACCCGAGGCATTCCAGTAAGCGTGCATTTCTTTTCCAGTTTGAGTCTTACTTAATACGATTTTAGAATACACTATCGTCGACAACAACATGCAATTATATTCGTCAAATGGAATGCATTTGTATGCACAGCTTAAACGAGTTGTGTTTTGAAAATTGAAAGTATTTTCCTTTAGCCCCATGAGATGTTTTAGTGTTATATAATAGACTGTTATTTTTTTAATTGACACACATTTTGGATTTGTCTGTAACAAAGTGATATAGAAGCAGGGAAATCCCACCGGAATGATAAAAAACTCGACCGGTCATTAAATACATTTTTCTTTTCTGTTACAGGAATGCGAGGTCTAGAACGAAGTCTTAACTTCAAGAAACAAATACTTACGGTTTCCCTAATGTGTTTCTATCTACAACTTAAGTCGATACTGGAGGGAAACTAAATTTAACAAATATCTGTGCGGGTCTACAACATAGTTTTCTTACTTTTACAGGGTAGTCAATACTGGAAGTTCCATAATTTACAACTTATTTACGGGCCTAAGAATATATCAGAGGGTTTCGATGGTATTCCAAGTGATATTGATTCAGCATTTGTCTGGAGTGGAAACGGAAAGACATATTTTGTTAGGGGTAAGCGTTTGTTTTGTTGAATAGTATCCCGTAAGTTCATACGTTTTTGGCCATTGTATTTCAGGTATAAGATAAATTTATTTTTTAAGAGATAGAAAATGAATAGCGCGTTTAACAAGAACAGGAGTAGCAGAACAGAAAGGCCGTATTGACCATATGAGTTACTGTTACTGTATGACAAAGGTGTGATCTTAATGGTAGATGCAACGGGACAGGTATTTAATAGTGATAGCTATCGACACAGCGAGTAAACGGCTATTCCATAACGCAAATAACAAGAATTTAAAGTGAAAACTGGGGTTGTATGAGAATAATAGTATAAAAACGTTGATAAGAAATATTTTAAGTGTCAAAAAAGATTCGTTCTTGTAGAACAGATTGTGTTACACAATGTAAGTAACACATACTGATACGTACATAAGTGGCAATACATTAGTTATAGACGCCCGTATCATGCGCCGTATATTACAGTTGTTGTATGTTTTCATGGAAATATCAGAACCTTATAATTATGTAAAACATTATGTGTTCCCGTACATAAATCAGATAGTTTTTAATTTTTAAGTTTGCAAGTTATAAGGAATTTCAAATTGACATGCACACTTTTGTCAAGCTTACAGGGGAAGCATGAGGATGATTCGCAATTGTATTTGTATGATCGTGTCCAACAGTAGTTGACTTTGCATTGTTGAGTCTATATACATACTATTTAAGCAGTATACCCATTCTATGCCGTATATTAGATTTGTTAATTGGGTTGAAGAAATTTCATTATAATTGTTGTTGCATTTTGTTGGTGTTTAGAACCAATATCATATGAAAATTACATTTACATCTGCAAAACCTCAATACTAATCAATAAGACTTTTATAAATGGATTCCATTGCCTCAGGAATTTCGAATTTACCATATCAAAGTGTCATTTATCACTCTCTCTTTCAATTCAAGCCTCATTCATGTCAGGTTTGTTCTCTATTTCTGCAATAAATGCAAACGACTATTCCACTTAGTTGGCAATAGATTTCCTTTGAGGAGATATAATTACTTCCAGTTCAAATATATACGACATAGAGGTTGATAAATGACCTATTTGGACGAGAATGAATGCATTTTAAAGTTAAGTTTTAATTACAACTGTTTTGATTTAAACCAGTATCACAAAACACGAATATTGTCTCTATTTTAATTTAAAAACGTTTGACACATCAGTTAGGATGCACATATTAGTATGAACGATATGAGCTTATCGTTTCTCTTTCAAGTAACTGTAGGGGCAATTAAATATTTACATGGTAACATCAAGTAGTTTTGGTGCTAAGCAAAATGTTCTAATATTAGGTGTTAAATGTGCCAAACATGGTCATTTCTGTTCAGCTATTCATTATAATCATTGTTTGAAATGTTTAACACGTCAATTTAAAGTTCCATTAGTATGTACGCATATAATAGATTGGTTAATTTACGGATAGATGTGCTCTAATTAATCTAAAACATCTTTTTTTTCGTCAGACAACTTTCATATTATTTCAAGACTCATTGAAAAATATACGGTACTATATTTCTCACATGTATATTCGAATAAAGAACAGAAATATCTCACGGCAGTTTCTCGAACAAAATAGCAGTCAGATTCGTTTTTAAAGTATCTTGCTTGGTATTTTAAGAGCTTTAAGTTATTTTACATCCATGAGCTGATTGGATATTTATAATACTAGTAAAGGATTCGTCAGAACTATATGGTGCTCTCTTTTGGCTGTCAAATAGCAAACTTCAAGAACTACAAGTATTTTTGCTGCTAAATACATTGTAACTATGTTTCTATATTTGGACACTTAGTTAACCGTGCATCATAATAAGACATAAGTTATATTTATTCAGTCTTACAACAAAACTTTACTGAATTACATTGTACTCTCTTTTTTAAATCATCTAGTGGCTTGTTACTACACATGAAACAGGAACTTCAGCACATTTGACAGCATTTAACATGTTCATGATATCTATTAAGTGAGTTGTTTGAATATAAATCAAAGGCCTGATCACAGTAAATGAACATATTAACTGAAAAAGAAATAAATGATATAGCTTTAGGTTGTCTGGAAATTCCCGTTATTCATCAGACCTATGTATCAGAAGCCGAATGCTGTGCAATATTTGAATGGATTATAGAGCAAAATAACTATCGTATAAATCATACGTCAGACAGTGACGTAATTTATTGTTTTGACAGCCATCTCTTAGGAGATCGCTACGGGTTTTATTTTTCTACAACTGCTATTTTCAATTATGCAAATGACATTAAAGCTCTGTTGATGCCGTTTAAAGTAAATCCATCAACTTTACTTACGAACGTAACCTTCATTTCAGGAAATAAATATTGGCGTTACCATGGTAACAGAATTGATTATGGTTACCCCAGGGATTTGAAAATTTGGAGAGGTCTGCCGGAGCGGATAAATGCTGCATTTCAGTGGAAGAATGGGAAAACTTATTTCTTTTCTAGCGATCAGTACTATCGATACAATGACTTGATATTTAATGTAAGTGTCTGCTACATCACAAAATGTTGCTTAAAGTCAATGCTCTATAATTGCCTAGAAACGGCGGAATATACTCCCCATAGAACATGCTTCATCAAAGTAAGCGAGAAAATTAAAACAGATGTCATTGATTTGAGCAGTCTCATTTATCAAGGTCTGACAGAGGCATGCCTTGATGCTTGGACAGGGGAATAATCTTGTTTTAGGCGAGAATGTTTGTATTTCAGACACATTTCTTCAGGCGGTAAGGACAGGGGAACAAATCCAGATTACATTTTAACCTCTTAACAGTCTGTCAAAAGATACATTTTCTTGTCATTTATTTCCGTCTTATGTACATTTCAATGCCTCTTTTCAATAAAAAGTATCTTATATACACGTTGTATCACGGCTTAAACACTGTGCTTGTTCTATTATATCATAAAACTGTCCTATTCCTAGACACTGAAAGTTTTCTCGGAGGAGGGATTTTAGAGTGAGTTCGTTCATTTTCGATATAACATGTGTGACTAGCTCGAGTATCGATCATAAAGTACATGATTGAATAATGTATATGTTATTCACTTACATATAACTGGCAGTTGATGGTTTTGATTGTATGCCCCTGCGCTCACTGTGAGAGACAGTTGTGTAATAAGTAATATTTTGTGATTAGAAGTAGGCAATTACATTGGATGAATTTGAGAAAAACAAGAAATAGTCAATAAAGAGGAGGTTAAAAGTTAAAAGAAATACGACAAGAAATATAGCTTAAGGGAAACTAAATAGCCACAGGGGGTCTCAACAGACACATTTCTTAGAAGGACAAATAGCCCTTATTTGCTTGCAACTATTACAATAGCATTCAATTCTTAGTGATAAGATTGCTGTTTATAAAATATTGCCAACTGAGAATTGATTTGCAATAGTACTAATACAGGTACGTCCTAAAATTTTATTTTTTTTTCAATTTTATCCAATATGTTCTTAACACATATATTATAGGAATAACTGTTTTGTAATTTTGATATTTACACAGTATATTATGAAGAATATTTATTTTGTAATTTTGAATATTTAGCAGGCTTTATACACGATTTTTAATTGTTCCGCCAAATTTTGTTTAACCGACAAAGGCGAAGGCAATGCTGGAAAAATGTATTGCGATTAAGACCGTATAGTTGCGTTTGCAAATATCAAAATCCATTAAATCAATTATCCCTTTTCTAAAGCATATTATGTGTCTAACTTTATATGACGTACATAATAAGTAATTTAAAACGCCGTTCACGCCATGAATTGATCTGCGACTATACTGTATTGACGGGTTATTTAATAGTCGCAAATTTAAACGCCGTCACCAGTCAGAAACGACGTTACGTCGGTACTGCGTTAGAAACGGTTTTTAATGGTCGCAAATTATTTTCCTTGAGGCAAAAAGGACGGCGACGGCGTCTTAGAACCTCGCACTGACTTTCGTAGGCTAAGAGTCTGTTTCAACCAAAAATGTTTGTGTAAAGCTCCCACAAGAACCAAAATCTCATTGTAAACAAACTGTGTTGCGTTAAAACCATTAGAAACATATTAGTCGCATAATTGTTAACGGTTTTATGCTACGGGTCGTCGTCGCAAAGTGATCTTTTCATTTATTCAAAATCACTACTGATAGTTAAACGAATTATCCCCTTTTCTAACGCACAATGTGTATAAATGCGATAATTAAAACGCCGTTTGAAGTTTGCGACTATATATACGTTATTTAATAGTCGCAAATTTAAACGACGTCACCAATCAGAAACGACGTCACATCGGTACTGTGTTAGAATCATAAATATATACAGTCTGTGAACAGAATATACAAGTTCTCGATGAAGATTTTATTTTAATTTGTATCTTGTCCATAATTTTAAGGCAGGCTCTGATCAAAGCTACAATTTTTTTCCGCCATATGCTTTGATTTACTCAGTGTGATAAAGGCAAGGCAATGCTGGAAAAATTAATCATGTTATAGACAGTTAGTTGTGTTTTTCAGGTGTATCCATTTAATCAGTTATCTGTCGAAAGAATTATTATGAATATCTCAACTTTATATGACGTACATAATAACGTAATATAAAATACGTTCCAAACATAAGCCATGGAATTTGATACATACAAATTATACTGTAGATTGACACAGGAGGATATCCAAGGGACATAGCACCGTGGTGGCTTGGTTGCCCGGACAAAAGTCAAATTATTGCCCTTGATAGGCAAAAAGCTATGCAAGGTATGTTTCAATACTGTCTTTAGATTACCTCGCACTGACTTTCATGTAGTGCTATACGTAGATCTGTTTCAACACAAAAAACAACATGAAAGTTTGTGTAATTCTAAGCTCCCACAAGTATTACACACAATTTCAAATTGTAAAAGCGATGAGAGTTGAATTCAGAAGTGCGTTAAAACTAATTATGAAACATATTAGTCCATAATTGTTAAAGGTTATAGTAACGATGTATTGCATAACTGATGGGTCTGTCAGATTATGAAAGGGTGATCTTCTTCATTTATTACGAAATGGATAGCTTATACTGCATAAAGAATGATAAACGAATTAAATGACAACGTGCTTTAGCGAATGCAGCACTTCATTGTTTATTTTTTAATATGTTACAGTTATAGGATAGGAAACGAGGTGTTATGCAAATATAACAGAATACATTAATTTGTATGTATTGGGTCAATATAAAGGAAAGGTCTGTGGGACAATGAGGGAAAGGGCATTCGCAAGAACCATTACTCTAGTTTCAGTTATATTAAATGATACTCCTACCAAGTTTGATATTCGACAAGAGGACAAAAGTAAATCATTGTAACAATCGTAATGCATTGAAATAACTGTTTATTTTTTAATGACAAACTTTACCAGCATTTCAAAAGTATATGACTTTAAATTTGCTTGTCGAAATACAAGCGATTCAGATGCTGACACTATCTCGGGTTACCAAAATGTTCGTTTAGATTCACAAAAAGACAGAAGCATATGATAACTATAGGTTCGATTTGGCTTTGGTACATGTAATTCCGTTCATTCTGATATAAAAGACCGCTAAGCGTTGTCTGAATCT
>JAFMSR010000015.1:20896644-21175400 GCA_022818135.1 Saxidomus purpurata
GAATTTACTGATATATAGTAAAATTAATTCATTGATAGAATAACGATAGAACCATATTTTATTCACTCTGAAACAATGCTGACATACGCCTTTCTTTTGTATTCAAGTTGTTTCTTCGAGTAAAAGAGTTGTCAGAAAGACTTTCTTTTTTTTTCTTGCAATATCATTGAAAAAAGTAAATATTCTTAAATGTACTGATCGGTTTAAAAAGCAAAATTAGGAATGTTTTGGTACAAATAAAGGTCATTTCTGTCAGTAAGATATCTTTCTTGATAAAATGAGAGCTACTTGTAAATGTGATCCAGGGACTTTAAGTATGCGCTAAGAGCATTAATTATATATTTTACTTACCTAAATTTAATCTAAAAATGATCCGGAATTGATCCGGCAAGTTCATATACCTGTTTAAAAGCAGTCTAATGGCACAGTAATATACCAAATATGTTGTTTGTGTTGAAAATGTCCTTAAATTATCTGGATGTAGATCTATTATTAAATGCGTCAATTACATTACTCTGTGTTTCAATGGGGAGGCTTAGATAAAGCCTCTTTAACAGAATTAAAATAAATCTGCAATTAAATATGTCCAGTTAGTTCCCATACGTATTCGAACTACATGTACATGTACCTGTCTGTTAACTCTGTTACCATATCCTACATGAATATCATCTAAAAGAAAGAAAGAAAGGGCCATTATTTGTAACTGTTGAATTTGCAATCTCCGAACTTCTGATTCAACTGGACATAATCTCGGTAACAGTTGATGTTCCCGCCCCTTAGTGCCGACAAGACAAATCTATGTGTTGTACAGTAAAGTAAAGTGTGTTTATACCAACAAATACCAATGATGTGTAATAAATGTGAATTAAGGTGAAACGGTGTAAACAAAAACCAACATTGATACGCTTTATGCAGCTGTTGAGAATATAAACCATAAAAACACAAAATGCTCTAAGTATTCCAGGTACGGTTTCCATACATTGCAGAATAGTGACTGTTCAACATATTATACGTTGAGAACGAGTAGCGTGCAGGTACATGTATGTATGGCGCAGATTGTACACATGTGTTTACATTATATAGACACAGTTATTTCTTATTGTTCAGGCTAGTATGTAGTTTTGTAGAAACCTGAGCCAAACATGGACTAAAAAATCAAAGGTAGTTCTTGAATTACTTCTTTTTGTCGAGCCCGCTTGCGGTGAGCTCGATATAGTAGTCACAATGGCGGTTCGGCGTAAATGCGTGTGTGCGTGCGTCCGAGCGTGCGTGCGTGTTTGCGTCTGTCCGTCCGAGTTTGTACGGGCTGTAACTTATCCATGAACGAAGGGATTCTTAAATAATTTTGCACAAATGTTCACCATCATAAAACGGAGTGTCCTGCGCAAGAACCAGGTCTCTAGGTCTAAGGTCAAGGTAATACTTAGAAGTTAAAGGTCAAATTCAAGAATGACTTTGTCCGGAGCATTTATTCTTAATATATGGAGGGATTTTTATGTAACTTGGTACAAATGTTCACCATCATTAGATAGAGTGTCATGCGCAAGAATCAGGTCCCTTGTTTGAAGGTCAAGGTCACACTTAGAGGCCAAAGGTCAGATATAAGAATAATTCAAGAATGACTTTGTCCGGAGCACTTCTTCATGCATGCATGGAGGGATTTCAATGTTACTTGGCACAAATGTTCACCACCATGAGACGGTTTTTCATCGCAACCCTTGTTTTTAGAATGTACTTTTCTGTTGTTATACAAATATCTTATAGAATTTTTGCCTGGGGTCTGATTGTCCCCTGGAGCATTTATTCCACCTTTCATGCACTGAAGAGATTTAATTGATGCTAACTTGGAATAACAACTGTAACCATGCGCTATAAGCCTTGCAAGTTAGATCAGATCAATCTTCTGTTTGAATGTCGCATATTATAAATAAGCTTATATTACAAATTTTTTGGCCTGTACAACTTCAAACGATTGCAGGCCTAAGGTATATAGCTTACCTGCATTACAGTCTTTTTCTGTTTAAGAAATTTAATGCGCTGTTAGCTGATTACGGAAGATAATCAACTGCATATCACGGAAAAGTACGGATATTTACGGAAACGTACGGAGCTCGATATAAAAGTTTGTAGTTTGATTTTCAAATTCCGATGTTATTTCATTGACAACTTTGTTATTTACGGACGAAAACATATATTTACCTAAAAATAAATTTCTCTAAAAAAAGATATAATTTACGTACATTCCCGAGAAGGAACTCACGCGATAAAAATCACCCGCCATTTATCGAGGACGCTGCATGTCAAGGCCCAGTAAACGGTTTCACCGATTACAGCTACAAGGTAACCCAAGAATCATTTTTGGTTTTCCCTGTTATACACATTGTATAGTACTGTATTTATATTTCATTGCTGGTATTGCTTTGTTTATTTCTGTTTCAAGGTCTTGTCCTTGGTACACAATTATTTTCGATCCACATCATCAGATCATTTCGCTTGAAGTTGAACAAAGCGTAGATCGAATTATTTTTATTGGCTTAAACAATTTATAATGTTGACTATGTGATTATTTTTCATTTAACGTACGTTTTATAATGAAACAAACTTCCTTGCCAACCATATATTTGTGAATCATTCACTCTGTGTCATATATTGAATTTCGTCCTCTACACTTTTTGACCTGCTTTAGGTAAGGTTCAGCGCAAAACACGTAGGTCAAAAGTTGTTTTTCGGGGAGTCAACCTATAGCCCCTAGGCCTTCGGCGCTCACAACGCTTTGATTTGTTATGGTGTCAGAGTACTTATTTGATAGTCTGTCAATTGAATCATTTTATCAAACAAAAGTTGCCAGGCATGTTCATTTTGTAAAGGATAGGTTCCGAGTAGCCGTTGTCTATGAAATTATGAGGCGAGCGCAACGAGACGACAAATATTACTTAGACAACAGCTGCCCGTAGCCGACTATAATGCCGTTTGATAAATCCCATATACAACAGTCCGCTGCAAAGTGTGCATGACCTTTCTAGTGTTGCAAGGACAACTGAATTATGTCCTGAAACTGGGGATATATATTTAAGGCAAGAAAAATGTTTGTTTTCGGTGTAAAACGAATAAAAAGTGGTTAATTTTAATACTGAGTAAGCACAAACTCGTAAAAAGGCAGTCTGGTACTCATTCATCTCAGTGAAATGTATTTGGATCTTTCACTCCAAACAAGCAGTTATCCTCTTTGACATTAGTTTATTAATATATCACATATTAAGCGTTTAGAGTTGTAGGATATGCGACATCGTGTTGCTTTAATTTATATAACCCCAGTTAAAGAACATATTTCGAATATACATTGTATAATCAGGTGCAGTTTTGCACATGAAAGACAGTTTAAACAAAAAAAGTAGAACTTTATGAAATCTAATTTTGCAATTAGTAGGCTTGGCTTTTAGCAGTTGCGATTTATGTGGCCAGGGCTACTTACCACATACTGCATAGGCCGGGGCGAACTATAATATATCCTAGAAAATATATACCAATTCATACTTCCGAGAACCTGGAATGTCAATTCATGGATTGCTGGTTCGATCCCAAGTCTAGTAATGAGTTCCACAATGATTGATCATGGTGATTACCAACCTCTGTATAATTTATATAGGAAGAAGGAAGCCAGCGGCTTGCGGATGCTTGATCCTAAAGATTCTGAACTAATACCACGTAAGAGAGGTAATTTATAGATGACCACCTCTTTACAGTCATTGTTTTGCTGAAAACGTTAAAATCCATTATAACGTAAGCCAGCTAGACTGGCAGCCAACAAACTCCTTAATATATAGATATAGCTACAATTTCCAGCAATAAACCTTAGAATTTTATTTTTTTACACCCCAACCCCCATTGCTTTTACATTCTATATGCCTCGTATATTTCTATAGAAACCCGATTGCATTAATATGGTTAAAGCACTCGGAAAAGTAGGACGGAGTTTCGGACATGGAAGTAGCTCCTTACGACTTTTCTAATTTACTCCCCGCTAGCAAAAATAAAATATAGAAATGGAAATAATATCGTATAAATACATCAGTCGCATGAAAAAGATTTGTTTAAGAACCTAAATATTATTTTTGATTGCGTCAAGTAAGCCTTAGAATACCCTCACCTTGTTTTCCTTAAAAAGGCCAAGAAATTCAGGATTAACGTCATACAATGTTTTGATTCCGGGAGACAAAACTTTAAAATGAAAACGTTTTAAAAAAACGTCATCACACTGACGTCTAACTCCACGTTAAAACGTTGTACAGTTCAAATTAACGGTACGCATTTAAATCGATTGGCTGCTTTGATAGGTTCTGAATCTGACGTCTTCTGCATAATGTCAGTCATTCGGTATTTCTTTTTTATATTTTATGTATTGATGATTAAACTAAAATAAGTTTGTATAATATAGTTATGTTTGATATCTTGAATGGTTGCCAGAATAGGGAGTGAATTCCAACAGCTACTACTTATGCTGTTTTCACTTACCGCCGAATGAAAAAAGGTCCGTAGTGTTCGATAGTTTTCAAAAATCGGCTTTGATAATTAAACCTTAGAAATAGTTTTTATATTGCCTTTTACATTATTATGTCGAAAAACCGTCATTTGCAGATCATTTCTTATTAAGTGTAAAAACGTCATTTGCAAATGTTGTCATATATCACTCGAGGTTTAATTTACTGCAACTTAAGTCAAATCGTGCCCAATGTTTACCACTTTACGGAAATTGCGTGCACACACTGATCAACAAAGTTTACGACTTAGTAGTTATACCTACGAACACACGGACTGTGATATGTCTGACATGTTTCATATCGACTCTTTCGAATTGACGTCATAATAAATAAACAAGTTCTATATTATATCGGTTACCATGGATATGTAATATTTACAACTGCTTCAGAATATCGGTTTAAATGCGGCCAAAAAGTGGTCCAAAAGCGGCCCGTGCCACTCAACGTAGTATACAAGAAGCGGCCCAAAATCGGCCCTTGTCACAGAGCTGGTTAAAGGTATGCATCATGTTAAAGCGTCCTCTTTGACCGTAATTCAGTAAGACCATATTGAATAGTAACACTACTTTAATATTTCAATTTCATTGAACATGATGTCAAAGTACTTAAACGCATTTTATACATTCGGCTGTTGTTTCTGACCAACTGGGTGAACATCGTTTCATGAAACGAAATGTTACTAATGCTCTTTTTTTGGCATGGTGGGCATTTATTGTCGAGTATCAAAATTGTTACATGCCCCACTAAGCTGTTTGTACAAACAAATTCAGTTAATCTTACTAAATCTTTATTTCAGTGTACAAAAACTTTGCGTTAGCGTTTTCAGTAATTCCCTAAATAAATATATATATACGACGGTACTGAATTTTATTATATTCCGAAAGAGAGATCTTAAAACATCATTTTGATACTAGAGTGTAATACTAGTTTTAGAAGAAATATAATTACGATATATAAAATGCTTGTTAAGATCCATGTAATCCTTGATTAGCTAGTTCGAAACAAGTATAATGCATGGGTATACTTACCACAGCAACACAGATAATTTGGCAACTTTTCTGAGATACATGTAACATAAAAAGTCTAAAGATATTGTCTGTACATTAACAAAAACTAAAGCATATAATGCACATAGCTGACTCTATTGTTCTGGTATGAGTTTCTGTCAACATATTGATGAAAGTCACCGGGATCAGTCTGTATATTTGAAAACAATTTTAAATTGGTTGAAATTTATCTAAGTTGATAATAAGTTATACAGTCAGTTGTTAAGCCACGTACTGTTATCCTGTCAAAGTATCCACTTACACTTACAACAAGAATTCTTTACTAAGATATCAACTTAGCCTGGTCACCAGACCCTGAAATATCTCTTTTTCTAATAAATATCTATCAGTTTTGTTCTAGAGCCAGTCTACTATCCAGCGCCGATTTTGATAAAACTGCCCCAGTGTATAAAGCAAAATCATATAAAATAGACTGGAAATAGTGCGGAAATTGTATATAGAAAAACTATTTTGATGCAATATCAACTTTAAAGTTTCAGATCAACTGGATTTCACGGGAGACAACTATTCCACAGACCCAATAAAACTGGTTACGGCAGACGAGCAACTAAGCCTCGTAGAACGTGGTTGTTCGTGTGTGTAAAGCGAATGTTATTGCATCTTTTGCGTAATACTATATTCACTGTACATATAATTTGGTATAAAGATTATCACTTTTATAATTAACATGGTTTAAACACTATTCCATTCGTATAAATGAATGGGTATTGACCGTTTCTATTCTTATAAATTAGTTATAAATGTTGAAAGCAGTCCCACGTAAAATCCATCAAATAGTATTGGGAATATCGATTGTCGGTTGAACCGTATACGTTTTGGTATAGTGTGTATTTGTGTAATATCATGTTTTATACTATGCATAATAATTAAATAGAGTGCGGCTTAAACTGTATTTTAAAAATGTTTAAGTTTAATGTCACCTGGATATTGAAGAACATTCATAATCTAGAATACATCCGGATTTATCTGTTTTGATATGAATGCCTAGTTGTTTTACTTACTAGATACTTGGTGTTTACATTACCTTGAGAATATTGTTTTCGGAATATCAAGGTAAAACTTGTGATATTTATAAGATTTCTGTTTTAAGCATATATCTTACTTCAACGGTAAGGCACCATATTCTACATGTTTTAAGTGCTATACATAAATTTCAAATGAGGCCGTGCGAATAGTGACACATTTGTGACCAACCAAAAAAAGGTGTGGTCTCAGACTGAGTGATCTACTGTAAATTATATGTACTGTTACGCATTAATCTACTCTTCCTGTTTTGGGAAACTTTCCAAGATGGTTCAATGATGTGGAGTCGGATCTTGATCCATACTGAAAAACAATTATAGCACAGTGTTACCTTAAAGGTCCAATACTAACGAAAGCGAAAATTCAAATATACTTTAAAAAACACAGAAATCAGTTATTTTTAATAAAAAGTGAAAGTTGGTATGTAGAAATTCTAAATAAACCAAAGTACATGTACACTTATTTTTCTATGCATTATGAAGAAAGTTAAAAAGACCTGGGTGGTCATTTTGTCAAATTACTGAGATTTCAACATAATACACATACTTTTCTTCGTGTTCCAAACACTTTCTGTAAATTTTAACCTGACAATCTTCATTATTTAGTGTCTTGCATAAGATAATGTACTTGCCATTGAAATAACTGTCACTTAATTTTCGCTTAGTAGTGGACCTTTAATTGAGAACACATTCGTCCCCTTTTACGATGATGTTAATTGTAAACCAGACCCAACCACTTCATTTGCATGGCAGATAAGTAAGTCATATAATATATCATATAAAGTTACTACATTTACTTTTTTCAACGAGACGCCTGGACAACTTACAAAAACTCTCAAGGATAAATCACAACCTCGGATGATTAACGGTGCGGAAATACACAGTCATAACTTCCCTATCTATCAAACACGATATATTTGAATATACAATAATGCAGTAAATAAGGCAATACCCCTTACTACCGCCCCACCACCACCCCATCCCCCATTCCCTTCATTGATAATAGCGTAACACTTTTATGATTCAAAAGTTTGATTTACTAACACGTTTTCTTTTATTTAAGCGAAGGATATTTTTCTATAAGTCTGCTATATCGGATATACGCATTTAACCTCAGTTTGTTCACTTCAAAGTCTTTCAATTGTAAATATACTGTATTTTAGATTTATTTACATTAATACTAGGTGAAAATTAACGTACACACATGTCTTCTGGTTTAAAATGATTTATTGATCCACGGAGTTTTGTGATCCGTGACTGCTGTTGTAGGTGTTTAACGCCTGTTTAGTCATTTTAACAGGCGGGCAGTTTACCTAACCATCGTTCCTGCGAAGAACCAGTACTTGAATCCTATCCTCCGAAAGAAACTGCCAACTTTCAAACAAAAAGGGATAGGGCCGGTAGCAGTGCTCGAACCAATGACACTCAGTCTAGGAGAGGTTTCAGAAAGTTTAAGTCAGCGACTTTAACCACCCGACCACGGAGGCGGACGATCCGTCTCTGCACTTGTACATGTAGCTTATATAACATCACAGAACACGTTAGTCACGCCTTACTTACTGCTGCTCAACTATACCGACGCACATACACGTTCCAATGATTTTGCATAAACTGGATAATATAATGTTTGAATAATAAGCAAAATATTTTTTTTGCAGCTTTCGTGTATTTATGTTTAATAAGATATTAGAAGTGTAATAAACGCCTCGGTGGTCGGATTGTTAGGGTACCTGAAACCGCCCATTGATTGGGGTGTGCCGGTTCGAGCCTCACTAGCGAACATGTCCTACAATGCATGTATAAAGTTGGCAGAGTACGGTACTGGTCAGACCAGTGAATGGTGAAAAGGTAAAACGTCTACCCGTAAATAACTGCTACACTAGTGACACGGGTCTAATCCCCTCCCTCTCTGTCATACATACCCACTCCTAACCAAAACAAACAACAACAAAATTGAAAATATGTTTAATGCTTAGGGAAATACAGAGCATTTTTGCGTTTTATATGTTAGTACCTAGTATGCGATATATTATGTTTTGTGGTTTATTTTCATCCTAGTTTTACTACAAAACTACATTTCTAATTACCTTAGCTTTGATGATTTACATTGGTTATTACAATGTGATAACATTGTATAATAACGAATAAGCGATACTTAATAAAATCCAGGAATATATCAAACAATCTCTAAGTAGCAATTTGTATGAGCCTTTACATCATATAATTTGTTTGAAGTTAGACCGACGGTTTTAGGCAATAGGAAGAAACATGTTTTATGTATACACACTGTGTAATTGATAACACATTTCATTTTATAGGATAAATCGCATATTTTCAAGAGTTTATCCCATAATCAAAAAGTTTTATTAGATTGTTTACATGTGCAAACCGAAAGTGTTTCATTTTGTGTGCATCAATGATGCAAAGATATTATGCTCTCGTATAATTAACCACAACACGAATTTTAACAAATTCAATATGGAACGCCATGGCCGTCTTATCATGACTTGTTTGCTTATATGCGGTACATATTTCATTTTATTATATACTTTCATATTGCCCCGTTGACTTTGCCTCAGAGAGTTCGTTCAGTATTCTACGGTACTGCACGTTGGCAAGGAATGATACTGAACGTTGGCAAGGGAGGGCGGTCCTAGCGATCAGCTGTACGGACTATTTTATTTGTTTGCAAACATTGTTTTAATGAGGTTTATACGTCTGTATTATAAGTTTGACAGTTTTTTTACAATTAAATAAACTACGGTCTTAAAATAAAAAAGAAACTTTAATCATTTTCAAGTAGATGTAAAAGAGTTTCATTTTTTAAATGGTTCGATTTTTTTAGGGCACGCACTACCAGTTCTGGTTACGAAAATTACTGGTACGTATATCAGCCTAGTATCGATAAAGAAAAAGAATGATGTTTTGCATGTAGTCATCAGAAAGAGAAAACATTTTTAGGAACGTATATCAAGTTGATTTCAAAGTACAATCCTGCATCCGTAGGAAAAGTCTTGCGTTTTTCAAAACAAGATGGCGGACGGCAACTGAAATTTCTTCCCGTATAATTGACGTCAACGTTTCTCCTAATAAATGACGTCACGTATAAACAAAAATATTGAATCGAGTCTATTAATACGCAATAAAGAAAGCGTACATGGTAAAATAGTACGCTAGTTGTCTGAGAAATTTCAAGATTCATTTATTGTTTTTTGCTAACAGAATGTCATTTTGTTCACATTCAATATGAAAGTATATAATAAAAAGGTTATTGAACTTGTATGGCGAAATATTACTTGGAACTCGTTGATTTGGCGGGAACAACTCGCAAGCTCGTTGTTCCCGCCAAATCAACTCGTTCCAAGTAATATTTCACCATACAAGTTCAATAACCTATAATACGCAGTAGATCTTTTATAATATGCAGTATATATTTAATTATATGTGGTAGATAGTTCATTATGTGTGGTACAAGTTACTTTATATGCTGTACTTTCTTTGTTATATGTAGTACAACTCTTCTTATATGTGGTGGTACTGTCTTTATATGCAGTGCATTTGAATTGTGTGCGGTACAAACACCAATATTTGCAGTAGATATGTTATTGTGTGTAGTAGATTAAACGTTGTACATGGTGCTTTTTACAATATGTGATGTACAAACATAAATATATGTGGTAGTGACTGAGTCCTTTATGTGTGGTGCTTTTATCCTTATATGCAGTGCAAATCACAATATATGTCGAACTTTCGTAAATATACACTATAGATATCACATTATATGCTGTACATGCGATTTCCTTATATGCTGTGCTTCAAGCATTGTATGCGGTAGTAATTTCTTTATATGCGGTAGTTACGTCGTTATGATGAGATGGTTACTAAATAGGATATTTCCGAACGATACCGTAAATTGCCGGATTAATACGAATCCGGATGTTTCACACGAGTAATTATTGTGCACCGAAACAGTTTAAACTAATTTCTAATTTTACCCCCCAATTAACAATTGTATTCATGTTAAAAACTTTGTTTATACTTTACACGGTTATGTGTTCAATATATAGCTAAATTTGATATTGAAATGTGTTTCATGGATATGAACAAATTACTCTATGAAAAAGTTCCAACAAATAGATTCTATAACCCTTTAAAAATTAGAAAACATTGAATTTATAACGTTTTTTTTCAAACAACGACAACCCGTAGATTTAAATACTTCTTTTGGCCACTTCCAAGAAAAATTTAATTAAAACGTACTCCCCCTCCCCCAACTCTCACACACACACACACGCACACACACACACACGCACACACACTTGAAATAGCTAGTTGCTCATCCTCCGCCGCCTTATTTTTGTGGAACAGCCCTTTTAGCCAATACATATAGGATCCGTCATGGGTTGTCATTTTAAGTAAGCTTTTATTAAACTAGTTCAGGAAAATGTTATTTCAGTCTGGCAAGTGTAATAACATATTCCTAACTTCTTTAATCAAAGTTTGTATGAAATAACGATTGTCTGATTCTTGCATTCAACACGTCCTTTAAACTGTCTCGGTGCACAATAATTACGACGTAACTACCGCATATAAAGAAATTACTACCGCATATAATGCTGGAAACACAACATAAGGACATTGCATGTACAGCATATAATGCGAGATCCACAGCGTATATTAACGAAAGTACAACACATAATGTTATTTGCACTGCATATAAGGATAAAAGCACCACACATAATGTACTCAGTCACTACCAATTTCATTTTGCACATAATATAATGTAAAAAGCACCGCATATAACGTTTAATCTACTACACACAATAACAAATCTACTGCATATATTTGTGTTTGTACCGTACACAAATTCAAATGCACTGCATATAAAGACAGTACCACCACATATAAGAAGAGTTGTACCACATATAACAAAGAAAGTACAGCATATAAAGTAACGTGTACCACACACAGTGAACTATCTATCACGTATAATTAAATATCTTGCATATAATAAAAGATCTACTGCATATTATAGGTTATTGATCTTGTATGGTGAAATATTACTTGGAACGAGTTGATTTGGCGGGAACAACTCGCTTGCGAGTTGTTCCCGCCAAATCAACTCGTTCCAAGTAATATTTCACCTGCGAGTTGTTCCCGCCAAATCAACTCGTTCCAAGTAATATTTCACCATACAAGTTCAATAACCTTTTTATTATATACTTTCATATTGAATATGAACAAAATGACATTCTGTTACCAAACAACAATAAATGAATCTTGAAATTCTCAGTCAACTAGCGTACTATTTTACCATGTACATTTTCTTATGAGGATCTTACATGGCCTGCTGTGGAGGACTGGGTTGTTCCGACCAGAGGGAAAGCGGGGGGATAGGAGGAACCGAGCGAAGCGAGGTTCCGACTTCCCTCCGCTTTCCCGAGGGTCGGAACAACCCAGTCCTCCACAGTAGACCATGTAAGATCCTTTTTCTTGCATACTTTATTTGATGTTATTGCATATTCTACGAGGAAACCGCTTTAAATAGGCCCTACTATGTTGAGCGGTAAATCAAAACTTCATGTTGATTAAATATAATTCCCCGCATGGAACCCCTTTGCGTAGGAAATTTGGTAGGTTCACACGCGAATTTACCACTGTTTATGTATCTAGAGCTAAAAACATAGTGCTTGATCGCACCCAAAACTATACTTTATTTACGTTGTGAATAAAAAATAATCAATTAAATCCTAAACAGAAATTCTCCTTACTCACGTCCAGTTTACTTGATTAATGCGACTATACCATCAACATTGACTCAATTAACTTGTTTTGTTTACACAGTGACGTCATTTATCAAGAGAAACTGTGACGTCATTTACCGCCATTTTTTGTTTTGAAAAAAGTATGATTACAGGTATGTTCTTTGAAATGTGAATATATTCTGTTGTTACACATTTCTAAAATTTGATGCTCTTGCTTGTGACACCATAAAAAGCACCATTTCTTTTCGCAATCAACTCTCGCTTCAAAACTTCATGGATGTTCGTTACCAACAATTTTCGTAATTTGAACCGTTATTGCGTACCCTGAAAATTCGAACCATTCCTAAAAAATTAAATTCCTGTTACATTAACTTGAAAAATATTGAAGTGTGTGCTTTCTTATGAGACCTTAGTTTACATTTACGAAAAACATTCTAATCTTTCACTTGTAAACCGCCGTGAAACGTATCTCGGAAATAAAGTGTTCCAGGTACGAGTTGAATACACGAAAGTAGTTCGGGTGCTGTCAAGTAAGCCCGAGATGTACTTTCCCTAGGGAAAGTATAAGCTGATCTCTTCCCTCCTCGTGCTGGGATCCGCCAATACTTTCCCCCGGGGGGTATGCAAGAATTATTGCGTATTAATAGAATCGATTCAATATTTTTGTTTATACGTGACGTCATTTATTATGAGAAACGTTGACGTCAATTTTACGGTAAGAAATTTCAGTTGCCGTCCGCCATCTTGTTTTGAAAAACGCAAGACTTTTCCTACGGATGCAGGTTTGTACTTTGAAATGTGAATAAATCAACTTGATATACATTCCTAAAAATGTTTTGTCTTTCTTATGACTACATGCAAAACATCATTCCTTTTCTTTACCAATACTTTGCTGAAATACGTACCAGTAACTTTCGGAACAAGAACTGGTATTACGTGCCCTAAAAAATTTGAACCATTTTAAAAATGAAACTCTTTTACATCTACTTGAAAGTGACGCATGTTTCTATTTCAGTTTAAGACCATAGTTTATCTAATTGTAAGAAACTGTCAAACTCTCACATATAAACCTCATTAAAACGATGTTTGCAAACAAATAAAATAGTCCGTACAGCTGGTCGCAAGGACCGCCTCCCTTGCCAACGTTCAGTATCATTCCTTGCCAACGTGCAGTACCGTATAATACTGAACGAACTCTCTAAGGCAAAGTGAACGGGGCAATATGAAAGTATATAATAAAATGAAATATGTACCGCATATAAACAAACAAGTCATGATAAGACGGTTATGGCGTTCCATAATTCAACATAGCAAGCTGTAACAGTTTCTTTAGAAATACAGGAAAATCAGAGAAAGTTATTAAATATGCCCTTGGTGTATTTTACAAGATCCCATTAATTGGATAAATGCCAAATGCAGGGCTCACAGTCTGACAGAAAAAGAAGGTCATTAATGAGAGTATGTGCAAGTTTTACCTATTCGTTTGTATTTACTTAGAAATCGCCCAGAAAGCTCTTCTGTACATTAGTTACATGTATCGCGTTGACGCCGAGAGCGAAATGCAAATTTCTAGATACTTTATCTTATTTAATTATAAAATAGGCATATACAATTCAAAAAGTATATATGTAAAGTACATATGCTTCAAGCAATGTATGAATATACGGTTTGACCCGGCAGAAAATTAAACCTGTAAGAAGAACAGAAGCTGTCTTTCATACATCGCGGTTTTGGCATTGCAACTCAAGGCATTTTACTTGCTTATGGAAATGTCACTGGATATTCGAATATTAAATTTTAAAAAATCATGTATACGCTGGAAATTGCCACAAACTCGTAACATCGGACTTTATGTCATGATGACAAATATTCGAATAGCATTTCTAGTATTCGTTTCAGAACAAAAACAAGACCTATACATCATATACTTTATTTGTTTTGCAGTTTAATGTTATATAATTCAACAAATCAAATCTCCGTATCATGTCGAGATTCAAGAAAACGAGAGTAAACGCAATTGTTACACAACAACTGAATGTTCGTATTATCTAAAATATATAGCACCCCCCCCCCCCCCCTCCATGTCACCACCCCATATCCTTCCACGCCGCCACACCTTTACCTCCTACACTCTCTGTCTTAACATCGTTCAAAATTCAACGATTCAAAAGTCAAGTACAAACAAGGGTTTGTATAAATATTGTGATTGATCATACCGGAACATTGAGATATATTTCAGACTCCATGTTTGATGCACACACTAAATAAAGAAATACTCGATCCTTTGCGCATCAGCATTGTTTGTCATCTTTGACGTCGTGGCCGTGAATCGGAGACTAAGAAACTTTGCATTCCAAATTTTACAACTTAACCGTACCTTTCTCCTTATTTTCCAAGTTCTCCTTTGTCATTAAGACAATTTTTTGTCATATTGTTTTACCATCTTCACAAGTTACTATATAACCACTGCTTACCGGTGCAATTTGATGAAACATGTCATGTACAGTTTCAACTCTTTACATGAAGTATTGAGACAACTGTGCTTAAAAGCTGAATTACATTTAACCAATGAATTTCAATATAACAGGCTTTTCTCGTACCAGTTTAACGTTTAATCATCACCAACCAAAGATGTCAACAGGGATTAAACAGGACGGTCCTCGCGGCTGGGCAGTGGTTTTTGCTGCGTTTACGACACATCTTATTTCACACGGAATAGTTTATTCCTACGGAATTCTGTTTATTTCATTCGAGGAGGTGTTCCATGGCACGAAGGCTGAGGTAGCATGGATTGCATCCATCACTACGGGCTCTCTTTATCTGTCAGGTAAAACTCATATCTGCAGTCTAATTTTTGCCGACATCTTGCCTATGTTTTGCCAAATTTTATTTAACCCATATGTTTGTTATTATATTGAAAGGAAAATGTGACTTTAGAACGATTCTTTGGTCCTCACAATGCCAACAAATTTGGTAAATGCTTGATTCAGGCATATTTCGAAAATAAACACGAGCTACACGTCAAGTAGAAACATTGTAATATAACTAATCAAAAGGTATCAAATACAGGTCACACCGTATGTCAAGGACATTACTTCTGTTGTATGTCAAGGTCAAAACGGCACGTGATGTGTTGTCAGTGCTGCACCGTAAAAAACTTCATCCAATCATATACATTGTAGTTTCTACGCATTTTTGGATGCCTTGCTGTACGAAATATAGATACTGTATAACTTAAAATATATACAAACGTATCTGAATTTCAGGTCCATTAGCAAGCATTTTGTTGCGTCGTCACGGAAGCCGAATAGTTGCTCTATGCGGGGGTATTTTGTCTGCCTGCGGATGTGCCCTTACAGTGTTTGCGCCAAATCTATACTTCATGTATTTTTCTTTGGGATTCCTTACAGGTAACGCCAAAGACTTTCTTTAATTCTCTTTTCGATTTATTTAATCTTTAAATGCGCAAACGCATTTTGAATGTATTTTAAGAATTCCTCTAAGACATGAAACAGATGTTTGAATTTTTCATAGTCTTGTTTCGTTAAGCTATATAATCTAGTTTCTATGTTTAAAAACTTTAATATACATAATTAAAATTAGAAATAAGATATTGCATCAGTTGCAAAAGATACCATGTTTGTTTCTTTTTTATTCACGAGACTGTGTAAATTTCGATTTCTTTGCCAGTCTTAAGAGTAACTTTTTTGACAAACAATATTATATAGATAGTAAATATAAATAGTTTCTAAAGGATAGAAAAGGGAAATCAATTTCGAAGTTAGTATCTGTAAACCTGATTTCCTTGTCCAGCTGTCAAGTTTTATTTAACTTTGTTATTTTGTCTATGGTAGACGGTAAGACAGATACTCGCATTTTGATAAGAACAAGTACCAATTTTAAGATACTGGTTTCTACATCAAATTACAAAGAACTGACTGGCTCTTATTTCCAAAATGCTGTTTCGTTTTCCCTTATCAGTGTTTTGTTTGCTAGGTGTTGGTTATGGATTGATCTTCATCCCGGCTGTGGTAGAGGTCACCATCTATTTTAGAAACCACAGAGCTTTAGCGTGTGGCATAGCCGTATCCGGAGCCGGTGCAGGGGCATTTATTTTCAGGTAAAATCTAGATTTTTGAAAATTATATTCAATTAAATATTTTACCATTTAAAACTTTACTTCTACCTGAATAACTTTCCAAATATCTGCAGATACATTGCAATCATTCAAAATCATATCTTTTCATTTGTAATAAACCTTTGTATATTATAGAATTACTTTAACTGAAGATTTTGTTTTTATGAAATATGTTCGGCACTTGCGGTTCGCGCCTAAACCCCGTTAGTATAGTATGAAATATACATTTTCTTTGATGAGTGTGATGTATAATGTAAAATGAATAAATAAAAATTGCGAATTAGTATTTGTTTGAAACTGAACTATGTAAAATGATACATCAATATTATGAATTGCAGCCCTTTGATAGAATATCTTTTGGACATATACGCCTGGCGGGGTACATTGCTTATTTGCTCAGGATTGATACTCAACTGTGTACCGTGCTCATTGATATTTAGAAATAAATTTACGACTGGTCAGATGAATCACAACAAGCACAGAACTTATCCGCAACTAAGAAATATTGAAATAGATGTAACAGTCGAATATGGAAAGTGTGACGATAAGTTTGATTTGATGACGTCATCAAATGCGATAATAAAAGAGAAAAATACACAGGAGGACACACACCTTAAACAGACGACAGTTGATGAAGAAGACATCACTGACACCGACAGAGTTGTTGACAATACACACGAGGCTTCAGCTACAGACAAAATGATCCAAGACATTAACCAATCAATTTCCAGTGATAAAAGAAATAAGGCCAAATTTTCCTTCCATAATAACAATGTAAACACCGCATTTTTCGCGTGTTGTAGAATATCAAAGTGCTCTATGTTCCAGGTATTCCAACAAAAGGAGATGACATTGTTTTATTGTTCACAAATTCTCTTTTTTCTTGGATTCTATTTCCCTTTTATTGGCATACCAGATTTAGCGATACAGCGTGGTAAGTTACTTATTTTGTAAAATAACTAATAAACATGGCGACAACAAGTCTTTAAGATTAAAGTTGACTCTGTTCGTTATAGGAATATCAAAGTGCGCTTGCTCTACATCCATTTAGCACTTTTGCAAAAAAATCAAAAAAAATCAATGTTCATCTCTGTAACTGTTTTCTTACTAGTGACTATGATATCAAAGCTTGTTTGATTTCACTTTTCCGGCATTTCTTTTATAATTTGCACATTTATAACAACTCTATAGACATTTTAAAAGAAAACTCTTGACAGGACAGTTTAATTGGAAACAACTGACTTGGTTGAAAATTTTACTAAGGTGCTTTAAGGCTATAAACCCAGATATCTTTATATTGACAGATATATCAAGGTCACAGTGGTGTTAAGATTTTACACTCAGTCTTATTCTGTGTTTAGGAATGAAAGAGAGGGACGCTGTGTGGATAATATCAACGTGTGGGATATCGACAGTAGCAGGCCGCGTCCTGCTTGGCTACTTGTCTGACAGACCATGCATGAACAGGTATATACCTTTACACTATACACTCAAGTACACTCATTCACACAAGTAGGTTTGTGCTATTGCAAACGTAGGAAACAGATTGTCTTTAAATTGTATTTACATTCACAACATAAAATAAATTAATTGCCTTTTAGCCATTGATACCAAACAACCGTTAAAGACCTGAAGATTCACGTTATTTTAGTATTAATTGTTTTAAGTTTCTCGTGTCATCATAATAATACTGTAAATCGGATAACATTTGCGATGATTTAATTTTGGCTATTTTCGCAAATTTCCTATTTCGCTAATACATGGGTTTACAGTTTCGAGACTATACAGCGTATCGGAAGCGGATCGAGTGAGCTTGAGAGTTATCTGCC
The DNA here is from genome assembly GCA_022818135.1 of Saxidomus purpurata. Lineage (NCBI taxonomy): Eukaryota > Metazoa > Mollusca > Bivalvia > Venerida > Veneridae > Saxidomus > Saxidomus purpurata. Next base: position 20,915,004 of record JAFMSR010000015.1, read on the forward strand.
ATGAATTTCGAGTAAAATGAATGAATTACGCTAATTATCCATAGAAAAAGCTATTTTAAAACTATCTGTTTGCACTGTTGATTATTATATTGTCACACCAAATAGCTACATCATTGGAAAGCTCATGATTCAGTTTTCTAAACTTTCTAAAGATATGAAGTTTGATACATTTTTTTAACCGTAATCATTGAGTTGTTGTTAAACCTGACCACATATCGAGGAATTTTACCTTATGTAGAAATTCTATATAGAAACAGCCGGAACATTACTCGATAAAAATTGACGGGAAATAGCCCCATTTGAAACTGTAAACTCGTGTATTTAAAAATCTCGCGATAGATTCATTTCACATAAGATTATTAAAAGAATTCTCCTTTGGGGAAATTTAATTCGTAGATAAGTCTGTCTGCTCAGATATCGCGAAATTTTCGCCACGCGAAACTAACCCAATTTACAGTAATTGTTAAAACTATCAAACTAACAATATCACAGATGATCGCTGTCGTAAGCTTTTCAGGCTTGGTTTTGTCTCGTATTTACCTCGACAAAAGAAGCAATCTAAAAAAATGCCTTCATTTTATCTTGAATTTGAGTACCAATGTAGCTGGGAGATTGAAAATCGAAATGGAAAAGCATCCACCATGCTTAATGTCCCTTTGAAAGTTCGATTTTTACGAAGTTGGGCATGATAGTTAACAATATGACAATCTTTAATTTATTTTAAATAGTCTCTGAATTTTTCATGAACGTGAACACTTAAATATGTTTATTTGTAAACACGGTATGGCGGAAGTTGTGAAAAAGTGTAAGATTGTCAGAATTTATGTCTGGAAAACCATGGTGTTGGAAATGGAACTACATTAAAATTTCTATTGTTTTTTATCGTGACATCAAAACTTAAAGCTATCAAGGTAAAAAATAAATCAGAAAAGCACAGAATTACTGTTAGCCCCTATGGGCGGTGTGACATTTCATTGCTCTTTTTACTGATATTGATATAGATAAAGAAAGCTGATCTAAGAAAATAATAAAGTTTTTATTTTTAGATATCATTTTTAGAAACGAGATTTTGTTGACGTTAAAATGACCAAAATACGATTGAAACGAGAGTTAAACTCATACAACATGCAATGCATGATTATGACTTCCTTAGAAGTAAGAACGCAGCAATCTTTGTTCAGAAGGTTGGTGTATACTACAGTATTTTTCTTTTCAGCTTACTTTTGTACAAAGTGGCGCTTCTTGCTGCAGGAATTAGTACTTCTCTTGTGCCAGTTTTACTCCCGTATGCAGCGCTTATAATGTATGCAATTACATATGGTTTATCAACTGGTAAAATGTTTTACACACTCGCAGTTTTAGTTTTTAACACAAAATAATGTTAAATTGTAAAGATGTATATCTAAGACGTTTTATAATACATTGAAAAACTATTTTGGCTGTTAACAAATAGCTTTCTATGGATTTGGTTAGAACTAAGTAAGCAAATGTAGAAAACGCAAAATAATACGTAAAACTATCCATCTTTATGTAATTTTGACTATATTTTGTATATACTATTTATTTGCAGCTATATTTTTGTGGCTTTCGCTACTGAACGATCATTGCCTGCACAAGCAGTGCAAGACGAATTTTGCAACGTTCGTTTTCCGGTGCAGGCATTGTTTTAGGATTCAATAGATAATTAAGAAAAAATGACTTTCCCTTAAAGTGGTTTCTTAAAAGTTTAAATGAAGTTTGACCTTCGTTATGTAAATGTTATCTTACTAGAAGTAGCTTTGTTTTATTCTATCTCGTTATTAAGATGTTCTGAAATTTCCTGGGATAATGTCGTCGTTTTCAGCTGCGAATATTCAGAATTTAACGTTAAACAGCTGGAAACATTGGAATAAACACTACTTTTACGACAACCTAGTATTGCAATGGTTAGATACCGTCGGCAGACAAACATATCTTAAAAGTATATATTTTCTCAAAAACAACTAAGTTACCCAATTTCTTCCCGTCAAACCGGACAACAAACCCTACAGAGTTTCTATTGTACCAATAGTACATGAACTGCTCGTTGAGCAGCTGTGTTTCATTGACTGAAATATCACAGTTCGCATATTGTCAAGTTTTGTTCAGTGCTTGATGGATGGTGTCTACAGTTTTGTTATTTTAAATAGAAAATTATAATGTATATGACAAATAGCAGATATGGAGTGATATCTGAAAACGTCAGCAACATTATATTCACAACGTTTAGGAAGTTAACTGCCGAAATATAATTACATAATCTGTCAGGATCATCAATATTGTTGAAATATTATATTTTAATCACATTTTATAATTATTTATTCATCTCTACCACTTTTTTATTATATCAAGATGGATCTGCTGTTTAGATAAATTGCAGTTTTGAAGTGTTTAATGTGCATTTATTTACATACTAGATAAATCAAATATTGCAATAACTTTGTCATAATGATATGAATCAGGTAGCTCAATATTCAGTCTTGTTTTGAATATGAAATATACTTTTGAGTAGACATGTAGACTTATTAAAGCACCATGGAATCGTAATGTAATGTTTTATCTAAAATATAACTTGATCAAAAGCTGTTTACCTCAATTATATTTTTGCTCCTGAAGCTGTGATGCTATCGCAAACAACGGTCATTCTTGTAGAGATTATTGGACTAGAAAGAATGTCCGATGCAATGGGCCTAAACAACATGTTCAGTGGAATAGGTGCTCTCCTTGGGCCTCCAATACTTGGTGCGTATCTTCACAATTACTCTGCTCCACCTGTCCCTAATCAACTTCTAAACAAATTTTATCCACTTAATTTGGACTATACCATCCACAAATGCCTGATTACTTAAACAACAGTGAATCTTGTTGAGGAGGTAAAATATGAGCCCTGGACTAGACTTGAAGTTTTGTCATCCATTTTAGATGACTTAATTAACATTACCTGAAAAAAACATTAACGATAAACATGAATTAATGTTTGTATATTTTGGCCTAAAAGACAACAGTTATAGACAAATATTATATTCCTTGACAGGTTGCAAAAAAGACTCTATCCCGGTCAGTGGGAAAAAAGCTTAATACAAATGTGTTTTTTTAATATTTCAGGACTTTTGTATGACCGCACTGCCAGCTATACGTATCCATTTGTGGTTTCGGGACTAAGTATGACCATTGGTGCAGTTCTGCTATTTCTTATGAAACTTTGTACAATAAAGTGTACATGACAATAAAGCTTCAAACGGGATACTTCAGTTCATTCTTTTTATTTCTAACTCGATTGGTGATAAACTCTTTTTGGTATAAGAAGGCCTCCGGTCCATACACAAATCATATATACAACAATTCAAATACAGTGTGGAGTAGAGGGAATTTACAGAGTTGTTGACGATGATTATAATACACATTCAAAGAACATATTAAGCAAATGCCCTTGAAAAGTTCTTATTGAACACAGTCAATATATTCGTTATTCTTGTAAAGACTTAATAACAGATGTTTTTTCCTTTTAACGCATAGTATTATATATAACAACAATTCTGTTATATTTTAGCAATTTTGCTAAACACAGTATATCTGTTATTTATGAACTGTTCTCGCTCTTTACATACACAGTATATATACATAGCAATATTTATGATCGTTTTATCATTTCAGCTATTCCGACAATCTTTCAATGCTTTTTAAGAATGGCAAACCGTAAGAAAGATTTGCATTTTGCACTGACTTTTTTCAACATTTCCAATCGTCGCTTTTAAAAGTGTTTTCTATGTTCACATTAACTCCTTTGTTTCATTTAAAAACCAAACTTGCGTTATGTTTCTGTGTACTAAGCTAGTAGACTAATTACTGCTTTGCATACGAGAGGTCGTGGGTTCGACCCCTTGCCGCGTCATACCGATCATATCCAAAAACTTTAAATGTTGGAGGAAAATCCCTTGCGATGCTCAGCTTTACGATGGTAGTACCGGGGTTGAGTTAGAGTAATTGACCGTTCCTAGGCAGTAACTTCGTATTCAACGTATCAATTTGTGTTTGTTCTGTTCATTGTCACAGTGGTGTATTCGCGGTCTTGTGTCTAAAATTTCTCGACTAGTCTTCCACGGTGAATGCGTTACCTTAGTCGGTGAAATGAGCAAAAGAATGTGCAGTGCCCGATGCCTTTTCTTACAGTCGGGGAATCAGTCATCCGTTTAATGATCTGTCTATTGGTGGTTGCCATGCTTGGTGGTGTTTGGGGATTAACTTGTAAATTAGTTCTCCTATTAAATTCGGAAAACGAAACATAAATAACGCTATTTTACAAAGTTCCGTTCTATAGTAATGTTTCCTCCCGGAAAGGTAGCACATGCCGTTAATAAATTATACCACATAGGGCATGTGCCGTTAATAAATTATACCACATAGAATCATTATTTCAAGTGAAATCAAATTAGTGCAAACATTTTAATGAATACATTTTATCTCGACTTTTCAAAGAAAGGAGGAACTATCGTCGTCGTCTGCGTTGGCTTCACACCTTATTAATGTTTACCGTGCCACCCAACTGCTTTAAAAACCAGGAAATGAGTGTTGCCGATCATGATCAGCCTTCTTTACTGTACACTATTATGATATACGCTGATTGCTTACCTACCAAATGAATCTTAACAAAAGTTGCCAGGTTTGCTGTTTTTTGTAAACACAGTTCTAGATTTGCCAAATAAAATGTTCATCTTAAGGTCTTGTTCCCTTTTCTGGTATTTTAGTGTACTTACAAGTATGGATTGTTATGAGACACCTGTACGTCCATTTAGTGTTTAAATTATTTTTGTCCAATCGCAGCACAGCATTCGCTGCACTTTATTATGGGTAAATCATTAGTTGTATACCGCGTCAGTAAATGGGGGAATGCTGCTAATTTACAAAAAAAATAATTTAATCAGTTAGCAGGTTAATGTTTATTTTGATGCATTAACGTCGCGCGGCATGCGCTGCGCCATACCAATTTATTCGTAAACGCATCCAAATAAAACATAACCTTTACATAAAATTAAAAACAAATTAATTAAAATAATTTCCAACACTAAGTAGGTTTATGTTCATTATAATACATTTACTACAATAAATTGGTTGCACGGCATGCGCCGCACCAGACTAATTTATTTTCCTAAATGCATCACAATGGACACTTACCTAGATTTATTTGTCAAATTTGAACAATTAACCGGCGTGATTTATCACTTTTGAAAATAAAAACTATTTGATTAACAATTCTTGTAGTGCATATAAACGAGTAATTTCACAGATAATAAATTATTAAGATAATTAACACTTTTCTGTTGTTTTTTGGGGGTTTTTTTTTGAGGCCCCAAATGGGTAACCCCGTTTATTCACATATATCACAAAATACACAACATGCATTTACAAGTATCTTTAAGTGTTTTAGTAGTGACCTAACATACGAAATACAAATTTATCGAAGGAAATATAAGAATTGATGTATATATGTGCCAATATATGTTTTTATGAAAAAAAGCGTAAAAAAAATAGAGAAAAAGGTCATGTGCCCAAAGAAATGTACAGCGTATGTGTCAGGCCACATGTTTTAGTATGTAACAGTTTTATTATACGACTGCATTTGAAGAATTATCTTTCCGAATCTGTCATTCTGCTTACTGATAGACAATTCAATTTAGTGACTGTCAGCTGAAACGTTCTGTATTGATATGACCTACGACCTGGACTTCAGTTAAACTATTTATGGTGGCTGATTTCTGCCATGTCGTGTTTTCGACTTTTAGGGAAGAAAAGTGAAAGTACGAAGATTCGACAAATAGCTGCTTTTGTCGTTTTTCGAATTTGCGGGGCGAAAACTCGAAAACAAGACAGATTAAAGGCAAAAACACGACAAAGTGCGAAAACATAACGTATTTTTTCGTCGAGTTTTCGAGGTGGCGGCAAGTCGAAATCACGAAAACTTGACAAGTAGCTATTTTGTCGTGTTTTGCCCTTTATTTGTCATGTTTGAACATTTATTGGTGTGATTTCATTTAATATAAAATGATGATAATAATGAAAATGAACAAAAAAACTTAAAGGTAGTTCTGATTTTGGTAAAACATAGTTCTTCAAGCCCTATTAACGTATTTTGGAACATATAGTTATAGAAGGCTATTTATTCCTGTCATGTATATCTCAATTTCAAATAAACAATGACCAAATAATAAAGCGTTGCAAACGCTATTGAAATTCCAAAATAAACATTAATGTAGCTGTGCCGTGTAACTTACATTTTGTCAATCAATTTCTTCAAGTTCTTACCAAGTTGCTTATATTTTGATTCTAACTATGTTAGGTTCATTGTTTAGAATAGGTAGAAAGCTTTGGTATCTATGAAAATATGCTCTGTCAGTACTAATTTCAACTGTAATGTAGTTTGGTTCTGCTAACTATTTCAACTGCATTTAAAGTACAGTTTAGCCAAACTTGCGTACTAAGAGTCATGTGATTCATATAATACGTATACAAATTATGTTGGTGACCATCCTGTCAAAGCATGATAAACTATATAACTGTGTAAAAAGCGGATGTGGTGATACTGGTAACCAATCATCTTAATCAACTTGATATGTATAATGTGTCATACCTGGTTTTTTCCAAAATTATATTTATGTGTATATATTGCAAGGTAAGATATACATATTGTTGTACATTAAGAAAAACGATGACGCAACATGCTCAATGGTATTAGTTGAATAACACGTTGTTTTTTTAATTGACCATGATAGCACAAATCCTGAACCTGAGCAAAACTTATTAAATGTATGACTTTTTTGTGAAGTCATAGCTGTGTAAGCATGGGCTGCTGTATACAATACAAAACCTTGCACATGCTAAATCAGGTTACATTTAAGGTTAAAACTGGAACAATGTTCGTTTCTGTCAGCAGAAAATAAACTGCGCAGACACAGTGTTTACCTTTGATATACAAATGTATCGTACTAATTTTCTCTTCCGTGTTTAATATAGGTAAGAATGCATTTCGGTGCATTTTACGAAAATGAATTGGTATGGCGCGGCGCATGCCATGCGCGCAATTTATTGTAGTAAATACATCAAAATAAGAGTTAATCTACTTTGTGTTTGAAATTCTTTTTGTAAATATGCATTGATCCCCTATTTACAGACTGAGTATATATTGTAAAAGAATAAAGGTTTCCCGGGATTTATAACAGATCATCAGACAACCCCCATCTTTCTATGGTGTTTAACATTAACAAAAAAATATTTAGTACTTTAACTATGACTTACCTTTCATCTACATTACTAACACTATTGGAACATTATTTATCTTCCGAAGTACTCCGAAATGGACATTGAAAACACTCTTACATGTGTCAGGAATTCCGAACTATTAGACTTGGCCTTTATATTAATAAAACACATATTATAGGACGATACGTACAATTAAAATTAAGTTAAACAATTTTGAACCGGACAGAACTTTTGTCCTTAAGTATATATAGAACATTGTGTTCAAGAACATATAATAACAAACAACATTAACACAACACGACTGAACAAAGAAAATACAGTAGTATACATTTCAATGTGAAATTGTTTCCAATTATGAAAGTTTCACATACTTTATTTTTATATTATGCGTTGATATATAACGACATAAAGTTTCTATATTAATTCTGTAAACCGGGTTTCATTAACTAATAACATTTTCTTTGTTAAAACTTATGTCATGACTTGTTATGTTTGGCAGTTCAAGTAGCGGTCCTCTTTAATCAATCCTTTTATAGTAAAGCAGAAAATGCATTTCATATTCAACTGTGTTTATCAACATTTGACGTATAACTTATGTTTAAGATCATGTAAGCATTAACTTAAGTCTGAAAAAAGCTGCTTGAGTATAAACGTGTGATAAACGATAAACATGTGAGAGATATACATTGTAAGAAGCCGTGATATCAAACTTCTTATCCTAAAACTATTATTCCCTGTCTTTAATATTTCTGATTTTAGAGACAACTATTAAACAATACATAGATAATTGTTTGACACAAAATCTACAGCCAGACTGATGAATCACGGTCACTATGTTTGTTAGTTATTTAATATCAAACTATAAATTTCCCTTGATCACAATCCTCTGAAAAGTTAAAGATTATGTATGATTACATCATCTTAAACTTGACTTACTTTTGAGATTTTATAAAACTTAAATATGCTGCAATGCACACATTTCTGTCTAAATTATCTACTAAAGAACATTGTTGAATTTCAAGGAAAATCTTAAGATTTGACTTACGTGGCTGGAAACATAAAATTCATATCATTTAAGAATGGACTTCTGCACGAAAACTTCAGCCGGGTAATATCCTGGAGCATCTGGAGCATATTCTATAGGTAAGACCAAACTGTTTTATCTTATTGTGAAGAATGTTCGAGACTAAATGCATATCGATGCCATATTCTAACCAAAACAGAAATTATTTCTTCATTCCATCAAAGTAGATCTTTTCAACTTTTTGCGCAAATTTTTTTTTTTCAGATTTCAAATATCTGTCTTCAAATTAACTTCATGTTCTTACATGTGCTGTGATAGAAAGTTATACATCTTAATCATTTACAATTATGCTCATAAATTTTTATAAATAATATTACTAAAAATATATTTTACCGATTCCTCAAGCAGAAAACAATGTTACAGTATGAAATAAAATGAAAGTTTGGGTATAGGGGGTTACCCATAGCTGTAAGTCTTATTCAAACGTCGAAGATATTTGAAAACAATTGTACATTTAATGACCTATTTCTTTTTTAAATCGCGTTAACCATCTTTTTTGTTTGATTTGTTCAGAGATTTAAAATCCAAAAACGTACATGTTTTAAATTAGTTGAACATTTTTATCGGTTGGAATTTTAGCTTTTGTCTACCTTTAAACAGTTAAATGTGTGAGCTAAGAAAGCGGACATTTGAAACCAGTCTTAGAACGGCGCAGGTCGTTTAGTATAACATCACGGAAGTACTTACCTGTGACGTGCTTGCCAATTTAACTGGCGTTTGAATTGCAATTTAATCGCGTGTAAAAAGAAGACATAATACAGATTGTTTTAGTCATAGAAGATCTTTGGCTATTTTTGTGGGTCCAGTTTTCAGTTTCCGACGTATCCAGTGTCCTGTTTCTAAAGCGTCACTATAGCAATCTTCACAAGTAATTAATTTCATTTTTGTGAAAATATTTGGAAGAAAACATAATTTTAACACTTAAACTCTTATAACTGTTTTTAATTAGGTGATAGCTTCAGCGGACAAGCGGTCGTAGTTGTCATATACTACAAGAACTTCTTCATCAATTTAGGCTGAATAAAAACGTCTGTTCTTAGAGTTAAGTGTGATTATCCATGGCTTACTAAAGGAACCAGACAGGGATACCCTGCCCCGAATGTCTTAGCAATGGTGGACAGTGATCTTTGTAGAATATCTCTGAACAAGTTACAGAAAGTTGATCATGGCAAAAGTAAGTTTTGTTATGTTTAAATCAAGACACTGCCTTCTTAAGGCAAGACATTTAGCAATATGGTGCAGCTATCGTGCAGTACGACTACTTTATGTTATGTTGCGATCTAAGCTGATGTGACACTTTACCTTACTGATATTTACTAAGCCTTTTGTAACATAAGGCAGTAGTTAACGCGACGGCGGTTTTACCATTATGTAAATCGATTTCCGTGAAGTTAGCTCAACAAACAACATACGACATTCGACATTCAAAGTTTGAATGTCGTGCCAGTACGACATACGACATTCGACATTCAAAATTTGAATATCGTGCCAGCAGGACATACGACATCCGACATTCAAAGTTTGAATGTCGTGCCAGCACGACATACGACATTCGACATTCAAAATTTGAAATGTCGAATGTCGTATGTCGTGCTGGCACGACATTCAAATTCTGAATGTCGAATAAAGGACATACCATAAAGCTATAAGACTGCAAAAGTGCTGTAGTTTTAAACAATATTGTACGAAATATATAATTATTAAATACCTACATTGTATGTCTGATATTAAAGTGACAGAACACCGTAATACATAATCGTTCAGCGCATATTGTTCAAAGCTTTATTTCCGCTTACTTAAACACATACTTTCATCATTCATTTACATCTTCCGGAAGTATTTTTAATAGTCTCTAAATTGGATCATTTTTCATCAAACTTTACTAAAGCATTTGGTGTAAAAAATTGAATTCATGAATTGTATAGAGTGTTGCATTTGTCACCATTTGAAATTCATACAGTAGTATTGGTTAGAATAACCATATAAAACACACCACATCACATATTAACAACACGTAATGACCTTTTTTATGCCAACATTAAAAATGGGAACAAAAACCGAAATCGATATTTGGATAATCGTTGGGCATATTCGAATATATTCGATTATTCGCATGCAAATTTGATAGGTTTAGTATCATGTTTACATGTCCGAAATCACGTATTGAACTGCATACGCACGCTCTGGCATGCGTTTGAATGCTGCACATAATTTGCTGTCATTAATGGTCGAGTTTTGTTTACTAATTAGACTAAAATAATAGAATTAAAAAGAGAAACTTCCGAGCTTCAGTCAGACAAAAATGTAACCTAATGATAAATTGATTGCAAAAATTCTTTACCCTGGATTTTTGTCATTACGCACCCATGACATGACTGATATATTTCGTGGTTCACCGACAGGCTCGTAAAAGGCTTATTTAAACGGTAATAAACATGTTTCGTTGGGGTGGGTTTGTTTGCAAATTTTCTTAAGCACAAATGCGGAAAATTATCGGAACGAACATTTTCACATTTGTCATATTTTAAAAAATTCTCTATTTCTAGAATGTAAGCTGAGAAAAATATCTAAAGTCTCGTCAAACATTTTTCATGGTCGATCTTTTACCGGTTAAGAACGTGTTCATTTTCTGTCGTCGCGATTGAAAGTTATGTTATTTTCTCCAAAACAATATTGACAAAGATACATCCGGCAGTTGCGAAATTAACAAATGTTACATAAATTGCAATCGATAGTCTTTACATTTTATAGAGATATGGCTAATTTGAATAGAAGGTGCGGTACAATGATTACACATGAATTATTAGAACAACATCTTGTAGCAATCATTGCAATTTAAGGATGTAAATTGCACTTCTGACACTTGTCATCAAAACACCAACCGACCCAAAATAGGCTAATAAACGATTTATCTAATCGAAAACGAGTCCGTATAAAACATGTATATATGACCTGAGGGGTTTATTACGATTGATCAATTAATAAATAATTTTTGAATGAAACTGATATTATTAAAAATCACTAATTATGCGAATACTCGAGTACGAAGATTGCATTCGATTATCGGCAGAAATACGAATATTCTAATGTTCGAATATTCGTTCCCATCCTTAGTTAACATTGTACAAAGTCCAGCCATGTGATTGATTTTTAAATCAATATTTTTAAAACAGAATAAGAGATGACGCCATAAATAAAATATTATTAAGGACAAAAGCTGAATGGATTGAAGGTGCTGAGAAAAACACAAAATACTTCGCAAATCTTGAAAGACAAAAGCCGAGGTTAATAATAAAAAAGCTAGAAGTAAATAAACAAGATATTATTGATCAGCAAGATATTCTAAAAGATCATTTATACACATTTAAATGTTTAGAATACTTTAACTTCGCAGAATCTTTCATAAAATGGGTAAAACTTTTTTATACGGATGCTAAAAGCTGTATATCAAATAATGTTCACTTGTTTTTTTTTTCAAACTTCTTTAACATTAAGAAGGGTGTTCCACAGGGTTGTCATCTTTCGCCTTATATTTTCATTATATGTATTGAAATACTTTCTATGGCGATAAGAAATAACCAAGAAATAAAAGGAATACGCTTGTCATGTGTTAAGATAAAACAAACACTTTTTGCTGATGATGCAAGTTTCTTCCTAGATGGGTCAAAGAAATCATTTGAAATACTAATTTGTATATTAGACAAATTGAGCGGTATTTCTGTTTTACATTTGAATAGTTCTAAATGCACTGTTATGAGAGTTGGCTCTCTCAGAAACTCGAAATTAACCTACTATAACGAAAATGAAATTAAAATGTACACAAAATTAATTTGGAGCCAAAAAACACACAATTCAGACGCACACTTACCATGTGGAAAAAGTGGAAATCGTCATTAATTGGTAAAATAACTGTGCTTAAAACGTTTGCACTCCCAAAACTTATATATCCTTTAACAGTGTTGACCAGTCCCTCATCTGAATTAGTAAAGGAACTAAACCATCTTACGTTTGACTTTTTATGGGATTCTAAACCAGATAAAATAGCAAGAAATACTATCATACAAAACTATAAGAATGATAGACTTAAAGTCAACATTATTAACACTTTAAGCCAGTAGGGTCAAAATGATTATTTCCAAAAACTCTTTAATGTCGCAAAAATATATTATAAAAATGAACTAGAAACAAGAAGACGCGCCAAAGCAGGTTTAAACGGCGCCTGTAGAAATTGTAGAATTAAAAAAAATCAGTAGCATTGACCCCCGCCCCTGCAAAAAAAATGGGTTTTTTTAAATCTATTTTAGTAACAGTGATCTTGACCCCGCAATTGTGTTTTTGCTTGAAACAATTTAAAACTAAAAAAAAATATTTTTAGTAACAGTGACCTTGACCTGAAAATTTAATTTTTTACTTTAAAAACTAAAAAAAAAATATATACTTTTAGTAACAGTGACCAGGGAGGGAGTTTATGTCATAATACACGCTAGATAGATAAATAAAACATATTTAGTAACATTTTCAAAAGCATAACATTTCGAACCTTTCAAGCTTTTTTAGCTCTTCTCTTTCACATCATATATCTTCTTCTTTCTTCTTTCTCTTTATATTTTTCATTTATAAAAAATATCATTGAAATATGTGAACTGACATTTCGGGTTTTTAAATAAAGTAAGTACTAACCATAGATTATTTGCATGTTTGAATATTAGATAAGAATTGTAAACAAAGTATTTGAATGTATATGTCCTGAAAGAAAATAAAAATGGTAAAAGAAAGTACAGAGAGAAAAAAAAACTTGAATATTCAAAGGCAGTACGTGGGCTGAAATTTCTGACATGTTACCTGAATCATTTTAAGTTTATAAAACATAGTGTGACTTGCGTGCAAGAAAGTTTATCTTTGTCATTTATTGTTGCAGTAATACATGTAAGTTCTGATGACCTTAGAACTATCACTGATTATCAATTTGCTTTACTCATTATTGTCAGTAAAATAGACATTAATTATCTCATTCAATATTCTTGAGGGGCAACCAAAATGTTCAAATGTATGTACAGCGACGTTCTTATCGTGATTGATTTTAACAAATTTAACCAACTATCCCCAGTCTTTTTGTAAATCTAAAAACAAAAAATGAACACTTCTCTTTACGCTTTATTTTCAAGTATATGCCAGCTTGTTTTCACGATCGCATTGACCAAGTAATAGCACTGAGTACTTTGCTCTCAGCAAGAATCAATGTGGTCTGAACTATGTAATGGTGTTCTTTTTTTAAGTCTTAAAGGTTGGGAAAACTAATACTGGTTAGTTACAATTAAGTTACAGTATATCTCTACAACTTGTTTATTCATGCGACCACGCGCGAGTAAGTTTACAGTTTGTAGTTAAGTCAGAAAAACGAGCTGTATTGAGGTAACAAAGTCACGTGATGATAAATGTTTTCATATTTACTTTCGAGTTGAAAGATTATACCAAAAGAATTATAACAACATTTAAAACGTTTAGGGTAGACATTCCGGTCGATATTGCCGTTGACAATATTGTTGAAGTAAGTATGTGCCACGAGTGTTTTCACAGGATTACAGAGCGCTTAAATTTTAAAAAATGCAAAACTATTGCTGCTTAAGATCCGATAACAGGTTTTCAAGATTATTCTCAAACAGTGAAAAAAGCCTATCATTTATCAGATCAGATCATATCACGTATCATATCATGTATGATATCATATCATATCATATCATATCATATCATATCATATCATATCATATCATATCATATCATATCATATCATATCATATCATATCATATCATATCATATCATATCATATCATATCTATATCTATATCTATATCATATCATAACATATCACATCACATCACATCACATCACATCACATCACATCACATCACATCACATATCCATATCCATATCCATATCCATATCGTATCGTATTATCATAATAATTATATATATCATAATTATAAAAGAAACGTTTATCTTATGCCGTTCATTTTAGAATCTATAACACATCAACACATACGAATTGCAAAGAATTTATTGATAAACCCACCCTATCAATAATCTGCATTTATGTATAAATTCAGCTTTCATGAGCCAGTTGGCTAGCAGTCTGTTTCTCCGGATATAGCACTGTTTATTTTCGGTAAGTTACACGACAAACTATTGTTTAAACTAAACCTGGAATTAGATTTATTAAATTTATCAGATTAGTCTAGCTTTTAGTTTTATCAATATTAACTTAATATGTAACATTTGGATTGGCAAGGTTGAATAATCAACAGTTTCTATCTTTTATCTACTATTTTTTTATGTATTAATTGATGCAACGATAATCTAGTACAGGCAAAAATGACAGCGCTTTGGTTACTGGCGGTGATGCTGATGGCGACGTCTGCTGAAAGGGATATTGGCTATTTTGGTGCAGAAGTTAAACAACGGATTCAGAATCCCCCAATGCCCGTGCCAGGACTCAACATTGATGCTGTGAGTACTAATGTTTTCATAAAAATACAAAACTAATTTATATGTACATGTACCTAGGTTACTAAAAGACGAAACATACATAACTAATAAATCTACGTTCACAATGTATCCGTACGGCTAATTTAAATAACAATAAACGTTCACAATGTATCCATACGGTTTACTAAATGACAATTAACGTTCACAATGTATTCAATGCAAACTGTTTCTTATGGTTTACATAAATAACAATTAAGGTTCACAATGTATCTTTACGGTTAACATACACATAATGTAAATAACAAGCAACGTTCACAATGTATCCTTACGGTTAATAACAATCAAGGTTCACAATGTGTCCGGTAAAAGATAAGAACACGACAAGAAAAAAACATCACAAATTACCGACTGTAATTCTCTACGAAATTCCATGCCGCTATTGTTTTATAGTCAGCTTTGAGAGGAAATTATGTTATTTTCGTAGCCGTAGCAAACTACAAAAAGAAAAGGGCGATACAAAAGTGTAACAGCAGGCCTTGGAGCAATGTCTTATATAAGTCAATGCAAAATCCCCATTCATTTTTTTTTTGGCTTTCGAAAGACAGCTTTCTAGGTTTGTTTGTAATACGAGCAAAACTTTTTCCCATATTAAAGTTTTTATCTAAGAAACACTTGATATGTTTTAACCTAAACAAAAGTAATGACTATCATAATTGATGATACCAAAACCAACACTCTCTAAAAAGAAAAAGTTACAGACGAGCTTAGTGATATGTTGACGTCTAGCATCAAGACGAAGCAATTCAGTGAGCATGAAAATATACTGTAATGATAAGTAAATGCATGTATAGGCAATATCTGCAACCATAGTTAAAATATTGTTTATTGTTCAGTGACTATACAATGACAATTCGATTCAAAGACATGCTGTAGTGTAAATGTGAATACAATTTTTTAAAAGTCGAGTCACGTTTACATGATGATAATAATCGTTTATTGGAACTAAAGTTATATATAGAACAGGGTATACTGATTAAACAACATTAACACAACATGATCTAACTAAAAACACACAAAATAGTAGTATACATATAAATATGAAACTATTTCCAATTATGAAAGTTTAATCTTAACTCATTGTCATATGTGTTGATATATAACGATATATAATTTCTACATTAGTTGTATATACTAATACTATTTTCTTTATCAAAACTTATTTCATGACATGTTATGTTTTGCGATTCAAGTAACGTTCCTCTGTTATTAATTCTTTCACAGTCGAGCAAAAAGTGCATTTCATCTTGAACTATTTTGCAAACCAAGCGCAGTTTTTCAGATCGTGGTGTTATATGTCTCGTATATTTGCATCTTCCAACTTTATATTCTAAGTGTGGTTATTTGTTTTAATTGTAACATAATTGATCATATGATTCCAAACAGAGGCATAGGGTTCGAAGAGTAAATATACGTCATATTAGCAAATATACATAGCATATGTTTCCAAATAGCGGAAAACAGCCCAAAGAGCCACTTCCGAATGACAAGCGCCATTTTATGCATTATTTAATCCGGTCTCGGAAGTGTTTCGAAAATTGTATTAATTTAGTTGATAAGGAGCCGTACATGTATTTATAAACTATGTTTTACTATCCTGAAGAAAGAAGTACTTTTTTTGCTTCAAAATTGATCTTTTTAATAACGAATGCCCCTTCACCTTGAAGCTTTTTACTTGTAGGTAAATATGCTCGAGACATTCCTTAGCCTTAAATCATTTTTTCAATCTCAATGTAGGGGCTCGGGCATTGGTTTGTGCAATACCGTAAAGCGCCGAGTAGCTGGTCAGGTTCTACAGATTTCACTGATTACGAAGCAATGTTCGTACGGCAGGGAAATAGAATACTCGACAAAGAAACATGGAGGTAATAATATTTTTTTATTTTTATCGTCATGCTTAATTTGTATCTTTCATCTTCTGTTTTGGCCTACTTATGGCCATCACTGCTTCTTTTAAATAAAAAGATAGCGTTAAGTTGGTTTACGTTGTCGATGTGCGAAATTTCAATAAGAAATATACTATGTCGCCGCGATCGTAAAATTTTGCATCGCAATTGCACCATTGCGTATCATCGTACCTTCGCGTATCGTCGTCATACCTTCGCGTATGCATTCACCTTCGCGTCTTGTTTACATACCTTCGCGTATCGTCATCGCAACTTCGCGTGACGTCTTCATACCTTCGCGTATCGTCATCGCAACTTCGCGAATCGTCTTCATACCTTCGCTTATCGTCATCAAATATTCGCATATCGTCTTCACAACTTCGCGTATCGTCTTCACACCTTCGTGATTGTCATCGCAAATTTGCGTATCGTCATCGCACCGTCGCGTATCATAATTTTTGACAGCAGAATCTACCTTTGAAAAGCATCAGCCACACTTCTTAGTTTATTTTCGACTATTAACGTATGGCTAATGTTTAAGATCATGTAAAAATTAATTAAAGTTTGAATAAAGCTGATTGAGGACAAACGAATGCTGTGAGGGATATTAATAAATAAATTGAATCTTAAACCTTGAACTATGAGTTCCCAAGCTACATACTTTTCTAAACTATTATTGTCACTTCCATGAATATTTCGTATTATATACAACCAGCATACTATATACATTTGTATTTCTTTTAAATATAGATGCAATACCAGCCATATGACACAAAATCTACAGCCATACTGATGAATCACGGTCACTATGTGTTAGTTATATAATATCAAACTATAAACTTATCCTCTGCTAAAATATATACTAATTTACAGAATTCTTAAATATTTGACTTATATTAAGTAAAAAAGTTTTATTTATTACAATCCTTTGAAATGTTAATGATTTAGTATGATTACATCATCATTATAAACCTGACTTACCTTTGAGATTTTATAAAACTTAGATATGTTGCAATTCTCACTTTTCTTTCTAAATTATCTTCTCAAGGAAATTGTAAATTTTCAAGGAAAATCTTAAGATTTGACTCAAGATGCTACTGGAATACGAACTGTAAAATTCCGTATCAAATGTGTTAATGAAATAAACATGAAATTATTTTATCATTTAAGAGAGGATTTCTGTACGAAAACTACAGCCGGGTTTTATCCTAGAGCACCTGGAATATTCACAGTAAAAGATTCTATAGGTAAGACCAAACCTTTCTAATTTTGTTGTGACGAATGTTCGGGACTTAATGCATATCGATGCCATATTCTAACAACAAGAGAAATTATTTCTTTATTCCATTAAAAAGAAGATCTATTCAACTTTGTGCGCAAATATGTTTAAACTTGTTTATCTTTGTTATTGCATGTAAGAATTAAAAAACCTGATAAGTATCAATTTTTGGAAAGATCTATTCAGACGCTTAATAAATCAAACAAACTTACTGATGCTGCTTATGATTACAAAAAGAAATGCTGAGATGTCTTTGATCAAGGCTTGCAGCTAACGGTATCCCCCTATACCGAACAGGTTTGTTGGTTTTTATACACCATTCGTTTATACACGATAAAATCTAGCACGTTTTTTCAAGGACGACGTTCTGTAAAAGACAAAAGGACAATTTAAACAAACGCATCAAATCGCAATTCGCGTTTTAGAGTTACAATGATGTACTGCATCGCGTGTTCGGGGAAGTTTTAAAAAAATATGACGAGATAGAATCGGAATAATAGATCCCTCCGAGTATTTACAGACAGTCGTTCGGATACGAAAAATTAAATCCCTGTGACGTTCGTGCCAAAAGCACTTGAAGTTGATTTGCAATTCAATCACGAGTGAAAAAAGGCAGATTACAGAACATTTTACTAACGGTTTTTGGTTCATATTTCAATTTCCAACAGTTTTTGGTTCATATTTCAATTTCCAATTGTGTCAGGCTCTACCTTTTAATAGTTAATCATGTGTGCTAAGAAGGCGTGCTTTTGAAACCAGTCTTAGAGCGACGCAGGTCGTTTAGTATTACATCACGGAAGTACTTCCCTGTGTCGTTGTTGCCAATTTAAACGGCGTTTGAATTGCAATTTAATCACATGTAAAAAGACGATCGAGTACAGAACTTATTAGACGTCGGGTGTCCTGTATCTAGCGCGTCACTATAACATTCTACATAAATAGTTATTTTCATTTTGTGAAAATATTATGAATACATATAACTTAAATCCTAATTTAACCTTTTTAATAAGGTGATACCTGGAGCGGAAAATTGGTCGTAGCTGCCATAGACTACAAGAACTTCTTCATCGTTTGGGGCTGTACAAAAAAGTCTGTTCTTGGAGCTAAGTGTGATGATCCATGGCTTAGTGTAGCAACTAGACAGCGATACCCTGCACCGAATGTCTTTGCCATGGTAGACAGTGAACTTCGTGGAATATTTGGAGTGTCTCTGAACGAGTTACAGAAAGTTGTTCATGGCAAACGTAAGTTTTATAACGTTTAAATCAAAGCACTGCCTTCTTAAGGTAGGACAATTAGAACTGTGGTGCAGATATCGTACGGGACGATTACTTTATTTTATGTTGCGATCTAAGCTGATGTGACAGTTTACCTTATTTATACATGTATTAGCTAAGTTTTTATAAAATAAGGCAGTAGTTTACGCGACGGCGGTTTAACCATGATGTAAACTTATATCAGAATATTTTAGTAATGCTTTTGCAACTTCAAAACAATTACGAAACTTGGAACATTTAAAGATATAACAAAACGGCGCATACTTATGATAAACGTTCTTAACCTTTCTGACTGCATCCCGATTTATGTGCTATCCGTCTAATGCCTACTAGAATTTAAGCATATTCATTTTCAATCATTACAACATTAACCTGCTTCTTCTTTTACAGCTTGTGGACACGCTGAAATCTTGAAGGGTTAATCCAGATGCCGTTTTCAAGTTTCTAAGCTTAAAAGAACATACAAATTGTCATCAGCGCTATTAAGAATCACCTGTAAATCTTTGAAACCAAAACATGGAAAGTTATGTGTTTTGTACTTTGTTGGCATGCATTTTTCTACTGTAACTCTATTTAAAAATAAAAGCAACACAAACCTTCAGCCTTTCTTTTGAGTGATATATTCAGAAACAAGAAATGATATTCAATTAGATGATGGGTGCTATATAACTAGACGGTAAAATGCAATCTTGCATAAATAGGAAGTAGGACTTCCCAAGTTTCTTTTTATTTATATCTGATTATAGACGTTCTTCTGTTAAACAGCCAAGTTTTGTCACAACATATATTTTTCTCATCTGTGAGATACATATTTCCGCGCATTTACCGACGATATATAACCTTATCCTTCAACACTTATCTCTCATGGCTGCCGGACTATTTCAACTTTAATTGTAAGCAGCAAGGATATCACATAAAAATCGAAAAAAGACTGTACAATTTTTATTTTTGAAATAAACATACTAGGCTTATCGGTATTCTTTTTGATTTTAGTAAGATCATTTTTAAAGTAAAATTCGAGAAATAGTTGATTTTCAGCTTTTCATCCCCATCCTGCATCTACACTTATTTCTTCTTACTTGAATGTGTGAAAATGCGATTACAACGATGATAAATAAATCTACCATGTCCATTGAGTTGTAGATAAGCAAATCCCACCTTCTGGTTGTGATACGTCCAAATACACTCGGAAGAGCATTGTTTTTGACTAATGAACATTTTAGATTCACTTTAGGTACTTAAGAAACGTTTAAATTGATATTTTATTATTCAATAAGCAATTCAAGTAGGTTTTGGTAGAATGTCAAAAGGTTACTCTGTCTACTTGTTGATGAGACTTATACATGTAAGGCCACCTTGCTGTATGAACCCAAAAGTGTTGGTGACGTACATGCATAGTTTAATTTAGTTTTCATAAAAAAATCAAGGGAAACTTAATTTTTGGATATCGCGGAAAGGGAATTATTTTGTCACACTTCTAAGACATGGTATATCACCGTCTTTTTTTAGCCTCAAAGTCTGTTTATTGTTTACAACAAATATTTGCATCATTTGAAGCAATATTCAACGAAAACAGGGCGCAAAAGGATGTCAGACAGACGGACAAAGTGATTCCTGTATAACTCCAAACGTTGTTTGCTTGGAGTATAATATCAAATATTTTTACATATGTACAGGGGAATGTTTGTGTACAATAAGAAAATTTACAAACCCAAGAAACTTTAGGCTTCTGATGCCCGAAATAGTACCATGTCTTGGTACTGCAAACTCTTGCAGTAAGTGTGAATTATAGAATGTTCTCAGTTTTGGTACCATTATAGCTCATATCGGTGCCTCTCTCTCTCTCTCCGCGCTGTATCTACTGGTTTCTTTAAATTAATCGGTTAGAAACGGGACCTTTTTCTAAATAATTCTGCTAATATTGCAGATAGAAACACAAAATGTTCACACAATGAACTTATATATACAAAGAATACAAACAGGAATTTAAACAGAATTTATATAATATCTAATATACAAATTCATATATGACACATTACGACTTTTTGCATTTATTAAAGTTTTGTTTCAACAAAACACGAAGTAAGTTACAATTGACAAATACTGCAGCCAAGAGATTAAAATTTATATGAAAAACATGTAGTAATACTTGCCTCAAGCTATAGCGATTTAACCAACGTTGAACCGATATATTTCATTAGATTTTTCCCAGATATCAATTTCTAAATACACTCTTCTACCTTGAAAAATGCCTAATACTAAATTGAAACACTTCGCACTTGATCATTTAAACCTACTTAGAAGCACAGCACTACTGTTACGTTTATACAATGCTAGTTGAGAATCGATAACTAGTATTGTAGGTTATTGAACTTGTATGGTGAAATATTACTTGGAACGAGTTGATTTGGTGGGAACAACGAGCTTGCGAGTTCCAAGTAATATTTCGCCAGACAAGTTCAATAACCTTTTTATTATATACTTTCATGTTGAATATGAACAAAATGACATTCTTTAAGCAAAAAACAATAAATGAATCTTGAAATTTCTCAGACAACTAGCGTACTATTTCACCATGTACATTTTCTTTATTGCGTATTAATAGATTCGATTCA
The DNA here is from genome assembly GCA_022818135.1 of Saxidomus purpurata. Classification (NCBI taxonomy): domain Eukaryota; kingdom Metazoa; phylum Mollusca; class Bivalvia; order Venerida; family Veneridae; genus Saxidomus; species Saxidomus purpurata. Next base: position 20,936,957 of record JAFMSR010000015.1, read on the forward strand.
ATTGTTGTTTACACGTGACGTCATTTATTAGGAGAAACGTTGACGCCAATTGTACGGTAAGAAATTTCAGTTGCCGTCCGCCATCTTGTTTTGAAAAACGCAAACAATTTTCTTCGGATGCAGGTTTGTACTTTGAAATGTGAATACATCAACTTGATGTACGTTCCTAAAAATGTTTTTTTCTTTCTTATGATTACATGCAAAACATCATTCCTTTTGTTTATCAATACTTGGCTAAACTACGTACCAGTAACTTTCGTACCAGAACTGGTATGCGTGCCCTAAAAAATTCGAACCTTTTTAAAAACGAACTCTTTTACGTCTACTTGAAAATGTTAAGTTTCATTTTTTTTTCAGACCGTAGTTCATTTAATTGTAAAAACTGCCGAACTTCAACGAAACCTCAAACTCAAACAATAAAATAGTCCGTACAGCTGATCGCTAAGACCGCCCTCCCTTGCCAACGTTCAGTATCATTCCTTACCAACGTGCAGTACCGTAGAATACTGAACGAACTCTCTAAGGCAAAGTGAACGGGGTAATATGAAAGTATATAATAAAGTATTATATGCTATGGATGAACATGTTCTAGTTATTGACACCGTCCTGGTTTACCTGTGGAAGCGTAAAGCTCACAGTCCGATTTCTAGGTGATACGCTTTTTTTTACTTTTAAAATAGACTGCTCCAATGCCGAGGTAAGTCGGGTCAATAAATTTTAACACTAGTAGTTTTGATAAGAGATAGTCGTGCGCAACACTGGCAGCGTGGTTATAACCGAAATATTTGAGGATATAATATGTACATTTAATTTAAAATTAATGATTTGAGCCCGAGTACGACCATATATTTTTATCTTATTGATTTCACTGATTTTCTTCATGCTTCTCTTTATTTCCAATAGAAGGAAATAATTTTGTGTTTGCTTAAATGTACTCAGAAAGGATGAAATGAATACGATGTCTTAATAATTTTTAAGAACACAAACACAACAGCCACGGAAACTATACAAATACTGCTGTTGTTGTGATAGCTGTTGGGAAAATATAAAAACCACATATGATTATCATCAAATCTGAACGTATGGCTACAGGGCAAGTATTGGCTGGTCCAGGGTTGGTTGTGGTGTAGTGTCCCCTTTTGGTTGGCAAATCAAATATTTTGTCGACTGTGGAATTTCAAGCCTCTTTCGCCTAATTTACAGCAACTGATCTGGGCTTTTACAATCACAATTTTGGACTTTTGCAATTGTTTCTTTCTTTCATTAAGATGTCACATTAGCATTTGACATTTTGTATTATTACGCCCATTTTTCTTCTTCAAGTGACATTATGCGCATCTTTCCATTTTATGATAGTTTTATAAAAGCAGCGTAACTATTAAAACGACTGTCATTTTTTTTAAATATCTATTTGATATTGTAGGGATATCTCTTTTTGGAATAAATAGTAAAAAAGCTTGCGACACTCTCAACATTTAAGAGCTATTGTGGAAGAGCGGCTGTCGATTTAAGCTTCCTAGAGGATTCTGTCCGCGATATACTTTACATGATATTTTGGCGATTGTTGTTATTTCGGCAAGTTTACGACTACACAAATTCAAAACACGTCAGGTGAAACTTTTTGAACCACATTATTAATCCGTTATACAGTTATTTAAAAATCATCTAGTCATGTAAAGCGTTTCAGTTTTAGCCATATACATACATGTAATATTTTACGCTTGATCTGCACGAAATTCACGATTTTTATAAGTATGATGTGCACAACACCACAGGGACACGAGGTAGTGCTCTCTGAATCCGAACCAGTAATCTTTCTGTTAATTTCTGTTTTATCAATATTTTGGACTAGTGAAATTGCAGTAAATTGCAGTAATGTGGTGTCTTAGTTTATACTAATTAATTTTAGCTCGATTGTGAAGAAATCTTATAGCTTATCGAGTCATTCTCGAGTCCGCTTCCTGAAAAAAACAGTACTGATGACAAATGAGGAGGTTCAGTCTTGGTGGGGCTTGAACCCGCAACCTCCGGGATGAGCGGCAGACACCTAAACCTCTACACCACCGCTCCCCTTGATCTTTATGTGTTGTCTTTCATTTTCTACAAAGGACGTTAGCAGGAAATATCTTCTTTTTGCAGTGCTTCTCCCTAAAAATTCAGTTTTCGGTGACAAGCAGATTTTTCTCACAACTCTGATGATTTAAAAGTCATATATTGATAATTTTCCATAGTAAACAGAACTCCGTTGTTTATTTATAAGGATTGTGTAAGTTCGGCTACTATGTCCATGGGAGGCACTGCAAATACAAGCATTGAAATTCACGTACAATGTTGCGCATATTTTATCAAATATTTTTACGCATTATATACAGTACATCAGTGGCGACTAGTGGTATCCAGCAGTTGGTGCAAAAGATGACAGATTGCACAATATATTTTATCCTATTAATGAGCCAAATGATCAGTTTTATTCTTGAAACCGGAACGAACATGTCATACGTACCAAATCTGTATTTATAAAGTCGATAATCTCTCAGCTCAAAGCCCAACTCTGGCATTTCCGTCCGCAGGTAATTTAGAAATGTGTTTGTTTGATCGAACACCAATAATGCTTACATCTTATTCAAGTCGCATACCGCTGTGGTATGTTATAATTTTGTTATTCTTAGTTTTTTTATTACATTTGAGAAAGTCCCCGGTTTTCATTGCAAGTCGTTTACGTTATCGTTTCTGTTCCGGTTAGAAAGGTCTATATAATAACTTTTAATCCAACTTTTGTCGAGATCGCAAACACGTCACCCACGCGTTTCAGCTAAAGTTGATCTACTTTGTGGGCGAAAGCGGAACCTATGGCTGTTCAAACTGTCAAGCTTTGGATTGGTCGTTTTCAAAATCAAGCAGTCACGTGATTCCTTGTAAAAATGACAATCTAGATCGTAAATCGACATTAGATTTGTATTTAAAATGCAGATATATCTGTTTTCGAAAATGCAGATCTAGATTGCAGATCTGTGTTGGCATACTTCTGCCACCACAAAACCACTCACATGTAACTATCACGTTATATATCTAGTTATGCACTTAATCATCATGATTAGTATCTGATTAACGCGTGAATGTTTACGTTAACAGATAATTATATATGTCAACATTTCTGTCAAAGTTTTTGCAATGAATACCTTTCATAGTTGTTCAAATAATTCCATTCCATGCATAACTCTAATTGCCATGGCAACGGAAGGGAGATTTAAAAAAATATTTTCAAGAACAGGGAGGAGCCTAGATATTTAGCATATGGCACCTCTACCAACATTGTTAAAATTATGACCCCGAGGCATAATTGACCGCGCACTTGGGGTCACTTGTTTTTACAAAGGCTTATATAGAAACAACTTTAAAAATCTTCAGGGCCTAGAGCTTAGATAATTAACAAGTGACTTTGCCTGGTAAACCTCAAATAAGATTGTTAAAATACTGACCCCAGGCTCAAAATTTACCCCGCCCGGGGGTCTCTTGATTTTACAAAAGCTTATGTAGGACCATTTTAAAAAGATCTTTATTTTTGAAACTTCAAGGCCTAGAGCTTAGATATTTGGCATGTATCATTGCCTAGTTGACATCTTCCAAGAATATTCAAATCATGTCCCCCAGGTTAAAATTGACATTTCTGCCAACGGTAGCTAGGTGAGCGATATAAATATAACTAAATATCCATCATGATCTTCTTGTTTTATCACCGTTTTTCTTGGTAATAAAAAGTAAAATAAACTAATTGTATCATAAAATGTCTTAGGAGAACTTTTAAAGTAATTGTCACAGGTAGAGAGAGAGGTGTGCACAAAATACATGTATAATTACAAAAGTTACTGTTACCGTGTTTGGTATTGGTACATGTTTCTCTTTAACCTATATCAAATTATGCTGACAAAATTTACAATTAACAATAACAGGCTTGAATTTATTATCAAAATATTTTTGAGAACATCCCCTTCTATATATAGGCTAATCTGGTGTCCATCTTCACATCAGGTTTTTGCGTGTACAACGCTCGGATAATCGTTCCCCGTGCAACCGGCCATAAAAGGCGGGAAAAGAATCACGTGATAGTAGTTGAATATAAGTGTGTAACGCGTACCGAAAAACCATTCGAGGCCTCCTCACCAGATCGTTGCACACTCATGCCGATGCCAGGATTTCACACAAAGTACAGAATGGGATGCAAGAAATGAACAAGTAAGTGAAATATTAGATACATATTCTGCTTTTATTTGTTTTGTATGCTTTAATGAAATATAATTTACAAAATGATAGTGTGCACGTAAGCACAGGACATATTTTGCACATGCCAGCAGAACGTGTCGTGCCGAGTGCAAAAACTGATAAGAAATCTATGTACAACGTTAATGGCGACCCTCAGTACGGTTATTTTGTCGCCTTTTCGTAAGTCGGCTTCCTTTGATATGTAGAGATACCCAGTAGAAAGCACAACTTGTCCTCTTTGTGTACATGTATGCATCCCCGCCATATTCGTCTGTTTGTTCTGACCTGACCAGAATAATCGCAATCGTACTCTCTATCAAGTAAGATGTCTTACTGAAAGAAATCAAAGGGGTCTGTAACATTGTATACCCGTTTGTTAACTTTACATGTTTATAAAAAGTACAAGGGAAAGAAGTGCCATAGATTAATTTCACACAGTTTAATTCATTGTTACATGAAAAGAACCGTTATACCACGCTCAAAATTGCCTCAATTTGCTTATTAGACAATAAATGTTCAAAAAAAGTATACTTATTATTTGAAACATAATAACTTCAAAAACATATATTTATGCAGCTGTTGTAATGAATGTTTGTCCTTGTTTATTTTTTCTAGAGTGTGTGGCATAAATTATAAATTTAAAGACTTAAGTCACCAAACGACAGACACACAGTTAGCAAACAGTTACCCTCGTCAAGGCTGGGTTCGAGTTTCTTTGTTGTGAGTATAAACTTTGTTTGTTGAACAATAGTGTCAAACTAGAAAGTACTACAGATGCACTGTTTAAATCACATACCAGTACAAATGTACTATATAATTGAAAGTTATTTTCACAATTCATGATTTGTCCCTCGCAACATTTGAGTGAACTGTTTATTGTTTTAAATGCTTGTATCACAATACTTTTTTTCTGTGCTCTATCTAATCTGGTAAATACGTATAATATAATATAATTATACTTTTCAAAAATGTTTATTCTGTTTTCTTATAGGTTTTTATTGTTTCGAGTGTTTGTGACTTGTTGTTATATTTTCTCAAGGATGGCTCCGGTTTTACTATCGAATATTTGTTAACAAAGAGCTATGAAATCGTGTCGAAGTGATGTTAATTTTTTCGATGCTTATCACAATTCATAACCATATTTGTTTTTAAACACTGAGCAATATCAAGATAGATTAATTAATAGGTATACCTTTCTATGGACCACTAATCATATACTTATTGAGAGACTTAGTATAATTGTGGAAGAAGCATCGCTTAAATGGATTATGTATTATCTCGAACCTACTGTCCGTATACTTGTAGTCCAGAAATTCATTGTGAAATATTCCATTTTGATATATGAACAATGCCATTAATTGTTCAAATGGATGTTGACTATTGAATGAATAGAAAAAACGGATGCTGACTATTGAATGAATAGAAGAAATGGATGCTGACTATTGAATGAATAGAAAAAAGAAGTACAAATAATGATCAAAGTGTACAATTGTCTTATAAACTGAACTAGTCCAAAAGGCAAAATGTCTTGCCAAATGTTCAGCGAGCACTTTTTTATAGTTTTGACTGGCTGCAGATTTTACTGTAAATATATATTTCATGAAAATTTTGGTTGGCTATATGTTGAATATGTTAACATGTTAATCGAACATTCCGTAAATACATGATAGTTTATCAAGTTTTGACATACCGGTATTATAACTTAAGAAAATCCTTACAGGTACAGAATATTCGTTTTGCTCCTTCCAAGACACGGATGTGCAGCCTGATGATACACTGGAAGCGGAGTCGAGGTCAATTGCCATCACATAAGTACACTATTATACATATTTCAGTATTTGACATCGATTGTATAGGCTGGTTATTACATACACTAGTTGAAATGGTAGATCAACTTGTGCCAGGCAGGTTCGTTAATAATTAAGATTGCAGTTTGCATTGGTCATAAAGGCTGAATCACTTGCCAAAAGCATTGCTATTGTTGGAAGAAGAATGTTTTTAAATTATTTGTTGTCCCCCGCCAAAGGCGGATATGACAATATTCTTTTTGAGTTGTCCGTATGTTCATCCGTCACTGTCCGCCAGTCCGAAGCCACAACTAAAAAAGAAACTGATAGAATTTAAGGTAAAACACAATTCTAGTTGTACTTTTTCAGTTAGTTTAATTTGGCGGGGATGTAAATTCACTGACTTTTCTTGTTTTATGTTTAACCTTATTTACATGTTTATCAAACATTCAGTAAAAGTGTAAGACATGATGATTTATTTTTGACACATTATACTTAAAAAATGCTTACAGGTACAGAATGTTAGTTTTGCAAAACTACGAGAGAACGTATATTTCAGTCGCTCCCCCCTTCACGACAGATGTGCAGACTGATCATACATTGTATTAAAATTACAGGTACATCGTTTCGTTTTGCAACAGTTGCAACTGAATGATCTTGTTTATTCAGCCGATTGCCCCCTCACGACAGATGTGCAGCCTGATCATGGTCTACATTGAAAACGAAGTCAGGGTCATTTGCCGCCACAGAAATATTTAATACATGTCGCAGTATTCGACATTGAGTGTATATGCTGAATATTATATACACTGGTCGAAATGGTAGACCAACTTGTTTGGCAGGGTAGTTGTTTATTTTATATCGAGTGTTTTAGATGGTTGTGGTTTACATTGGTCGTAAAGGCAGAATCACTGCCGCCACTATGGTTAATTTTGGATGACCAATTGTGTTAAAGTCTTGGCTGGTTTCAGAGTATTCTAAACGGATCCGTTTCAAATCGATTGTATTGGTGTGACTGTAGTTCAGATTGGTCGTAAAGGCAGAATCACCCGCCACTATCTGGGTAGAATGTTGGATCGTCAGCGAGCTGAACAGGATTTATTAAAAAATCAGACTTGCCACCAACAGAAAAACTCATTGGCTTACATCGATTGGAGGAGATTGTGATTTCAACAAAGCAAGGATGGTTACAACACAGAAGCACAGAACATATAGTTTATTAGAATTAAGCATTATACAGCTTATTATGTTTAAGATAACATTTTAATAACATGCATAAAGGAAAACATATCATATATTATATTTTTCAATTAATTTTTTCGGTGGGAGTGCGTAATGAGAATTTGAATGATATAGACGATTGTATTAATGTTGTAAGGGTACCATGGCAAAAAACAACAGTATGTTGATTATGTGCTCTTTAAATTGTATTTATTTATCATTTTAATTTGTTAACAGAATTTTGGTGCTGACTCAGCCGATTGTTCCCTGGTGACACAGACGTGTAAAGCTGATACTGATCTACATTTGTCTTCAAGTCAGACTCGTCTGTTGTGAACAAGGTAAGGTTAATTGACTACTGTTATACCATTTTGCATTATTTATGTTCAGTAAAACTAAAATTGACTTTCTTAAAAGGTATTTGCTATTAAAAAACATTAATGATGCTACCGTTCAAACTGACCATCAAAATTTTAAATAAAACAACCAGTGCTTTATAATCATAGAATTATAAGCATTGCCATAGTAGCGATCTGTATAACAGTTTCATTCACATTGGATAAAGAGGAAATCTGTAACAAATCTTTTGACTATCTTAGTAAAAATAAATCCATCCTTTCGGTTATGTTTATCTTAAATTTGTATTTGTCAATTATAACAGAAATAACTTGGTTAAAATTACTTCTTATGTTTTAAAGCATCCACTTTGTTTTGAACATCATTTTTGTTTATAAACCAATGGCAGTGATCATTTTGAAAGGTAATATAACTTTAATATTGTATAGTTCTGATAATAATATTGAAGAAAAAAAACTGCCAAAAAAGATAACGTAACGTAATTCAAACGATATGTATGCAAGTACATAATGATGTAATTGTGCCGATTCAGATTAAACTTATTGGGGACTGGTTCCCGGATATTGGTGCTGATCATATTCTACATGATTAAGAAGGAAGACTAATTTGCCCCCAGCAGGTTTGCTTTTACATTGTATATATTTGTGATATTGATTGTAATCAAGCGTACGATTTTGTAAAACATACAACATAAAGATAGTACTGATTCATCAGAACCCCACCGACAACACGACTCATCTTGATTACGATCTACACTGGTCTTGAATGCAGACCTGTTTCCTTACAGCATGGTATAATTCAGTGTTATTTAAGTACAAATTTATATATTAATTTTTATAATGTGCTTGGGTGCCTGCTGGTTCCACTGCATAATCATTATAACACAAATTTTGTGAACTATTCGCAGATTCAGTCGATTTTCACACGACGACACAGATATACAAGCAGATCATAGTTTACTCTGGTCACGAAGGAAGACTCGTTTACCGCAATAAGGTTTGATTCAACTTACCTGTTTTACATTGCATAAAATAATGACCTTACGTTTATCACCATGATGGTATAGACTTATTTCGGCCTACACTAGTCGCAAAGGCAGACTCGCTTGGTGCAAGGGCAGACTCGCTTGGTGCAAAGGCAGACTCGCTTGTCTTATCTTGTTCTATGTTCGACAATTTTTTTATGTTTAAAGGGAATTCTATTAAAATACTAGGGTTAAAACCCAATTCAATTTATGATTTATTTGAAGAAAAAATACAAACATTTTCAGTAATTAAGCGGGTGTACTATTATAACAATTTTGCACGATTTATGAAAACAGAATATTCGTTTATGAAAATGACAACAGATGAAACCTAAATGTTGCTGTGTCAGTCGATTGTGCATACCGCATATGGTCTACATTGGTCATTAAGGAAGAGGAATGTCGTTAATTAGGTAAGATTAATTCCTTTGTTACTTATTTGCTGACTGTAGGTTCGTAAATAGTATTTTACATAAATATTCTTGAAATATTGAATTTCTGAGCCATTTTTTAGTAGCAATTTACAAGGATAATGAAATTCATAGTTCTGGAGAATAAGAGTACTGTAATTAAGATAGACTGTGCTTATGTTATAAACGTACCATGAAATTTGCAACCTTTTGATTGGCCATCGATCCGTAATAAGAAATTGGTATTTAAGGGTCAGGAAGGTAATGTACACTTTAAATTTCCCTTCCTTGTACCATATCGTCAGACATGTTGCATGCGTGTGCAATTCTTCAAAGCCCAAAGAAAATTTCAGCTATAATGACACGCAATTTCGTCTAATAATCACTAATTTGTCATGTTTCAGTAACTCCTCTACAAATGATACATTTATAATAAAAATTATGTTACGAGCTTAAAATTTGACAAAACATTCCCTTCATCAAAATTCTCTTTTTCGTTATGTGCACCTTTCCGTGAATAAATTTAGAAATGAATTATATCTTTCTGGTTAAGACAAGGGTAATGCATTTTGAATTACGTTTTTATATATGTGGATATATTACCCGCTTCGATATAATATTCTCTACTAACTGCTCGGATATTAATCTAGGCGGGCAATATATCCACATATACCACGTCAAAAGAAATCAAATAACATGTGATATGATAAAACACCAGCTTAAATCCTACAGTTATGAATAGAAGTTTTGGTAACAATTGTAATATGATATTATATATCCCATTTTTCTATGTCTTTTGTAATATTTGTTATTATATTATCATGTTGTTTTAAAGAAAATAAATGGACTACCTTTTGGCGGTTCCAAAGAGTGAAAAGAAGTTTTGGTACCTGTCAATTCTGCAATGGAGTCGTCAACACATATTTCTGATAGAGCCAGCAATGGTAAAAGGTAAAAGTTTGCATTATCTTTAAACTCTGTATTCATGAAAATCAGCGTTAGTTCTGAACATCTCTCAACGAGAACATACAATTCAAATCCAGTTCAAACGAAACACACTGAGCACCTTTGAATTCAGTTGAGTGAAATGAGGCAATGGTAATGAATTAACACTCGAGTTGGCCAAAGTTGAACCTTGCCGCTTAGAACACTGATTGTAACCATTCAGTCAGACTGTAAATTAGCACTCTTCGGTTGGGTTAGAATAGAATAAATATCTACTGCTTTAAAATGACAGCAGACGCGCATGGCCGCTTAGCACTCATTTTACACGGTTTCTTTTACAATGTTATTAGCACTCTCTTCAGATTTTCCACATGCCATGCTGTGAATATGTAGGAATATTTGACGTAGACAGTTTACTGCAAGACGTGCAATCTACTAAGTGGAACGTGCGAGAGACAAAACTATTTCGCTAGAAACTCCAAACTGCCTATGCTAGCATCTTTCTAAAGTAAGTGAAACGTCTATACGAATTTTGTGTTAGTACACAGTAAACTTTCGTAGCTTATTGAGTCGCTCTCTAACACTTATTTCGGATATTACCATACTGGTTTTCATCACTGCTACCAATTTACAGCTTTATGGACTTGTGTGCCAATGGCATCCGTTTCTTTGTCGAAAAACAAAACTTATGTTCCGATTAGACCTTCCGATATGTAGGCGGAGGCTGAGCTACCAGGCAGGCACAGCGGTTTGTGGGTTGAACATCGAACTCCTAACCTTGAGGTCATAGGTTCGATTGACAGCATTGGCATTGACCGCGTCCTCAATATTTGCATCTCTTGAATCGTGTACTGGTCAAAACTCCAGGAAACAATTATTATGCATTGTTAATGTATGAATGCAAGAGCTTGTTGCAAAAATTGATGTAAAATAAAGAAGATTAAACTTAGAGACACACATTGGATTTTAGATCAATTAAAAACATTCTGAACATAAAACTTCTGTGATAGTTTTAGAATAAGAAATGTCTATTGCTAGAAGCATGGTAAGCATCAGTGAACTAGTGCCAGATATCTAGCATTGTGTTGCCTTTATTCCGTTGCCACATAGGGAAACTAACGTATTCCAAGTATACCCCAGGTCCAATACTAAAAGAGGCCGTAAGAAAAGTGTGATACGGCTGAACGGCTTTATCTATCTTAAGAGATTAAAATTTTGCAGAAAGGCGCCGTTTGGGTTTTTTTGTCATAATTTCACTATTTTGGAGCAGTTTTACTTTTTCAAGGTGAACACAGCCTTTACTCGGGATGAACAGTTTAAATGTATTCAATAATGTTTTGCTGAGTAATTAAAATAAAACACGTACAAAAAAAATAAATCTTCTAGCATAATTATTATGCATTTCCATTTGTAAAACGCTGTCAATTTATCGTAGTCCGTTCCGTTTGAGATATTACTGTCAGAATATTTCAACTCTACTTAGAAAGTCATAGTTAAAGTTTAGTTTTATTAGCAAGCACTGAGAACAGCCGAGCGTGCTGTCTAACTGATCGCTCTGGTTTGTATGAATTATACAACCGACAGCATGATTATTTAAAAAGGTTGTCATGAGCACGAAGTTCAGGTCGAAATATTCGCTGTAGGGTAACTGGTTTGGCGGGAACGAAGTTATGCCGAATTCCCGCAAGAGGTGACGGATAATTCTATCTGAGCCAAATGTCTCATAATGGAAACTTTTCTTGCATACCGTCTTGCACTTTAAAGTACATTTCTAAATGCATACTTTAGTCTTATCAAAATGATGAATTATCATAAAAAACATATGCTATTTTGACGTTGTGTTTAGGAAAGTGACGTGACAGTTTATAACGTTACGTCATAAGTAATTCACGAGAGTCATTTGGCAAAGGAGGGGTGCAAGACCGATTTTTCCGATAATCAAGAAACTTTGCCCTCAGACAAGTATGTAGTCCATTGTAACAATAATTACGCTACCTGTTGCATGCCCCGCCCTGCCAAATTTCTAAATTTTTCAGTGCGAACCTTACTATTATGTACAGGATTGACATTGAAAACACTCTGAAGTGAAAGCTCATGATCTGCACTATTAACGAAGTCAAACACACCTGCCGTCAGCAGGGTAAGGAATAAATGAAGCTTTATTATTCATATGGAATCCTCAGATGTGCATGTAAAGTAGTTGTTTTATTTACTATGGTAGTTGTTTCATTATGTGTTGAAAATGCAATGTTAAGACAAAAAAGCCATGTCCTACTCATTTTTTGTAATATTTGTAATAAAGACCGTAGAAGGAGATACCGGTAGTCGCGTCGTATCGCGCACTAGGGTTTATAACTTTCTTATTCATCCTTCTGTTCATAAAATAATTTTTGTCCCTGCAGATGGAGTTGTCTAAGAGTACAGAAGAAAATACAAGGATTCCAGTTGTAGTCTCCATATGTATTTGCCTGCAAAAGATATTATAGAGAAAATATGCGACGTTTCAGGTATGTATATTTCTCAGCTTTTTCCAGACCAACGAACTGGACAGTACACTTAACAAAACTTCTAACGCGCCACCTGCCCTTTTCCTTCTTTATTTCATTACCGAGAGTCCCCATTTATGTCCTCTTATTTTTAGCTATCGCTGCACGAACAGCATCATATCTTGCAATTATGAAGACTTGGGTAGTACTTCTGTTATAGAAATTTCAAAATGATTGAGGGGTACAAATTCCATATGGAAGATAATTTTAAGAGTGGTTTTCCAAAGGAAGGCATCAAGGCAAAAACACATGTTAAATCTACGGAGGTTTAAACGTTAAAGTAAAATTCTCTGCCCTGTTTGTGCCACTCGATCTTTTGAAATTCGTGTGACGGAAGTATCTACCTAGTGTCTTCATAAATGCAAGATATGATACTTCGTGCACCAATAGCTAAAATAGATGGCAGATATTGGAAGGGCTGATAATTAAATAAAGAGGAAAATGGGGGTGTAGTATGTTCTCTGATATAAAAGAAAATATGTTAAATATGTTAATTTTGTGGTAGGGAAACTGCTTTGTATTTCCTTAATCTCATTTATGATTATTTGCGGATATATGTATTTACATCATTGCTGTAATTTGAAAGTTAACTGTAAATGTTATACATGTACATTTTGTATGTCAATTTCCGTTTGTCTGTAAATCCTTTAAATGTGTGATTTTTTGTTATTTTACAGAAATTATTGGAAGGATTCACGAGTTTTCTAGTCCTAATTAGTTATTATGGTCATTTGGTTCTGCAAGTCTCGAGAATAACAAATTAGAGCTTTGTGTTCAACGATAGTGAGGAAGTAAAACATACAAGGGACGTGAATGAAATGTTACTTTCTGCCAAACTCTTCAGATACATTTAAACAATTAAGATGCAAAGGATTGTTTATATTTTTGAATTGTGAAATGTATTTGAATTAAGTTATTAAGATCAACTAATTGTACTCATTGTATATTGTGACCACTAAGCGTCCGTTGTCCGTTCAAATCATATGAAAAAATACTTGAACAGTGTTAACCAAACTTCTCATAAATGTTCTGTTGATGACCTCATCAAAGAATGTCAAATGAAGTAATTCCCATTTTTAAATCGGAAGGCCCAGGGCTTAGATGTTTGGCACAGAGCATTGTCCAGTGGACCGTTAAAGTTCAGAGCTTATCGAGTATGTAGCTTTTCCAATTGGACCTCTGTAAATTGTTCATAGCATGGCCCACGTGTCAAAATTTACATTGTCTGGTATACTACAAACTTTAAAGTCGTACCTCTGGTCAATATTGGCCCCGTCCGGGCGTCACTTGATTTACATGGACTTTTTCTTGAAATACTTTTTAAAAAACGTATTCAAAACCACAATAACTAGAGCTTAGATATTTAGTATGTAGCATTGTCTCGATGACCGCTATTAAATTTGTTCGAGTCATGCCCCCGGAGTCAAAATTGACACTACCCGGGGACCACTTATTATAGGAAAAACACTGCAAAACTGCGAGGTCTAGAGCTTAATGTACGTAACATGTGGCATTTGCTAATACACCTCTATCAAATTAGTTCAAATCTTGCCCCTGGGTTGAATGTTAGCCCTGCCTGTTGGTTCATTTTTTGTCATAGACTTATATCGTAAGCATTTTAAACACTTCTCTAAAGCCACAATCCTAGCGCTTAGCTATTTGGGAGTAGCATTTTCTAGTGAACTTTTAGTAAGTTCGGTCAAATCTTGCCCTTCAGGTGAAAGTTGACTACACCCTAGGAATACCTTTTCTGTAGATATAAAACAAATTACGCAAGTATCTATCGCATCCAGCGACTTTTGAAGCAAACGCCGACTTCCTAAGCAATCATTAAGTGTGTCTAGTGACCAGCAACCCCATGTCTCTAGAAGCCAGTATCTTCTTTGGCAACCAACGACTTTCTAAGCAACTATTGACTTTCTTGGCAACAACTTAGTCCACGGGCAACAAGTGACTTTCTTAGCAATCAGTGGTTTTCTATTGTAGTCGAACCCAAGAGCAAAGACCGCTGACCTGAAGAAACTAAAACAGTCTTGCTAGGTGGTCTATATTTAAATATGTTTCCACTATAAATGAACAGTGTAGTTTTGTTCCTGCTCTTTTTATTTGCAGGGCAGTTTTTGACACTGGTTTGACTGTATGTTGCTTTTTATGCCTTAACCGAATTGATCTTTCAAGATTTTGATGATATTTTCAAGACCTGGATAGCATTTTGAATTTTGTTTTACTCATTTACATTTTTGAAGTCTTACGTTGAAATCTTGATGCCGACTTAACTATTTTAATTTGATTTGTAGGAATGATTTTGAACAATATTTACTGTATTTGTTTTGTTTTGGCATGAATATAAAATTTTTCAGACCGAAATTCTAGTAAATGCAGCTTGCTCTTAAACAACTCTTCCAGCTTCCCTCGTACGCAATGCTTAACCCAGTTGAATATTTTTTCTGGATCAATTTAGCTTTAATAGTTAGGTCAGGCAGTTTAAAATACAGTATGAATTAGCATGAATAGATGTGTTAATGATAACAATAACATTCACCATAATAATAATAACAAAAATAGTAACAATAATAATAAAAATAACAATAATAATAATAAAAATAGATAGACAATAATAGATAGATAGATTATAACATTGTAATAAGTTTATACTGTAAACCATGTAATTTTCACTCAAGTTAATAACATAGAATAATGTGCAGATCAGATTGTTTTACTATACAAAAATGTATTCACGTCCGTTTATGATGTCGTGGACTTTAATAATCGCCTTTCGGTACAAAATTGGTTAAAACGAATATTGACATGAAATTCCATTGGTTTACAGTAACTTTTCATTCTGTATTTTAAACTGCCTTAAAACCTGTTGAGTAACATTATTGCTGGGGGAATGTAAATTTGTGGGACTGTATGAGAGAAACAGGAACGACAGTAAAGGAGCATATGCAATAGATTTTAAATTGGATATACATACAGATTGAAATTGACTTTAAATGGACGTTATTCTTGAAAAGAGAAAGGTTCATGTGGACATTTATAAGACAAACTGGTGTAAAAGACCATTTCCAAATAAAGACAAATAGGGTGAAATAATTGCACTATTCACATCCAAGCACGGGACATGTACTAAAGCAGAAAGTATTAAGATTAACGTGTTGTATTTTCAATGTTGAAAATAAATACTGAAGATGAAAATTATTGAGTATACATGCATTAATATGTATGCATAAAACCTACACATGGTGAATGTCCATTGCTAAGAAAGTCGTTGGTTGCTAAGTAAGATACTGGCTACTACAGACGTGGGGTTTCTGGTCACCAGACAAAGTGGGCGATTGCTAAGGAAGTCAGTGTTTGCTTGAAAAGATGCTAGTTGCTATAGGAACTTGCCGAAAATCAGGTTTTATATATACAGAAAAGGCACTTCTTGGGCGTGGTCAATTTTCACCTGAAGTGCAGGATTTGACCTAACTTGGTAATGGTTCACTAGATAATGCTACTTCCAATATCTAAGCGCTAGGCCTTGTGGCTTTAGAGAAGTTTTAAATGTTTACGATATAAGCCTATGTAAAACATGAGCGTACAGGCATGGCCAATATTTACCACAGGGGCATGATTTTAACCAATCTGATAGAGGTCTACTACCAAATGCCACTTGTAAAGTACGTTATGTCCGTAATTTACCAACAGAGATGCGCTTTCTGGCAGTACTTTTATTAAGAAATGACGTTATTTGTACCATTGACATAAATAAATTTTTACTGATAAATAATGCACCCGTTCAAGCATTTCATAACAAAAAACAATAGGCATAGGAAGCATGATTTAAATGCCTTATTGCATGCAGTACATTACCTGTTTCAGAAAAATAAAGGACTTTTGCGGCGCCTGAATTCTTGTTTAATATTTCAGCATTTCTGTATTTTGGCAAGTAAAGTAACATCTTTTCTGATATGTCTGTAATCGATTTTATTACAACCCAATGCAATTGCAGTTTACCAAATATTTCATCAAACATTATTTGTATTGATTCATTATAATATGACAATGTTTTTCACTCTAAACATTTACCAGTTCAATATACGTCTTGCTACATTTATTTATTAGTCATTCGTTAGTCACATGACAAGTACATTATATATCGGGGAATATACATTGAATACATATAGCCGCATTATTCCGTAACGTTATGACAGATGGATACTCAAATACCGAAATTACTGCAATAATTGTTTAATAATGTCCCTGACAAAAATACTTGCTTCCGTTCATTTATTTTAGCAAAAGGTCATTGAATATCAGTTTGGGTTTTGTTTGCAAAATACTTAACATTTTTAAGTCAAATATTTTAATTTAACAAATAATGGGGAAAAACAGTTGCATATATTCTAATTGCCCTTTACATTCACCATGGTCTTGTGGTGTAATTTTCTTAAAGACGACACGAAAAAATTGTTTAAGTGCAAAAATAAAAAAAAATCAATATTTGCAAATAAATTTTTACTCTGTTATTTTTTTTTTGAAAAGGTTAACAAATCAATAGTTTGGATAACCTAAGACAAACAACTTGACAGTGATATTTGTCATAATCAAAATGAAGACTGGTTTTTTAAATCGCAGAAAATCGTTAAAAGTTGGTACATGTATATGTCTATTTTGTAATTTTGTTAAAACTTAGGTACATTCCCCATTTTTGTTAATGAAACCCACTATTTTAAGCATTAAATTTTGGAAATGAACCCATTTTTCTCACAAATTTTGAATGACTTAAGCGATATTTCGTAAATATGGCAACTTTTTTATTTAACCATATACCCAACAAAAACATTTATGATTGATGCAAAACCTATCGCAACATGTTATTAAAGACTTAAACAATTCGTTGGTGTTAACAATGTTCACGACTTATTCCCCATTTCCTTTATTTGAAACAATCAATATTGGTAACAAATTGCCAGCCGGAGCTCTTTTTTTCACCTGAAAATCAATTCTCCGTTAATGTGAATACATAAAAGTTTAATTTTCAAAAAGAATTGTCTAGTACTGGTTCTTCCCAGGAACGATTGTTTGATAAATTGCCCACCTGTTAAAATGACCCAAAACACGTTTAACTCCTACAACACATGTAAGTGTTGCGTTTTTAAATGTACTGAGTATAGTATATATTAAATGGAATTTTCATTTTTAATAACAAGTGTTAACTTGGGAAACAAGTTGTTTGAAAATTGCTGATGTGTAGTCACATCTCAGTTACCACCCTTTATCAGTAAACTGTAGCGTAAAATACTCTGCCATGTTGATTGTTAGACACACTTTGCTATACAAAAATCACACATGTTTCCTAAAAACGTAACTTAGGAAATGTTTTCTGTATACAAAATCATACATTGTCGCACAATTTAACATTAGCGTTGCGAGATCTTGAAATGATATATTGGAAAATCTTTTATGCACTTACCAACATAAAGCTTTAAGTCAAAACATTTGTTATTGCGAGTGCCTTGAAACGAGAACATCCCGCCGTTTCTTGTCCGGAGAGAAATCCAAGCCAGCCGCGGGTACAGGGTTCCAGAGCATTTCTCATCAAGAGTTTTTATCTCTGGTTTTACCTGTGCAGCTAGAGGTCTCGTTGATGGACATTTCAGGCACAGCTAAACTATATCGTTAGTCGTGGATTCGTATAAACTATTGTGTATATTCATATTTGTTCTATACTGACCCAAAATGAAAACTTTACAGGTTTATAATGGGATTTTTACTATGTATGAGAAAGACCAATACACTCGGGTGGAATTAAATGATTTGTAAGAATGTTAAATATCACTTGGGGAGTGAGTTTATCAAACAAAAATTAAAAAATGACAGGAGCTTTCAGATTTAAGGTCATAAATTCATCTATATATTCAATTCAAAGGGAGGTAATTTTAGAATTTGAATCTTTGGAGTCTCGCCTCTCGCTTTTGCATTGTGTTTTCACAAAACATTTTTGAGTTTTCTATTCTTGACATTAATTTCTCTCAACTGACAGCAAAAAAAACAATTTTGTTTTTGATTAACATACTGATTTCACTGAGTTATCTCCCTTTTATGCATGATAAATGACTAACTTTTAGGCCTAATGTCGCCTTTGTTATTGGTCTTATTTTATAGTCAGAGTGAAATACATTGATTTAATATTGTGTTGAGTATTTGTATAATAAAAGTGTAAAGTTTTCATTTTTGGTGAGTATAATATAACGTAACATGTACATGTATATGTATATTACTATACACACATACATGTACGAGATCAATTAAATGAAAAGCTAAACGACACTGTGAGTCACTTGTTAACCTAAAAACTATTGCATATGAGCATTACAGTATGTATGTTTAGTTTAATGAACTGTTATATTTGTGTATTAGTGCATTATGATGTTACAATATATGCGTCTCGAAAATCGCAAACAGAGTTTGTCTTCTTGTTCTTATAAGATGAGAAGTTGGGACCTTATAAATATAGGATTTGAAAGAATCATAACATCGATATTTACATAGATTCTATATTGTTATAAAATCGTCTTCATAAATATTTTAGGTACAAATAAGACAAAAAACTGATTCAGCTTAGTTACTAGTTGTCCTGAAGACACGTTAGTAGACTACGAATCTAATAGTTTTATCGAACCTTTTAGGTGACGTTGTCCGGAGAGTTTAATTATTATGCCCCCTTCGAAGAAGAGGGGTATATTGATTTGCAGATGTCGGTCGGTCGGTCGGTCGGTCGGTCGGTATGTCCGTCTGTATGTCCGTCCGTATACCAACTGTTTTTCGGATGATAACTCAAGAACGCTTGGGCCTGAAACTTGATGTGGAGGTTGGTCATGACCAGCAAAGGAGCCCTGTTTTTAGGTCATTATGTCAAAGGTCAAGGTCACAGTGACCCGAAATAGTAAAACGGTATCCGGATGATAATTACAAAATGTTTTTGGACCTAGCATCTTGAAACTTGATGTGGAGGTTTGTCATGACCAGCCGACGACCCCTATAGAGTATGAGGTCAGTAGGTCAATTTTCAAGGTCACGGTGACCCATAATTGTAAAACAGTCCCGAACGATAACTCGAGAACGCTTGGGCCTAACATATTGAAACTTGATGTGGAGGTTGGTCATAACAGGTAGAGGACCCCTAACGGTTCTGAGATAAGGTCAAAGGTCAAGGTCGAGGTTGGTATAGGGGGAGGGAAGGGGGTAAGGTCACTGTTACTAAAAATCGATTTTTTTCAACTTTTTTTTTTTATTATAAAATTGTTTTACTCACACATTTTTTTTAGTCACTAGTAAAAATCGATTTTTTCATTTTTATTTTAGTTTTTACCTGGTTTTTGGCAAAAAAAACCTTTTTTTTGGAGGTCAATGTCACTTCATAAAATAAAACTTTTTTTCGAGTGTGTATTTCTTTTTTTAATTGTTTTTTATTCTACAATTTCTACAGAATGATTCCGTTTTCACGAATTTCACACTTCCTTTCATAGTTCAACTTTTGCATCAAAGGGGGCATACCTGTTTTACAAACAGCTCTTGTTAAAATTAAGTTATACCCACATAACTCCCAGTTCAGCTTTGGCTGCACTTGCTTTATCCAGAGTTCAACTCGAGGATTGTAACCACTGCACCACACAGGGTCGACTTTGGACGGAGCTATTCTACCATACATCGATGAGGAGCCGCCGTTGCGCAGTGGTAGCGCATTCGTCTTGGGATCGAAAGGCCCCGGATTCGATCGGCGGTATAGTCTTTAGGCAAGACACTATTAAATAATAGTTGATTATCATATGATCATATAAAATAGCCCTTTCTCATCTGAATATAGGTTTTTGTAGTGGTCAACACGCTGGACTTATAATACAGCGATTGCAAGTTCGATCCCCCTCTCCTCCACTAATATATCTAATGGTATTTCGGATGAGACTTAAAACCAAGGTCCGATGTATCAGTTACACCAAGCCAGGGGGTATCTCTGGAACGGGATGCGTTTTGTCTATTGCACTTTCCCCTTTAAAACAAAGTAACTTAAACACGTATGTGGTCGTTGGTCACAATGATTTACCATCGATACAACTAACGATATAACTAATCTACATACAAACTGAATACAGCCAAGTAAAAGACACAAACGGTAAAGAGGTAAATATTTGCTCCTGTTGAAAAATATGGTAAAGTTTGATAAAGCTATACACCTGTTTCCTTTTCAGACTGTAACTCTGTCAAACATTAAAGGATTTTCAAATAAATTTGCACCATTTTCAGCACATGGAGATAAAGATCATGTCACAAACTATGAGTCACTACTTCGGGGGCATTTGTCTCTTACAAATGATAGCTCTTGTTTAACTTTATTTTCCAAGACTGCATAAAAAGAAAGAAATTATTTTACTTTTTGAACTGATACTTGATGTAGCAAGAAATGTTATCACTTATACTCATCCCAACCCTAAACACCGAACTTGTCAATCTCTTCCGCATTTCACTTCTAAACTTCTCATTTATATCATGAGCCCTTGTTTCCAGCTCTATGGTATGCACGTCTGATTCAGTCACAGAAACATTGCCCTTAACATAAAAGTTATCCGCATTCACAACAGGCGTGTCCGCTTATACTTTTGGACCATACGAACGTTTTACTTTTGCATTGCTCTTGTATGTGGATAATTTTCTCTCAAATATATTCTTTTGGGTTTCTGGCCAATGTTGCCTTTTCACATTCCTGACATTTAATTTGGCTCTTTTCTTGTATGATTGTAAGCTAACATCACCACACCTTTTCCCGGGTGACCCTACTATAAACCATAAGGGACCATGTTGGTCCTCGGCTTAATCTAAAGCCACCCCGTAACAGTAAGCAAAGAAGGATCCACGAAACAAACAGTTCGACATCTTACCTCCATCAAACTCACATCGTATATACATCCACGACTCCGCAATGTTACTGGTGAAGTTACCTATCAGCCTATCTGAGTTATCTACCTTTTTGTTTTAACAGAAAAAAACCTGCAATAAATCTTCATCAACCTGTCCAGGAGACGCTCCATTTCTTATTTCCTTCATTTCATCTTCGCATAGATCTTTTGTTGTGTTTTCCCACATGTCACCGGCCTCCTTCACAGCATCACCATCTTCCTCCTGTACTAATTATGTATATTCCTCTTCATTTTAGTTCCGATTTCACACGTTGTTTTGAAAAATCGGTTGAACATCCCGAATGAATTGCCAGAACATGCCTTCCGCAGTTTCTAATATATTCCTTCATCTTCTTTGAATACTATGTTCTATCACCATCAGCACTTCTCATTTTTATAGCACATCGCACGCCTTGTACTATTCATTCCTTTTTATCACAGGGAGCTTTCTGTCTCCTTTATAATCAATGACCAGCTGCTTCAGATGGTTTGGCAAGCATTTACACGCGGGTTGGTAAATTCAATTGTTTGCACATGTTGGCCTAAATCCGCAACATTCTCAACTATAATTGCATAAACTGAACTGTCAACGTCTGCTATTACCTTCACGTAACGAACGTCATATTCCTGTTCACAATTTAGAATATTATCACTCTCCATAACCTGGGCAGAATCTTTATGATTTTTGAAACATTTAGATCTCTCGGATTTTCGTTTTGGTGTTCGGCCGCACTACATATGTAGCATAGTTTATTGCGCACTTCAATATATTGTAGCTTCTTGGTATGTAACCCAACATAAACTCCTACAGTCATAGCATTGCATGACTGTTTTTGCGAGCGCTTACACTGCCGCCATATCTTTTGAACGACTGTTACCCAGAATACCCGCACTTGTACACAGTAGAGTAGGAAACCATACTCTCGATCTTTTAGACCTTTCGTTAATCGCTGTCACTGTTTGGGCCTCATGCAACAACATACAAGTTTTTACAATAAATAGTCCTTAAACTTCAGTCAATATTATCCGATATTTTGACACAAATGATAAATTTCCGCTATAACATTTACAAATTCAATTACCGGTACACAATCTTTTTCACAGATAATTAAAGTTAGTACAAACTCTTTCATTTTACTTCCTTTGGTGTATTGATAAAGTCCTGCAATGCAGGAACTAAACTATCAAGCAGAAAAACACAGCACCTGTTTCAATCTTTCGAGTTCTTTAGGCAAAAAACACAGGTGAACACAGGTGAACACTTCGTAATGTAGTACTCACAAAGCAACATTCTTCACTGTTTAAGTAAGTACAAATTGTACTTGATCTTTGTCAGATCTTTGTAATATATTGAGACAAATAGGTGGGAAATGAAAGAGTATAATTTCAAGTAAATTGCAAAATGGCGTTCTCCAAATTTTTGCACCTACACGTGAATGTTTTTGGGAAAGTGGCTTTTCAGCAGATTTTGTAAAAAGGGGTCAGGGTCGAACAACTGTTGTACAATTTCAACTAGATAAAAATTATTTTATGTCATATTTCATGCTCTACATAGTACATGTACGTGGATTTATTTGCCAAAAATGCGATACTTTTATTTATCATAATTTATTCTACAAAAAAGTGTAAAATTATTTGAGAGTTGTATTTCTTCTCATGTCAGTTTAGATTTTAACCATGTTATTTTCAATTAAGTTCATCAAACAATCTTAGGGAAATTACCCATAAAAAGTGTTCAGGGCCTCAAAGTGTCAATATTCATCATAGCTGTATGGCAAGTTTCTTTAAGATAGTATGCGACCTTTCTCCGACGTCAGAAGTAAAGAAACTAGCAGTGCGACATCGAATGTCAATGGTGTTAGGTCGACGTTTTTCATGCATAAGTGATTCAAAAATGCTTCTATTGTAATTTCAAAAATAAAATATGCTACCTCTCTATCTGCAGAATACGCACATATTTTGCAAAACGTTTAATACTGAAAATCAGCCGATTTCTTTACCCACAATTGTGATCCCGAATCACTTTAAGGTAAGTTTTGGTGAACGGAACGAGATTCAACAATGATAATTATGGCTCTCATAGGTATTTAGCGTAGATCCTAACACATAACATAAGAAATTAAAACACAGTGGTGTTCGCGCATTGTTTGTAACAAAACTGCAATTTTAAAAGTTCGGACATCAGGAATAATGATCGTGAAATTATAACGGCGTGCCGACTTGCGTTAGCGTTGTTACTCGCAGCGTTCAACATATACAGTACAATGTATATATTGACGCAACTTGAATGCCATTCAATTGCGTACGGGTTAAAAGGACTGAAATCATGTATACAGTCTAACCTGACCTAAGCGGTCAGTCAAGGGAAACGGCCAAATTGACCGTTTAAACAACGTGACCACTTAACGAAGGATCATAATTTAAAATTGACTTTTGATAGTCTATACAAATACTCCGCCAACCCCTTCCATTAAGGAACTCATTAAATAGTATAAGCAAATAGTATGCACGAGGAAATAATTTACTGTCGTTTCTTTTTTGTTATTTCATAAACAAAACAGTAACATTTAATCATATTCCGAAAGGTTACTTTGTTTGCCAATATTATGTTCAATGGTACGAGCAGACGACATGCGCCGGGCTATAGCAAAACGCCCGTATCGGGTATCCGGTAAAATGAATCGTTGTATGCGCGGGCGACGGTACTTTTTTTGTTTCGGTTTCTTCACATTGGCATCGCCTAGTCTCGGTAGTTTTAATATTCGGCACAATACATTTGTAATTTTTCTACCTTCGGGGCTCGGTACATGTGAAAATTTTATACCTATTACCATGGTGACAGTCGGATTAGCAGACACTTTGTGTATTTCTAAGGTGCAGATATGACAATACGATTAAAACATGTATTATGTTGGCCATGAAAAAGTTAAAGGATACGATATTTTCTGTAACAATTAAGAAATTGTGTCCGCAACTTTCAGTAACAATGCAATTGAATGATATCTGTACACATTTACCATTCTTATAATCTTATAAACCCTGCTACCTACCATTTCTCTGTATGAGAGAAAGTTTGCAGTTTCTTCGGAAGATGGTAGTCTAACGATGGTAAGATAAAACAACTGTAATACTGTCGAAACGGACGTTTACATGTAACTCCAAACAAACAAACATAACTACAGTCGATATCACATTTCTACGTTTTGAAAAAATTCCCAACGTATCATATCGCCAGATGCCCTCGAGTTACCCGTCGCCCATCTATTACAAGGAACAACAGACAGAATTCATGGCAGCGCCCTTCATTTCATTATTAGCGCCAACGTTCACATTTGACAGATGCTGCAACGTGAAAACATGTTAAGTATCACAGCGCAAGACGCTGTATATATCAAACGGACATCTAATTGGTCAACAAGTCCTCTTTTTCTCACATTAACACATATATATACACATTAACATTTAATATCTTGAAGATAAAAATTGTAAAACTGTATAAACAATTATATTCGCATGACCAGATCGCAAAAATGATTCGTATATCCGTACAATGAA
Source organism: Saxidomus purpurata (assembly GCA_022818135.1). Classification (NCBI taxonomy): domain Eukaryota; kingdom Metazoa; phylum Mollusca; class Bivalvia; order Venerida; family Veneridae; genus Saxidomus; species Saxidomus purpurata. The sequence goes on from JAFMSR010000015.1 coordinate 20,962,004, forward strand.
TGAATGGTTTAAAAATTTTACATATGCATGAACGTCGTTAAGTGTTGGAACTATGAAATTCGCACCGGCAGGAGGCCACCTCCTTAGAGGTTTGAGTCACCACATGCATGGGACTTTACCATGAGCTCACCAAGTCCATTTAAAAGCCATTTACGATACACTCAAGGCGTCACCCATATACTGACTGAAAAATTAATTTATAATTGTTATATTATAAATGTATATAACTTTCTATTAATTTGTTGTATAACGCAAATGGATTCGTAAGCCCACCTTCTTTCAAAAGTTTAGTTAAAGCTTCCTGTCCTGACCTTTGTATAGATGGCATGCCTAAGGTTGCGAATAGACATGCCATAGTTACGTAAAACGTAAAACAGAGAACGCAAACTATTATCAGAACATTATTTAGATTAATGTTTATCAAAACTTTCATTTAGCCGTTTTCTTCTTTAGGTAATGTGTCTTTGTAAATATGTTTGTTTATGTTAAATGTTTTTCGGCTCAGCCGTATTAAGCTCGCTTTTGGTCGGAACTGCTAATGCAATGAAATGTAGAATGTATAGCATTTTGAATTGAGATATCAACTCTGTATGTCACTTTTTAATTGGATAATACCAAATGAAAAAGGTCAATGAAATACTTTTGCGTTTTCAGTCGTTATTTAATTTAATTTTGCATAAATAATTCATATCTGTCAACATATATTGTTACTGCCAAACTTAGTGTTAATTGTCTATTATGTATTCTTTAATCATATTTGGCGACCGCAAGTGAGATAAATGATGCTGCAATTGTTTATTATGTAACCGTCGTTAAATAGAGTATATTGAATTGAATTAATTTGTAAGTGTAGAGTAATTATACTGTCTCGACCAGTGAATAACGGTAAATATTTCGAGTAACATATTTGATAAGAAAAATGACTTAATTAGAGCTGGGGAAGAAATATGCATGCAGTCGGTTAGATCAGTTGGGAAAGCAATCGCCCTTACATCCCTGTAGGCGAAGGGCCATGAGTTCGCGTCCCGGTCAGGGTGCACATTTTTAATCACTCTGTGACATTAAGCACCTTCTGACTGCACAAAACTAGACACGATCTTTTGCTTTGAAATACAGCTACAGAACGCTTTCATATTACTCACAATTGCGCCGACAACTTTTTTCTTAAAGATAGTTCTTGTATATAGATTGACCGTACTCTGCGATATCCGGTTTGGTAGACTTTGGTTCAGCCGTATTAAGCTCGATGGCGGCGAAATGACTAGTAGAATGCACAGTTTTGGATCGAAGAAAATTGCCTGTAAGGCACCTTCTAATGGATGATACCCAGAAAAAGGTCAATAAATTACTCTTGCGTTTAAATATTTCATGAATGGTTTTATAATTTTAGCACGTAAATAGTTTATATCTGTATCAATATTATACATTGTAGTCGTTACCTCCAAACTAATGTTAATATGAGTAATGATACTATTCTCGCCAGTGAAAAAAGGGCAAAATTTCGAGTAACATATTTGATGAGATATACAAAACTACGTGCGTAAATGGTTCAAATGATGAAATACACTAATCATTTGCTTTACTGTAATAGACACACTAAATCAGATTAACAATTAAAATGTGAATAACGTCGAATATTTCATGCGAAATATGGTCAAGTTTCGAAAATGTTGAAGTAACAGTTCATGATAAAAAAAAATGATCATACCTTTTTGTCATGCAGTGAATTATACATGATTATGCGCAAACATGATTATGCAACAGATGAGCTGTTATACAAATTTCCATTTATTTCTCCACCGTTCGTCGTTAAATTGTCTTTGCCACCACGGGCTAAACTAAAACTATTATATAGAAATTTTTTGACGAAATGCACATTACGTGCGTTCGAAACGCATGTATGTCTATAATTTATCATAAATCGGTTTATAATTTCAAATATAAAGTAACAAGTTTCTCTTTAACTAATAACATTACATCTCCCCTGATTATCACCTTTTGCCCCGATATTACCTTCTGCTCCGCGAAAATAGCGTTTTAACTGGCTCGTTAACACTTCAATGTCGTCTGCTTCTTGTACAACCAATCGACGTCATGCGACGTTATCATTACTTTTGATGTCCAGATTTTACGTAATAGTAATTTTGTGAAAAACAATGCGCAAATACCACCTTTTTATGTTATTTTTTTATGATCCACGCTTAATCCCGGCGTGAGTCATGACTTGGTTGAATCTCGCTCCGTTCACCAAAACTAACCTTAAAGTGATTCGGGGTCACAGTCAAAAAACGGGCGGATGTTCAGTATTAAACGTTTTACAGAATATATATGTGCGTATTCGGTAGATGTACATCTACCATACGGTGTTTTTAGATTACATTAGGGGCATATTTGATCCAATTATACATGCAACACTTCGAATTTACACCATTGACATTCGATGTCTAGGAAATGAAGTGAAAATAGAAAAGTACAAATAAAACACGAATAACATGTTTAAGTACCATTATGCAAAATATCATAACAAATTGAGAAAAATCGTTTTCTGACGTCTGACGAGTTAAGAGACCAATTTATTTTCGTAAATACATCTAACCTATACATAAAAAGATACTTGAATGAGGGATCTAAACAATTGCAATTTTTTCATTTTTGATTAAGATAAAATCTGCTGATTCACATAATATAGTTTATTAAGTATACTTTTAAATTAACCTATATTGTCAAATTAGAACAATTTATCGGCGTGATTGATCACTGTTGGAAATAAACTGATGTAAATAATAGGTCATTCGGAGAACATCAACGAGAAATTTCACAGATGATAAATAATTAAAATAATTTACAGTTTGATAAGGTACATGCGACCGCATTTGAAGAATTTAGAGGCAAAAAATGAAAGAACTAAAAACTGGACAAGTAGCTGTTTCGAAAACACCACAGATTAAAGGCGATAAAACACGACAAAGGGCGAAAACGCAACGTAATTTTTCGTCGAGTTTTCGAGTAGGCAGCAAAAGTCGAAAACACGACAGTTTTAAGGCGCAAACACGACAAAGGGGCTTTATTTATTTGTCGTATTTTCGACTTTTCCATGCGAAAAGTTGAAATCACGAAAACTTTACAAGTAGCTATTATTTCGTGTTTTGCCCTTTATTGTCATGTATGGATATTAATTAATGTGATTTTATTCATCATAATTTGATGATGATAATTATATTGAACAAAATTAACTAAAATACATATGAGGTCAGTGGTTTGGAATAGGCGGAAATGCTTTGGAATATATGAGAAAATACGTTCTGTGAACTTTAATTTGGCAACATTTTGGTTCATGCTATACAAGTTAAAGTGCATTAATACTACAATTTAAACGAAACTTGCGTAATACAGGAGTTTACGTGGTATCATATACTATGACGACATCACATAAATAGATTGTAACCATCCAGTCCAAAGCATGAATCTTCTATATAACTTATAAAAGCATCGGTACCATGATGATACTGTCAAAGATCATGTTAGTAACTTGATATTTTATAATGTGTGGAGTTGTTGTTTTTTGTTGTTTTTGTTGTTGTTTTTCCGGCAAAATATACATACGTGTATATATTTCAAAGTTAGATATATAATTTAAATGATTTCACACTATTATTACTGCATGTGCATTAAAGTAAAAACAATGACCCACCACGTCAAGGAGCAATGAGTATTAAATAACACGTTTTTATTTTGAATTGACCATAGCAGAACTCTTGATCCTGAGCAAAACTTGTAAAATGTATTCCTTTTTTGTGCATGAATGGGCTACTGTATACGACACCAAACCTTATATTTTGCTCACGATAAATAAGGTAACATTTAAATAGAGCTTATTATAAGTTTTAAATGGAACAATACGTCATGTTCTTATCTGTCAGCAGAAAATAAAAATGCGCAGACACTGTGATAACCTTTGATAAACAAATGTATCATACTCATTTTAACTTCCGTCTTTCTATCATTTTTTTTAATGATTTACGATGTTGGCTTAATTAAACCGTGGTAAGTACCTGTCAGCTGTTTCTAGCTTTGGCGACCATCATCATTATGCTTCCCCGTGCTAAGAGTTAATGTTCATTTCGATGCATTTACGAAACCAAATTGGTCTGGCGCGGCATTGATCCCCTATTTACAGACACGGTATATATTTTTTTGATTTGCCCAAGTTGAACAGCAGCGAATGCTGAGCTGCGATTCGATGAAAAATAATTTCAAACACTTATAGTAGTTCAAAACGTCTCTCGTATGAGGAAATATCGATGTTCTAATTATCACATATTCATCAGCGATAACTTGTGACGTTCACATATATATGCTTAAACAAGGTACCATACCGGACTATAATCCATCACAATCATTGCCACTATTGTACATTTGGAATCTTTGTGGAAACTTTATACATTTGTAGTATTCATACCTGAAAATTTGGATAATTTATAGCACTACTGTTAAACATGACACAAATATTTTTGCGATAGGCTTATGCCTGTTTATATCACATTCTGGCCTTATCACAATGATGGCCTTATAAGAGGTTATTGTTCAGTGTGATGGGAAGTGACATGTATATACAGTACAACCCAGGCAAAACCTCACGCATATGTGTTCACGCGGCATGAAAATAAGAGTCTGAAAGCATCGAAATGCAACGGGAAATCGAACGCGTTACGCGGCATGCATAAATTATACGCGGCATTCTATTGCCGCATTTGAAAGACAAAATAGCAATTAAGCGCGACAACGAGTCCCGTCGCTTAATTCCGCCTCTCGCGCCGTTACGCGGCGTGTATTTTCAATACAGGTAAGAGCGATGAAATGAAATACAATGTACTGTTGTACACATGTATAAAACTGTGTTTTGCAATAATGATGTATTCGATATTATTACAAATAAATTTTCGTATTTAGAAATATTACCAGTAAGTTTTAATAACCATGATTATAACATGTATGTATGAACGTGTCTTAGAAATGTGAGATAAAAAATAATACCTCATCCCATACGACTATTTTGCATAAATTATTACTTCAATTTATTTATTTTCCATGTCGATGTTACTAATAGCATTGACAGATTCGTTGTTCATGGGCTGCAATTGATTGTGAGGTACAATTCTAAAAACTGGCTTGTTCTGAGAATGTTTAATAATATTTTCCATATTATGTGCAATTAGACCGAAATGCTAATATATTACAAACAAAGACCAAAATTAGTTGAGTTAAAAGTGTTTGCAACAATATCGAGGGCTCTAAGAGAATGACTAAGTATAACGTAACATCTGGACATAAGGCTTATTAATTCAAAATAATTTGTTCACATCAGTTGAGTTTTTATTGTTTTATTTTGTAATTTTATTTTTATTAAAATGTACAACGGTTGTATTAACTTTATTGTAAAAAAGTACAGAGAAATGAATTACTTGAATATTCAAAGTCAGTAGCACAGAAATAGTACATGAGCGGACATTTCTGACATGTTGCCTAGACCATTTTAAGTTTATAAAACAAAGTGTGACTTGGTACTTATTAGTTCTGATTAACTTAAACTATCATTAATTTACAATTTACATAACTTGCATGCAAGAAAATGTATCTTCATCATTTATTTTAGCAGTAATTAGTTCTGATGAACTTGAAACTATCACTGATTATTAATCCGCATAACTCATGATTGTAAGTAAAACAGACACTAATTATCTCGTTCAATATTTTTGAGGGACAACCAAAATGTTCAAAAGTTTGTATAGCGGCGCTTCTTTTTATGATTGACTTAAACAAATCAAAACTATGCAATATCTTTTTTTTTAATCTAAAACTAGAAAAAAAGTTTTTCCTCCGCTAAATTTTCATGTATATGTCAGCTTATTTAAAGATCCAAAACCCCAACGAAAAAAAAAAATCACTTTTTACTCCTCCCCCCACCACAACATCAAATGTGGTCTGAGCTATGAATTAGTGTTTTTTTTTAATTTTCAAAAGTTGTAAAAAATAGTACTGCTTAATTGCAATTTAGTTAGATTGATCTATACAACTTGCTCATTCGTGCGACCACGCGCGGGTAAGTTTACATGTAGTTAAGTCAGAAAAAAAACGAGCTGTATTGAGGTTACAATGTTACATGATGATACATGTTTTCATATTTACTTTCGATTTGAGCATAATTACTACATTTATAACGTGTAGGGTAGACATTCCTGTTGACAACATTATTGAATCATATATGTGCCGTTAGTGTTTTAACAGGACAACAGAGCTGAAACGGTGCTTAAATAAAAAAAAGCAAAATTGTTGCTGCTTAAGACCCGATAAACTAGTTTTCAAGATTGATTTTAAAAAGAATCATATCACATCACATCACATCGCATCGCATCGCATCGCATCGCATCGCATCGCATCGCATAGCATCGCATCGCATCGCATCGCATCACATCACATCACATCACATCGCAACATCACATCACAACATCACATCACATCATATCATATCATATCTATATCGTATCGTATCGCATCGCATCATAGCGTATATCATATCATATCATATCATATCATATCATATCATATCATATCATATAAATATCATATCATATCATATCATAATAAGTATACATATATGTTAATCAATTATTAATTATGAAAGAAACGGTTTATCTGTTGTCGTTCATTTTAGAGTCTATGACACATGAATACATCCGAATCGCACAGAATTTATTGATAACCCCACACTATAATTAATCTGCATTTATATGTAAAATAAGCTTTCAGGAGCAAGTTGGCCAGCAGCCTTTTTCAGTCACCGGATCTAGTACTTATCATTTCGGTAAGTTACACGACAAACTATTGTTTAAACTCGCTCTTGAACAAATCTATTGAATTTAGCTGATTAGTTTAGCTTTTTGTTATCTACGTAATATGAAACAAAAGATAGTATTATCGGCATAAACCAAGTATGTAACGGCTTTGTATGTTTGAATTATTCAGTAGTTTCTATCTTTTATACAAAAGGAAAAGTTATACCAATCTACTATGTTTGATTTTAATTTGAATTTTAATTTGCGAGGGCTCAATCATGATGCTGTGAAAATTATTTTTTTATCAAAATACTAAAATAGGTTACTTATAGACGAAATATACATAAATATCAATTTACGTCCACAATGTAGCCGTAAGGTTAACATAAATAATACTAAGGCCCGTATTCTAAGTCAGAACTCAAACTCATGCTCCACTTGAACTCACTGGAGGAATGCTCAAGGAAAGCTCGAGGGACACTCAAGTGAGTGGCTGTCAAGTATAGAATCGGTATTCATATTTGCCACTCAACCTTGACTTTATGGAGTATACTCGAAGTTGACTTACTACATGCATTCAGTAGGCAAAGCGTATTTTTTTCACAGACTTTGAAATAAATTAATTAAAAGAATTTGTGAAAAAGAAAGTATCTGTCATAGAAAAAAAAGGATGTTGAATATATTAAGTAAAAAGAAATCGGAGTTGCACACTGCTTGCTTGTTCATGGAAACAAATCATTTCCAGTTACGGTACATTTCAGCTGCTGGACCACCTGTATTATAATGCAAAACAATGAATTGCACAATTATATGCAAGGATATCTTTAAATATTTCTTTCTTTAACTGAAAATATAATTGTTGCCTTTTATTATTCATATTTATTACCGTCGAAATAATGCAACCCTATCAATAGATGTATACCGCCTGTTTATGAAAGAAAATATACAATACATGCATTAATGATCTTTTTAGTAAACTTTCAAAATTGGTTGTTATCAGAAAGTAGAGCGACATATTCCTTAGATGGAGGACGTGTCAAAGAAAAGTCACAGCGACTTCCTCAATCCCTTCTATCGGCGCAAGTACTGGTCAGTTCTCAAGGAAGCAGTCATTTACAGAACTTAATATCAGTTGCAAGAACTTGTTATACAGTCGCTTTAACATTTAATAATTAAATCCAAATGAAATACTATACAGTGTAATTTTTAAGCGATCACCTGAAGGTCAAGTAAAGTGTTAAATTGTTAATAAAACGATCTCTTAGTACAACATATTTTGTCCTTAAATGATTCAGTTTAGGCTCAAAATAGCGGTCCCATAATGCAGCAGGTTTCTCATCATCATCATTATCATCATCCTTATTTATAGTCAGCAAGGTACATTAAATATTTGAACCGACCGCGCAGATGGTGGCGTGTAGTGGCATTGGTGAAACGCGAGTGTGTTTAAGCACTGCGCTAATCGGTATCTCCAGTAAGTTTGACTGTATCAGAAAGTTGCCTTACGAAGTAAAACGTTAGTATAAGTTTGCAAATAAGACAACAATACGGCTATGGTGCATGTGTATTTGTTTAAGCATATTTAGTTAATTTTAGCATATCCGGGGAAATCCTCCAATGTCTCGAAACTTCCTTTGCACCTGAGCACAATCCTGTTAGACTGGAAAGATACTGCTGTTGAGAAGCAACTGCAGCAGAGACACGTCGACTCTGGATTGTGCGATAGACAGAAATTCACCATCAACTTCATGTTACCACCATCTGCCCGGGAATGCCTCGGTTTGAAATAACAGTTAAATTATTCAAATATGTCCAATAATAAATATGACACCATGGGATTAATTAAAATTTTGGAGCATGGAAAGTGGGTTACCTCGCCCCCCCCCCCTCGCGGTTGACAAAATTTTGTCATAAGAGTACATCTAGGGCCATCAATGATACAAATGTATTAAATTTTCACTAATCAGCCTTATAATATACAAGATATGATTTTAGCCATGTGGTGGAATTCTGGCAAGCAGAGAAAATCTGGTACAGTCATGCACATTATTTCGAAGATAATATATTTATTTTTGTACCTTCTGTAACATGTGTAATTAATGCAGAATGGGTAAACCTATGCATATGAGTGAGATCCACATGGCAAACATTTATATCTTGTATATTATAAGGTTGATAGGCGAAAATTTTTAACTTAAAAAATTATCGTATTCACAAACAATACTTGAGTGTATCTGAAGTGACCGTGATGGCCACTCAACAAAACCTAACTATTTCGAGTGAACTCCAGCGAAACTAACCTTTGTGAATACCAGCTGTGTCTTACCTTAGCGATCCATGGTACCGTTAGGCAATTACACCTACTTACAACTACTTAACTCACTGAGGGTTAGTTCGAGTTTCGACTTAGAATACGGGCCTAAACCTTCAAAATGTATCCGTACGGTTTACATAAGTAGAATTCACGTTCACAATGTATTCTAACGGTTTACATAAATAACAATTAACGTACACAATGTATCCTTACAGGTAGCTAAATAACTATCAACGTTCACAATGTGTCTGGTAAAAGCTAAAAACAAGACAAAAAAGCAATCACGGATCACCGACTATTATGCTTTCCGAAATGCCCTGCCGCTATTGTTTTATAGTCAGTGTTGAGAGGGAATTTATGTTATTTTCGAGACCGTAACAAACTTTAAAAAGAAAACGATGATACAAAAGTATCCGGGCAGCGGGTCTGAAGACAATGTCTTAAATAAGTCAATGCCAAAGCCTCATTCATTATCTAACAGACACTTTATAATTTTTTAACTAAATTAATGACTATTATTATTGATGAAACCAACACTCTTCTTTTAAAAAATATGTATTTCAGACGCGACAAGTAAAATGTACATGCCTGACATCAAGACGACGCAAATTTAGTTAGCATAAAAAGTAAGCATGTACAGGCAATATCTTAAAACCAAAGTAAATATATTGTTCGTTGTCCAGTGTAACACTTGGATTCAAAAACACACTGTAGTGTGAATGTGAATGCAATTTTGTAAACGTCGAGTCCTGTTAACATAATTACAATGACAATAATCGTTTATTGGAACTAAAGTTATAAACAGAATAGTATAGTGTTTTCCAGGGCATATAGTGAACAAACAACATTAACACGACATGACTTACAAAAAACACAAAATAGCAGTAAACATATCAAATAAACTTATTATCGTATGTGTTGATATATAACGAGATACAATTACTACATTAGTTCTGTAAACCGGGTTGCATGTTATACTTATGATATTTTATTTATTAAAACTTATGTCATCACTTGTTATGTTTGGCGATTCAAGTAACGTTCCTCTATTATTAATTATTTTACAGTCAAGCAGAAAATGCATTTCATCTTCATCTGTGTTGCAAACCAAGCGCAGTTTTTCAGATCATGGTGTTTTATGTCTCATATGTTTGCTTCCTCAAACTTTAAAGGTCCACTACTAAGCGAAAATTAAGTGACAGTTATTTCAATGGCAAGTACATTACCTTATGCAAGACACTAAATAATGAAGATTGTCAGGTTAAAATTTACAGAAAGTGTTTGGAACACGAAGAAAAGTATGTGTATTATGTTGAAATCTCAGTGATTCGACAAAATGACTACATGTACCCAGGTCTTTTAAACTTTGTTCATAATACGTAGAAAAATAATTGTACATGTACTGTGATTTATTTAGTATTTCTACATACCAACTTTCATTTTTTACTTAAAAATAACTTATTTCTGTGTTTTTTAAAGTATATTTGAATTTTCACTTTCGTTAGTATTGGACCTTTAATATTCAAAGTGCAGCTATATGTTTTAATTGTAACATAACTGATCCTCTGTTCTGCCTGTAATTTCTAAACGTTTTCAGAGACGTACAAAAAAGTTTGTCGTTTACGTGAATAAACAATAAAAGCATAAACCGTTTGACATTTTTAAGGCTCTTTTTGAACAGTGATGTTAACCCATTCTTTATCATCCCTTCTTAAGCGATTGTCATTTATTTGGTAATATTTGTGAAAAGAACTATTCACTACTTCACTTACGAGCAACACGTGTTCTTCTTTATGATTTATATGATTTATATGTTCATCAACGTTTCGGCTGACGCCTTCATCAGGATAATACATATAATAACAACGGACGTGACGTCAAACATTTTGACGCACGTTTAGCGGGAAAAACAAAGTTACAACGGACGAAACTAATATATACTTCACTTACACATACATGTAACATTTTCTAGATGTTAAACCATTTTTAATCATGTCTTCTTATATTATACGATTTTCATTAATTTAGTAATATTTGTGCAAAGAACTATTCACTATTTCACATATATAATACATGTCACCTTTTCCAAACCCGTTCTATATATAGCGGACTGCTTCTGCGACTCATAATATAGATCAAAGAGTCAATATAAGTCAAATTAACATAGCATATGTTTCCAAATAGAGGATAAGGGCTCAAAGAGTCGTGATTAAATCCACTTCCGTATAACAAGCGCCATTTTATGCATTATTTAATCCGGTCTCAAAGGGTTCCGAACACTGTTACTAGTTGATCAGAAGCCGTATTTACAAACTACTTTTTACGATTCCATACATTTTTTCGCTTCAAATTGGTCTTCTTAGTTACGTAAGCCCCTTCTGTTTGAAGATGTTTATTTCACGGCAAATCTGCTAGAGACATTTCTTGGCCTTTGTTCATTTTTTTTCAATCTCAATGGAAGTACTCGGGAATTGGTTTGTTCAATACCGTAAAGCGCCCAGTAGCTGGTCAGGCTCTATAGATTTCACTGATTACGAAACATATTTAGTACGGCAGGGGAAAAGAATACTCGACAAAAAAACATGGGGGTATTTATCAATTTTTCTATCTATCGTCATGTTTTTTTTGTATCTCTGATCTTCTGTTTTGTCCTGGTTATGGCCATCACTGCCTCTCTAATAAAGGGTTAAGTTGGTTTTCGTTGACGATGTGCGAAGTTTCAATAAGAAATATCCGGAATATTGTGTGTCAGTAAAGCCGGTACTGTATCGACGTTCTTGGATATCACTAATATATTTATATTAAAGAATAAAGTCCTTATACATGTTTTAAACAACTACATTGTGAATTGTTCACAGCTAAATACTTTTCTAAACCTATAACTATTATTTTCCCTTCCGTAAATATTTTATATTTTAGAGACAACCATTAAACTATATATTTCTTTTGAATATAGCTGCAATACCAGTTATATCAGAGACATGTTTGATACAAAATCTACAGCGACTGTTTTAGTTATTTAATATCAAACTATAAATTTTCCCTGCTAAAACATATACTTATTTACAGGTGCGACTTCAGTAATTTCTAACATATTTTACTTCAGTTAAACAGTTTTATTTATTACAATCCTCTGAAAAGTTAATGATTATGTATGATTACATCATCATTATAAACTTGACTTACTTTTGAGATTTTATAAAACTTAAAAATGTTGCAATGCACACTTTTCTTTCAAATTATCTACTAAAGGTAATTATTGATTTTCAAGGAAAAATCTGAAGATTTGACTTTAGATGCTACTGGAATAGGAAGTGTAGATTTCCCTATCAAATTTGTTAATGAAATAAACATAAAAATCCTTATCATTTAAGAGAGGATTTTTGCACGAAAACTACAGCCGGGTTGTATCCTAGAGCACCTGGAATATTCACAGTAAAAGAGTCTATAGGTAAGACCAAACTGTTCTAATTTTGTTGTGACAAATGTTTGAGACTAAATAAGTATATTAACTTTGTGGGTAAATATGTTCAAGCACTTTTTAAATCTTTGTGTAGATTATTGAATGTAAGAAATTATATAGACCTATACATTTTAGAAAGATCTACTCAGACGCTAATCAAGTAAAACAAACCAACTGATGGTGTTTATTATTACGAAAAGAAATGTGACAATAAATATGTACTAAGATGTCATACATATCATTCAAATTGATTTTATGTTTTTATATGTGCTGTGGTAGAAAACATATAAAATAATGCTAATAAAATTGTAATAATATTGCCAAAGAGCTACGAGCACAAAACGATGTTTAAAATGAAATGAATGTTTAGGCATAGGGGGTTACTCATAGCTGTTAGCCTTATTCAAGATTGAAGATATGTAAAACAAGTAGTATATTTAATGACCTATTTCCTTTTGAAATCGCGGAGACCATTTTTTTTATCAAAAAACGTACAGGTCTAAAATCCTTTCTAAACACAATTGTTTCAAATTTTTGCTGATTAAATTCTAGCTTTTGTCAAGCTCTACTTTTAAGCAGTTATATGTGTGTGCTATGAAGGCGGGTATCTGAAGCCAGTCTTAGAACGGCGCAGTTTGTTTAATATTACATCATGGAAGAACTCTTTGCCAATTTAACTGCCGTTTGAATTGCACTTCAACCAAGTGTAAAAAGAATACAAAACAGAACTTTTTAGACAATATCTTTTGCTATTTTCGTAGGTCCATATACTTCAATTTCCGACATTCGAACATATTCAAATTAATGAAACCGTAATGTAATTAGATGAATTAACTTTTTAATGTTTTATTTGGACGTATCGAGTGTCCTGATTCTGGGGCGTCAAGATAGCATTCTACACAACTATTTAATTTCAATTTTGTGAAACTCTTTGGGAGAAAACAAAATTTTAACACTTAATTACTAATTACCTTATAAATTCGATGATACCTGTAGCGGACAAATGGTCGCAGTTGCCATAGACATCAAGAAATTCATCATCATTTGGGGCTGTACAAAAAAGTCAAGTGTGATGATCTATGGATTCGTGCGATACCCTGCACCTTAAGTCTATGCCGTGGTAGACAGTTAGCTTCGTAGAATATTTGGAGTATCTCTGAACGAGTTACAGAAAGTTGTTCATGGCAAACGTAAGTTTTGTAACGTTTAAATCAAAGCACTGCCTTCTTAAGACAAGACTGCGGATATCGTGCAGGACAACTTCTTAATTTTTTGTTGCGATCTAAGTTTATGATTTACCTTACTGATATTTATTAAGCTTTTTGTAACATAAAGCAGTAATTTACGTGACGGCAGTTTTACCATAAGTTGTGATGTAAGCTCATATCAGAATAAATAAAAAAAAAATTTCTTTTGGGAAAAAAAAAAGAGATAAAAATGAGGGGAGGAAAAAAAAAAAAAAAAAAAAAAAAAAAAAAAAAAAAAAAAAAAAAAAAAAAAAAAAAAAAAACCACCCCCCCACCAAAAAAAAAAAAAAAAACAAAAAAAAAAAAAAAAAAAAAAAAAAAAAAAAAAAAAAAAAAAAAAAAAAAAAAAAAAAAAAAAAATTTTTGTTTTTTTTTTCCCACCTTCTATTCCCAATTTTTTCCCCCCCCTCCCCCCCCCCCCCTTATATTTATTTTTTTTTTTTTTTTCTCCTCTAAAAAAAAACATTTTTTATTTTTTTTTTTTTTTTTTTTTTTTTTTTTTAAGAAGGAGGGGAAAAAAAATTTTTTTATTTTTTTTTTTTTTTTTTTTTTTAAAACCCCAAAAAACCCCCAACATTTTTTTTTTTGGGGGGGGGGGCCCCTATTTAGGGAAATTTAAAGGTTTTTTGCAACTTTAAACAATTACAAAACTTGGAACGTTTAAAGATATCACAAAACGGTGCATACTTATGATAAACTTTCTTAAACCTTTGCGCTCCGAGTTGCATATTTCCCATTTAAGTAATTGATGTGCTTTCTAAGGCATATTTAAGCATTTAGATCATTTTCGAACCCGCATCTTCTCTTTACAGCTTGTGGTCACGCTGAAATCTTGAAGGGTTAATCCAGCTGCCGTTTTCAAGAGCTACAGTGCTTAAAAAAAACATACAAATACTTTGAAAAAAACAGCGCTACTCAGAATATATATCTGTAAAAATTCCTTTTTGCTTTAATCTTTGAAACCAAAACATGGAAAACTTATGTATTTCATTCCGTTGTACTTTGTTGGCATGTATTTCTCTACTGCAACAATATATAGAAAATAAAAGCAACACAAATCTTCAGCCTTTATTATGAATGATAAATTAAGAAACAAGAAATCATTTTCCAATTACATGATAGGCGCTATATTACTAGGCGATAAAATACAATATTGCATAAATAGGAATAAATAATGTAATAGCTGAACATGTTTCTTATTGTATCACAATCACGTATCTCATTCAATGTTGTAACTCAGCTTTAATGTTTCTTGGAAACTCGTACTGCGGGTTCATAAACAGTCGCACCTTTTCAAGCAAAACATACAACACTCATTAGACATACCATAAAGCTGTAAGAAATTCATCAATTTTAGATAGAGATTATTACCTGTTTCGCCAATTGATACATACACTATTGGTGAGAATAACTCTATTAAACACATAACAACACAGATTGACAACACACAATCACTGTTTACAAACATAGTGTTATCAGTGTACAAAATCATGCTACACTCGCTTCATCCATCATGCACATTATTTTAAGGTTTGAATGTTCATTTGATATTTTCAATAAATTCTAGTTTTGGGGTCTTTATTGTTTCAAAATAAGCTCTGTAGACAACTCATACCATCAGTTATCCTGAAAATGAAAAGAAATAATATAGGATATACATATTAATTTCATCAATATACGACGATTTTGACATCTCTTATGTTGAGCAATGTGTATTACGTTTTCTTATTGATTAAAATAATGTTACACAGACAGATACATACATATAGTAAGTTATTATAGATTTTAATGCTTGTATAATACTTAGAAGATACAATATACATGTACATTCTTCAGCTGTGAAATTAAGTGTTATATATTTAGATAAGCAGCGTTTATTCGTTTATACACCACAGTATCTAGAGGCAAAATTGTATGGAAAGTGAAAATCTTATTCATTGAAATAGCTTTTATTTTGCTATGCTTATCAATTTTAATTACTAACTGAACAATATATTTTTCAAAATTTCTGAATTTTTATCTTCAACTTATGTGCCTCCATTTTTCAAATAGTTGCATTTCACTTTTGTACATATTTATATTCTTAATAATGCTCTTTTTAATACGCAACGGGAAATCCTAAATAATTACCATGAACAAGACTTTTTAGTGCAAGCGCTATTACATATAATAACTAAAATTTGATCAATAAGTTACAACTTCGGGTTTCTTATCATTTTGAACTTGCCTGAATCTGTTTATCATTTTCTTTGACATTATTTCTACATTTGTAATAAAATATTCTGCATTAAGCATACTTTGCTTGCCTGATCACAAGTCAGTCGAGCATCCGTTTGAAACACACCATGGTACTGCCCAAAGTGACAAGTTTGTTTTAGAAATTAAGGAAGATCAGGCTTAAACCTACCTGCAATAGGGGATCCTGATCCACCCTCGCTGTTACCTATAATGACACAGCATCACTCAATAAATATTATCAAAATGACTGAGAAAGAATGCCATAAATAAAGCGTTTAATAAAAGTTTCAAAAGCATGTATTGACAAAAGAATACTCATATGAAGCATTTATAACTAACATTTTAAGGGAAGCAACTGGTTACATGTAATCTAACTTCAAATTCTAAGTTTTTCATGTTTAAAAACTAAGGAAAAATGAACATATACTTATTACAAGGTAACAACTTTATTCTAATGCGTACCAGCCAGTGCATCTTATATTCATATAAACTGGATCGGTAAAAGGTCGTAACTCTGCGAAAGCGCAGTCTGTAATACTGTCCTCATAGCCTGTACATCGCACATCAGACACCCGAAGCAAATCATCATGTTTGCCTTTGTTACCAACGTAGGAAAACTTCACTAAACCACTGTTGAAATTATAAATCTCTTAACATATTTCAAAAATTAGTAAGTAAGTTACAAACATACAAAATCTTAGAAACCTAAGTTGAACACTGAACAGTGTAAATACAATGTCACAAAAGTTAAAGGTTGTTTTACTGGTTGATTGTAAATCGCTTGAATTCAACTAAAGTTTTAGGCAATGCATTAGCAGGAAATTACAATAAAAGGTAAGGTTATTAAAATCTGAATTATGAAATATTCTTAAGTTCTTAATTTATAATGGATTATAGTTCGAGTACATATGACACATCAATTACATGGAAGTTTAAACTTCTCATATTCCGTCGGAAAGTTTGAGATGTCTTTGATTTTTCTGAATCCTAGAGAATCGTCTTTATTTGAACTTTGAAAAAAAAAACAAAGAGCATTTAACAGTGTAGCAGGTCATATCAGCTTTACCTGTAGCCAAGCTCTGAACAAATAACTTTAGCGGCTATTTCAGTATCAGAAGTATCAGTGTATTTTGCTGGATTTTTTACGATAGATCCCCATCTCCCATTGAAAAGTACTTCCACTCGTCCTTCATTGGCTGTTTGTCCTCCAACTAGTCGAATACTTGTTGTGTTGTAACCTGTTATTGTGATGTATTTGAAGGCAAATATTGAGTTTGAACTACTGATCAAGAAAGGTACAACTCTGGTTTCTTTTTTTTAAAACTAACCTGAATTTGTTTGTCTTTTTCGTTTAAACCATTTTTTTATAAAATGTTCTGCATTTAGCATACACTGGAAAAGGCAACTTATTCTGCTATTGTGACAAGTGCAATAACGCACTGTTCACTACTCAGTCTAGCATCTATAAACATGTATATTAAGAATAACAAATAGATTCCCCGACTTTAAACTTAAAAATAGAATGTCTGTAAGCAGTGATGCCCAAAGCTGAAAGACCATTCAATTCAAATCATTCAAAGCGTTGATTCGTAAAATTAGCATTACTACAAATAACGAAAAAAACAAGACTTTGATTGGCTTTTACATCAAAAGATCTATAAGTATTTAAGGAAATTTTACCGCCCTAATTCGCTTCGCTTAACCGGCGGAATGTATTTACATATATTGAACAGGATAGCGACTTTATTTTAAGACTCACCAGTGCATCTTATTTTTAGATAGACAGGATCGTTGAAGGTATGTACCGACGGTCCCTCTTTGAAGTGGCACTTTGTAATGCTGGCCTCTGTGCCTTTGCATAGCACCTCAGACATCCAAAACAAATCATCATTTCTGCCTAAGTTTCCTAGGTGGTAAAACGTATCTAAACCTCTGTTAAATACATGTAATAAATCTTAACATATTTCACAAATTAATAAGCAAGTAATAAATATACCAAAACGTAGAAAACCTCCTTTGAACACACATAATAAAAATACCATGTTATAAAAGTTTAAGCACTAATACATGAAACTGGTTTACTGGTTATTTGTACATCGCAGTATTTTTTATGCAATGATTAAACACAAAATAATACCCAGAGGTAAGACTAATAAACGTATCATACGTAAGTATTTAAACTGGATAATGCATATAATGTAGATTGAGTACATAAGTTTACATTGCATATTATTACATAGCGTGAAAGTTTGCACCTCTAAAAGTACATATAGAAAGTTTGAGATTTTATTTTACTTACTTCTAAGAGAATGGTCTTTATTTAAACTTTGAAATTAAAACAAAACTCCCAATAGTCTGACAGGGCATATTAGCATTACCTATAGCCAAGGTCTGAACAAATAACTTGAGCGACCTTTTCAGTATCTGAGTATTTTGTACGAGACGTTGAGATAGATCCCCATCTCCCATTGATAAGTAGTTCTACTCGCCCTTCATTGGCCGTTTGTCCTCCAGTAAGTCGAATATTTGTAATGTTGTAATCTATCATCATGAAATTTAAAGTCATTTAATGTTGAAATATATCATTGCAACGTGCTTCAGACATTTAATTGTGTTGTGTCTTTAACGGATAAATTAACCTTCAAATTTCAAATTTATTATTAAGAAGACAATGAAAGACTGATTTATACATTAAGAAAAAGTGATTTATAACCAAAATAAATATATGACTTTGTTATATATTTATTGAATACAGTGTACAGTATTCATCATCTACAAATGATGTTAAATTATAAGTTATATCTCATGTTTTCTTTCAAACCAACTGACTTGACCATAATACGGTATGGCCATTTTGAAACCGCGTAGGTTACGAGTATATAGCTCTATGTTTTCATTACTAACTTATTTCCCAAAGCCACTGGTCTAATGGAAAACTTAACAAATGTTTGTAATTGATAAGGCTTTTGAAATTCTAAATATATATTACAAGGCAAACAGAGAGTGTATAAGAAACGTTGAAAATAAGTTTAGATGTTTACAAAAGCAATAGAGCCAATTGCTTTTTGATGAATATGCAGTCATAATTCGAACATCTGAAAAGCGCTAAAGTGAGTGAAAAGTTACAGTCAGAATTCGACATTAAACCATTTAATTTAAAGCATAAATAACCAGTCAAGCAACATGAACATATAAAACGTTGCAAAAATGTTGATTCTTACTAAAACAATAGAGCCAAGTGCCTCTCCGAAAAGTATGCATCAAAATGGGTGTCAAACCAAAGTTATTCAAGTGTTGACATTGCATAATGTTAGTTTCGTTTCCACTGCAGGAAAGGCTATGTAGCCAGGCTTTCCTTCCAAATGTTGCGAGAGAATGACCTGTAGTACTAAATCCCACATCACTATGTAAAGAAAAAAACAAATCAGTAAAGTTTCTCTCATTTCGTCGAAATGCATACAGTCATGTACTTAGTACTGAGTTTGAAATAACGCGCGTCAACTAGTTCAACGAAGGTGATACACATATAAGCACACATAACAATTTGAAACATTCAAGCAATTTCTGCGACTGCCACTATTTCACTGAATCCTTTGCGAATATAGTTAGAAAAAGTACAACTTGTATACTGTGTAAAAACAACATCCAGTTAAAAAAGAAAAAAGTCATGATTTTATATTAGAAAAGAGACTTTCCGAAAACCATACATGTTACGTTTATAATTATTGAGTAAAGATACGTTTTCATTGCCAAACACATCTTTACTTTCAAGTACTATGATATAAGAGTTGCTTTAATTTTAATCCATTTGTGCCAAGCGTTTATTACTTTATACATTTTCAAACGGCAACGATTCGTAGCGGAACACAAATAAAATTCTGTTTTTTTCAGAGTTTAAGTTTTTAACTATTTGATCACAATTCTGCAAAACATCCCTATTTTAAGAAGTACACTTGCCAAAATTGGTCAGAAAATATTATAACAATCCAGGTATAAATGAGTAAATATAATTCACTGTTACATTGCAATTTCTTAAAACAGGACATGCAAGGAACGTTTGACTGGTCAAAGATAAACCAAAGACTAATTAGTCACACCATCGTACTTTATTCTGGAAAAACTGCAATACCTTAGTCCAAATCTTTTGCAAAGATATGACGCCGTTTTGTCATTAAATGAGTACTCTGGTGTACCGACAAATCCCCATGAGCCATCGTGAAATACCTCGACAGGTCCTTCGTCCTTATAGCGACTCAGCCTTGCGATTCGAACAGCTGAAATGTTTAAAGAAAACTTAATGTAGGCACATGAACCAATTGAAGCAATTGGTAGGTTAATCAAAAGGAAATATTTAAAGCAGTGGGAATAGTAGAAGATGTTAAATTGACTCACAATATAAAAGGGAAAAGTATTAACACAAAATTACTACTATCAGTGTACTGTTTAATTCTCTTTTAAAACTGTTTGTTAATTAGACTTTGTCTTTTGTTATACTTTTAACACAAGAACGTTTATAATGTTAGGATCATTATTTTTAGCTGCTCAAAATCCTACAAAATAGCGACACACAAGAATCAGGAATAAACATACCTTTACACGTAACAACTGCGGTATGAAAACACGTAGTACTTAAAGTTGCCGAGCGGTCGCATTCTGTGAGCGAATACTCGCAGCCTTTGCACGATATTTTCTTGTCATATAACTGGTATCCGTCTGGCTCACCCTTCACGATGCTGACTGCACCACTATCAAATAAAAACATTACTAGGTAAAAATATTAGACCGACAAAAAACCTAAAAATAAGGACCTAATTTGTTGGTCATATAGAAGGAACGTAAAGGCGAAGTAGGAAAGTCGGGACAATTATTTAGCAAAATTTCGACTGTAAATACATGCATATATCAAAGTATATCGGTCTGCAAAGGTTTTTACATCATAACTACCTATTCCTCTTACCTAAACAGTTTCAATACTTACTCTGGGAAAGCTCTTTCATGCTTTTAGCTTCATAAATGATGTGATGCTAACTTTAAATGTTCTTCCAAATTATTCTTCATTGAATGAACTTTATTTTCCATGTTATGTACGTACTAGGTGTTTTCTATAGCCTCCAATCCGCTTTTCCTGCCCCCCCCCCACTTAAAAGTCTTGCCGGACAGTCCCCCCCGATTTAGATTTTTTCCAATCATAAGAGCCAAGCTATTCAATTCGCACTTGAAACCTTTGAACAAAGTTGTTTGCCTTTGTTACTTTAATTAGATAGTAAATCGTAAACATTCTGGAAATATCATTGCTGTGGATTTATTATCACGTGTCCTGTGTGACTATCAGCTGTCTTTATTGAATAAAATTTGAAAGAAGATGAATACACAGAAATTGCTTGTAATTCCTTACGATGTTAACGGGAAAATATTATGGTAACGCTTACTTTTTCATATGTATGTATACATATGCTATAAGACCACGAGCTGATTTTAGTTTGTCAACAGTTGAGGTAAGGGAGTAAAGTAAAAGCGGATATTTCTTATATAGAAATTACAGACATACAGTGTTGTTGACAGTTGTTTACTTCTGGTTGACTGTGTTTGCTTTAGAAAGATATATAAGATATAGTTGTTTATTTTAGGTCTAAGACCATTTCTAAAGATGAATTACCAAGTCATAACAATAGTAATGTATTAAACTGATATAAATGCATAAGAAACGAAAAATCTTCAACAAGTTGATGAGGTATTGCCATATCGGGTAGGAGCAACTATAAAGAAGGGTTTACAGAGTTATGGTATGGTAAATACAAACAACCTTTAACTGAGTGAAACTTGTCTGCGCTTTAAGCTAAGGGGTATAAAATGAAAATGCCGAGGAGATAAATTAAAGTACTTGAAGAAAGAAGGAACAGCCACTTTATGTTATTGCCAAAGATTTAAAAAGTAAAACGTATCTGTCTAGTAAACTTCAACACTTTAAGATTTTCTTTACTTAATAAATCAATGAACACAGTATATAGATTGAAGATTTAAAACGGTATTGCAGAGCGTAACACTGATTTACTTATTAACGATGAAATAAACTTTCACATAAATGTATCTTTACTACCTTGATAAATATTACTTTTCATGAGACATTTTGCTTATTAATTGGCAGGGAGTTCCAGTTTCATCAAACTTGATTGAATGTATAAGAAAGTACTGGATTCGTAACCTTATAATTTTATCACAACGAAATTCAAATTATGTTGCTTTTAAAATGGACACACTTTAATGTGGTGAAAAATGAAAATGAACTTAATACATTTGATTAAGAATGAATATGATGAGAAGGACTTTCATACCATCTATTATGTATACGGAAGAGGTCATTTATATGTACGCATTGATGGTTTAAGGTAAAAAAAGTCTAAAGTCCTTCTTTATTTCATATAACTTACGACTGTGTTGCGTCGAACCCTCGATATGATGTCAGTGACCTGTCAAGTCTACTAAGTAATAGAAAGCTAGAAACTAAACTTAAACTCACTGATTAACGAATTAATGCTAAAGAAATAACTAAGGAGGTGAAGCTCAACATATACTCCTTTTGATATAAGTAATCACAATCCGATACGATACTTACTCATATCCAAGATGATTACATACTACATTAGCAGCATCAATATCTATGCCATCATAGCAAAGGGTATACGTTGTACCATCAAAGGAAGCTTCAACAAGTCCGGAATTCTGTGTAGCTCCACCTCTTAGGCGAGAATCTGCAAGATAATTATTTCACTAACAAAACATAGAGCAAATAATCATCTAGTCCATAAGTGGTTTTAAAATGCCTTTTTAACGCCTGTTGAAAGCATAACAATATGCCCAAAGAGGGTATACGAGTGTTTTCTTTGAAAGTAAAGAAGATACTAAAGACAACTCGTTGGCTGCAAATCCACGTACGTCAGTGAAAATGGTGAATTTAAAAAAATTCAACTACGTATTCATGATATACCGGCTAAACAAACATATTGCACTTTCCAGAACAAAATTATTATTTGAATGTCTTTAAATTTACATAATGGTAATGAGCTAACCGAACAGTTATAGAAAAAAGAAATTAAGTTGACTGTACCTTCAGTTTAAGCTCATTTGAATACTACCAAAGCTCGAGCGAGGAGAAAGTATAAGACATTCTCCAGTCACTGTTGCTTAACTACAAATTGTTTAAAAGTAACCTTAACATTGTTTACCTATGCAAAACAACCTAGTGCCATGTCTATATGACCAGTTACTTTTGTTTGAGTAGTGGTAACGGTTCCATTTACTTGATCTGTTACATTGTTCTATGTCAGTTTCATTCCCAAAACATTCAAGTTCGTGTAACCAAGAGTATCCGCCATAGTTATCTATTGATGTCCATCCAGAGCTATAGCCAAACTCACTACAAGTGAAAAATGTTTTGTTGTTAAATGTGTGAACGATTTCATACAACACATAAACAATATTAAGAAAACCGTATCAGCTCTTTTAACAAATTTGAATGCAACAATGGATGCTGAAAATGTCGTATATTTCACTCTTCAAATACTGTACAGTTGTTGAAATTAAGTGTGCAATGTTTCTTGCAAAACTAACAGCGAACAAGGGAAATGCTTAAAAAACAATGAAACAATGCTTACTTTTAAACTTATAACAAAAGCAATAGTGAACGTGTAACTAGAGGTTCATTTCTAAGACCGAATCGAATTTTGTTTTAAATCCGGAATTGTAAAAGGGAAATACAGTTTGAAACTGGCTTCTGAAACTTAACAATAGCCGTGGAGTATTTCCCTGTTTGAAAACAACTGCTGCAGAAAAACAAGTGAATATTTTTGTATTTCCTTAGATTGACCCGGGTGGTCTTTTTGTCCTACTTTCGCTTTATTGCATGTTGTAAACTGCGAAACTCCGGGAAAATTACAAAGATATTTGAAAACTGGAAAACCTACTCTCGTTATTGAAAAGGCAAAAAATAATTTATTAATTCTTTTGTTAAACTCATATTTTCAACACAATATGGTCGATGCAGTATGTCATATATTTCCTTCAGAAAAGACGCCCTTTACAAATCCAGATTAAAAGAACATTTTATTTGGTCTTAGTAATGGACCTTTAATGACACATTTTATTTTTACACTATATTAAGCTTAATATGAAGGTGGCAGACTCAATAATATGTGTAATAGCAAAACATAATAATTGTGTCTGAATAAAAAATATTCAAAGCAACGCACCAACATAAAATAGAAATCTAAGTTTAATGCGTTATTAACTTTACTTGTGTGTAAAACTAAAACTTCATTTACCTAAATCGTTTTTTATTGAAATATTTAAAGTTTTCATTATGCTAGGGTAGGTTCTTACAAACTAGCATAAAACGAATTAAGCGCAATACCTTAGCCCCAGAGTTCTACAAAGGAATGAAGCAGTTGTGTCCGAGAAACGGAATGCCGGGCTTCCAATCAGTCCCCATGAACCATCATGGTAGGCCTCTACAAAACCCTCATTTCCTCGTGCATTTACAGGCCACAGCCGAATTTCAAAACCTAGGACTTTACACAAAAGTTAACATTTTATCAACATATTTTCATTGTTCATTTAAACAATATTTCTAGTATAGTTCACTAAGTTCAGTATAATGGTTGTTAAAAAACAATTAAGTAATTTTTCAGATGCAATTAATACAGAACGTCGTGTTTCATAAAATGTAATTTTGATTTTCCTCGGCAACACATATTTAATCATTGTGACTATCAAATGCTATTTTCATGGCAAGATAATGAATTTCAAAATAAACGTACCTGCGCTGATGCAGAAATATCCTAGAGTAAATATCAGCAGATTTTTCATGTTAGTTTTATTAATGAAACCTAGTTGGACTTACACATATTGTGAATAAAATGTCGAGTTGTGCGAACACTTAAATAGACTTATCACGTGACTTGTAAAACAATGGCAAATTAAATGTTTATTGTGAAATATTCAAGTTATATTAAAGTCCCAGTATCACTCAGATATACTCAGATATGGAATAATTAATTTACATATACAAAAATGTTAGATGTTATATTTATTCTTAAACAATTTTGACATATACAATGTACCTTTCTTTCATATTGTTGTCGCTTCTTTACTAACACGCGTTGTCAGAAAGAGTTTCCTATTTTTTGGCATGAGATCAGTTTCCGAATCATACCGGTTTCCGACTACTCGTTATCATAGCTTTAGCATAACTCTTCAGAATTGGAGTACCATATAATTTCGAACACTATCATCCTAACAAGCAGCAAACAAAATTTCTTTTTCTAAAGATAAGCATTTAAAAAAAAAAATCTACATTTTATCTCTCACTGAATTTGTTAACATGTCAACATGTGAGTGATATGTGCATGCGCGGGAGATAACCGCTAGGTGTGTACAATCTAAATGGCAGTTTCCCGCCTTGGCACTGGAAACAAAAGAGACGAACTTCTAAAACTCCTCTGAAACACTTATTTTTCATTAGATATGATATTTATTTACTTTTATTAAGTCAAAGTGTGCTGATAAACAAAAATTGCTTGCAAATTATAGCACAGTCCAACTGTTGTGAAATGATAATACAGTGATGTACGAAATGGAACGGCAAGGAACGGATAATAGACAGACACTCGATACGAGCGTCGGAAAAGCAGGGTAAGGAATTTACACTATAAGAAATAAGAGTTCTTGCAGATATAAATCATTTATGATTCCAAAACTGTTCAAGATGAAATTATGTCGGAAACTGGTACTGTACCATAACTAATTAGCATAAGCTAGGCTATCCATTCGGAGCCCCAATTTTGGTATGCATGCGCAAAAGATATTGGTCTTGTTAACATCATTGGAAAGGGTATAAACTTATGTTTGTAAATGTGTAGATGACTTTTGTTTACAAAACATATTTTCAAAAAAAATATACAGAAAACCTCCATTTTTTGCCGGAAACTTGTCTCATACCAGTATCATTGAAAAAATACTACATAGCATGCTCTTTCGTCTTTAAACTGTAAAGAATGTAACGGTCATTTTGAAATTAGCTGGTGAGACATCTTTCTTAGTAATATAAGTTTTTTATCCAAGGTGCTCCTGTGACTTTAAACTTACTGTATTTTGTAAATTGTTAAACGGAACTACATTTTTAACAATAAATATCAATAGGGAAAATAAATCAAATGAATGCAAAACCACATAATGAATCAAATGATCATGCATTTTTATGTTGGTAAGAAGAGCATTAACATAAACAAAGAGCATGCAAAATAAAGTTTAACGAATGTCAACAAATTAAGGATGTACGATTAAAAAAAAAGTTTTCTTTTTTCAAACTTTGAACAATTAATTATATTAAGTGATGTTTTAATTAAATATATTAGCAGTAAAGGGAAGATAAAAGCGTCACTTGAAAATGAAAACAAGCATTGATTAGAATCGGACATTAAAGTTTCTTTCTACATGAGAGATAGGAGTGTTAAGCTCATCGCAAAATTTAAGGAATTGCATAACACCGAAACCTGCTTACATCGTGAAACGTACACGTCAGTCTTTCATGCCAACACCATTCTCAACTCTATTCGTGGGGATAGTTGTATGTTAAAACAATCTAAAGCGACACATGCATTGTCACTGCAGATTTGTTTAAATTCAGTTACTTTTTATCAATTGTAGAACCAGTTCTTGCATCTTGTTTTAACTAATCTCGATGAGTGCTTCCTGGAATTCTGAACAGGACTCGCACCGAAAGAGGGTATTGTCGAGGTCGGGGTCAAATACTGCAGCCGGAATTCAATCCTGCGGTTCCCTGTATCACCCCTCATTCTTTCCTTCTATAAATAAGATAAACATCGAGTTTGATGAGTACACATTTTATATCTAATTAAATACAAATGTATGACGGTAATTATGACATTAATGATGCTTTTTCTTTTTTTATAAAATGCATATATCATGGCAACATACAACGGAGATTAATTCAGTAAGCTATGCTATCAATATTTTTATGCAAATGATTAGACAAAAAGAAGAAAAGATAATAACACTTATTTTTATTGTGAATATTTACAATTTTATCTTTTATTCAAAATTAAATCTTGCTACAAAAATGTACTTTCTGATTATTGATAATCAATAAAATAATACATGTGTTGAGTAATTATCAATCATGTCTGCTATTGAAAAAGATCACATTCATTTAAAATGTCGAAGTAAATTTGTCAACAAGTTAAAGGCGGTTGAAAGAAAGCTCAAAGTAGGTCTTGGTCATTGTATTTGGTGTCGATTTCATTTAAAATTCGATTTAGTAGAAGAAAACGTATATTATTATAATAATACTAAACATATAATAATAATAATAATAATAATGATAATAACAAATTCTTTATTTAAAGAAGGTTACATATACATATATAATATCCATACGACTTGGCCTTCTGAAGAAAAAAAACTATGAAAAGTACAAAAAGAAAACTTAAGAGTTCAACTACACCAGCTCAGTTATACACCATCCAGCAATACTCAATAATTCATAGCAAACATTTTAAGACATTTGAACTCCATATACAGTCAAACCTATGTTAAAGGCCGCTAGTAGTAAAAGAAATCAAGAGGGAAGGAGAAAATGTCATTTAAGAACTCATGTAAATGCAGAAAAGGTGTTAATGATGACATCAATGATGCATGTTAATCATTTTTCCAGCGAGTGACATTTGCTTACAAGTTTGACTGTAAATAAAGATCTTTCATACGATACACATACGTGCTGTACTCACCTCAGCCAAGAAACAATCTGTTTTGTTAATAATGCACGGAAATTTAACAATTAGTGAACCGTGACTGGTGTGGTAGTACTTATGTGAAAAAATTTGTATACAGAAAACATTGTGAATGTGGCTTTTTTTTCGAAATTATATGGGAAAACCTCTTTCAATGACTGTGTAGAATCATTGTAAGATGCCCTTAAATCAACAAAATCATCAAATATTGTTGAAAATGTTAAGGTACATTACGACAAAACTCAGATTTAGTATGTGCAGTGTATATGTACTGCCAATGTCCATTTTAATATTTGTTGCATTTAAGGAGTCAGACAAATTGTAACATCTTCTCAATGACCAATAGTATATGCTCGGTGCTGACGCGGCCTAACATTTGTAATGCTGTTATATAAGCTTTAAGGAGGAAGTTGATAATGTAATAAGTAAGGATGGGAACGAATGTTCGAATATTCGAATATTCGCATTCGTTCCGAATATTCGAATGCAATTTTAGGATTCGAATATTCGTTCATTATTTCGTTTTTTTCTTCATTTTTCTACTTTTAAAGTTTGACAAAACGTTGACAAACACACGAAAGCCTTACCATATTTCATCAAACAACTAATTGCTTAATAGCCGTGGTCAGTGTTTTGATAACACGTGTCATAATTGCAAATTGCAGATCCTAATTGCAAACAGTTTTTCAGTTTGTTGTTTTAGTAATTCACACGTGGCGTCATCATCTAGCGCCTTTATTATGTCTATTATCGGCTCTAACAGATAAACGTCATATATGTAGCTTTTACAAAAAAAAAAAAAAAAAACAATCATGTTCGATTTCTCAATTGAAAACCAATCGAAAATCATTACTCAATAAAATGCAACCAATGGTATTTTGAGAAAGATGGATTGATGCGCACTGAATCCGCTTTTATTTGCGTTTGTAAGGCGTCAGTACTGGTTCTAACCAGGAACAAGGTTAAATGAAATTGAAGAATGTATATCATTTCACTAACATGACATGTGAAGTCGTTCTTATTGAAAACTGGCCAAAAACGCTCACAACAAATAATAAGAACTCACGTTTTGTTATACTTTTGTCAGTTGATACCGGAATGTATGTAGCAAATTATAAAGATGGCACGATATATATCAAAACTAGTCGCAATAGTAAAGCAACAAGGTAGAATCAATAAAATACAAACGTAATATTAATTTTATCTATGAAAATTTCATTTCTTTTTATTTACTAAGACATGTTTCAATTCCCTAAATGTTGGATCATGAATTTAATTGACAATTTCCCGAAAGTTATTAATTAGTACTTGACGAAATATATATAATTTCGGATAAATCTTTTCGGATAGTAAAACATTCGAAAAGTTTTTAAAAATGATCCGAATATTCGAATGTATTCGAATAATTGATACGAATATTCGAATACTTAATATAGTATTCGTTCCCATCCTTAGTAATAAGTGATGAACATTTTAACATGAATCATTATACTCTTGTTTAAGAACACAAAGTATGTATAGAGTTAATGCCTTCAGATCTGCTATAAATTAATTGGATTTATTCTTAGACATTCGATCCAAACATAACATATGATGGAAATAAATAACCTCGAATAGTGAGTGAATCAGTACACTTATATGCTAGATGAGACCAAAACGCCAGGAGTAGTTGCCCTTGATGAAAAATTATGTGTTATTTGTAGATTTGCTCGAAGAGCTCCCTTTTTTAACAATCAGAACCAGTAATAGATGATGTGTAAGTTCATAAGGTCCCGAATGGGTAGAAATATTGTCATTAATTATCCCCAAACTGTGATATTAAGTGCTGTTTCGAACGTAGAGTGAACTTACATAAAGCACTTATGCTACTAAATGACGGTCACGTTAGTCTGTATTTGGTTCAGCTTTAAATGGACAATCCCTAAATGTGGTGTCAAATTAAATAACTTAAAATAAATTATTATATTTGCAAGGGATAGTACCAAACCTAAAAGTTTAAGCTATACATTCTAGTCATCATCGCTAAAATCAGCGTTAAAAATGTTGTAATCCATTCAAAACATTCAACAATCTATGTAAAGTTGTTGTTGTACAATTTACAAATGGATACCGATGTATTACAGAAGGTTTCCTTGTTGACTATTTGTGCTTATATGAGGTATTTTCGTTATATGATGTTCTGTAATAACATTGAATTATTCATTGAACACATTATTTATGTTAAGAGAATACAATCTGCTAGATGTAGGTAGTGCCCCTTTAAGAAAACTAATGACGAAATATTTCATTAGATTTTCTTATTCTTAGATATGTTTAACTTTTCTTCACAAATAGCAGAATGATAATGCAATAAATGATACATATGATTTTTTTTCGAACAGAACCTATTCTATTCTTGACATCTCTTCGGTACTTCACATTCTCTTGATCGAAAGAAAGTGATGAAAGAAGATGAAAAAAAACGTGTGGTATGTGACACTTGTAGTACAGTTAGTATAGCAGATAGAGGCAAACAAGAATATATTTCATACGAATAAAAATATGTACTTCGGATCTTTAGTTGTATTATTTTCAGAATTTTTACCATCAACACTTTCGTATTTAAAAGGCAAATCATTTAAATTCCGGGATATAATAAAAATTGTACAGCCAAAAAGTATAACCTCTCGCAAATAAATTGAATATCCAACCAGGTTCCATGTATTGTATATAATGTGTTTTTCTCGCGTATTTAATTTTCGCTATATTGATCGCGAAAACTAGAATCAGAGAAAATGAAAACACTAGTTCACGACTATTTATGTTCCGCAATGGGTATGACTTTACTAAACCGGTGGGACTTGGAACAAGTCATCTTCTGTAGGGAACTTGCGGATCTATTAGATAGCTGTGGTTTCTGATTGGTCTAAAATGATTGGTAGCGCTAAAGTTTTCTAGAATAAAAAAAGAAAGTACAATGGTTGAGTATAACAAAGAAATAGTTTATGATGTTTCTAATTATTATTACGGTGCCCTATGGCTTTCTGTATAATTATATTGAATTTTTGACAGAATGTAAATAAAATCCCACAGACGAGGAAGTAATATCCTTCTGGCGCAATTTTATGCTTTAATGTAATACATTATGTTTATAAATAGGGGCATTTTTGGGTGTGACTAAGATGGTTCTACATATCTAATAGGATGTACATGTAATCACTCAACGAATGTTTTAGTATGCGGACCGAGCATAGATGTTATACAGTAAGATTAGGGGAAAACATTTAGTGTAGTCATACTTGCTGGTATTCCTACTTTCAATTTGAATATCGGTGTCTACATAAAATTTATACGCTGTAATGTTTGATATGAAAAATCAAAATCGAGCGCGGAGATAATTATCTGTGTACTGCGGGTACAATTTTTGACTTCACCCCGATTTTCATAAAAAACAAGACCCTACTATATACGTGAGCGAAACTCAAATTTAACTTATTGACATTTTTATTAAAATTTTTGTTGCAAGCTTGTATATGCATGTATACCTTATATCTTGAGCTATAAAGTTGTGTTTCAAAAGACTAGACTAAGTGTGTAAAACGCAATCTAAAAAAGGTCGATGTTAAAAACACCAAAAAACCGAATGACCAAACAAGAAATTGCTGATTTAAATTTAAATTTTCTTTCTCGAGAGCACTCATTCGCGAATTCATCATTTCGCCAAATTAAAGTTCTTTGGCAAAATTGTGATTGCTGCTGCCCGAGGAATTATATCATGACATTCCTCAAAGACGTGATATTGTCCCACTTCCACAGTGGACCGATGGAACTAGAAGGGTCAAAACGTGTACAAATGTCTGGTAACCGACAAACGGCAAAATACAGGTATAACTGTGACTTTTCCAACTCTTTACACATTATAGCACGCTTTGCACATTATGTAAAAGTATTACGATTAGAAATAATATAACACGATTAGCTCGTTGTGTATCAAGAACTTTATACCATACCGAAGCCTTGTTTGGAAATTTGATAAACATGCCAACAATTAACAGTGGAAATTTTGAATTTTCGACCGGTGCGAAAAAAATACAGATTCCAAAGCTGCTGACGAAATATGTATGATAATGTTTTTTTCTACCATCAGCTTTATGTTGAATTTACATTAAAAATGTTTCAAAAAAACGTCATGTATAACAAACTTATAGACCGGAAACGATTTTCAAATGCACAGAGCACGTACACGCATGCACACACACAGGGGTAACACTCAATGCCCGTCCGCCATCATCATGGTGGGGACACAGCTAATAGTAATGGATAGTATTCTTCGAATTAAAGAAAGTTATTTTCCAAGATCTATATTAAATATAGTGTTACAGTAACAGTTATACTTCAGGAAACGGCTGAAATGTAGAACTAGTAAAATGTGCAATATTCATCACTGTTACCATAAAACATTCAATATCATTTTTGTTCTTGCAAGAAACACCAGCAACTTTCTTTTCATTACGTTCTAGGGAAAATAACATGATTTTATAGATTCTACAGAGTTTTTTATTCGTATTTTTTATCAGTATTCTGATATTTACACACATTCTGTGACAGGATAATGCTTTTTTCAAGGTTCAAATGTTCATGTGATGTTGTGTGTCGTTGTAGCCACCCAAAAAGCTTTTCAATGACAATGAACAGAAATATTTCATCTCTGTAAAGATATCCAGTTATCCTGAAAAAGAAAAAAATGGAAATGCATATTAATAAATATAGTTCCGCCGATATGGAGTGAGACTTACTTTCTTTAGAAATACTGTCTTGTTACAGCATGACCATGTATCTCACTTGTGGCCGTCAACAATATGATTAAGGAATACATTTACACAAAATCAAGCATTCTAATCACATTCAAACAAAGATATATAAAATGTACATATTCAATTATTAAGGAAGAATGAACGCGGTGAGCGAGTTGCCTGGATTACATCATATAACCAATCTTTTTATAACCA
This sequence comes from Saxidomus purpurata, assembly GCA_022818135.1. Taxonomy (NCBI): domain Eukaryota; kingdom Metazoa; phylum Mollusca; class Bivalvia; order Venerida; family Veneridae; genus Saxidomus; species Saxidomus purpurata. Next base: position 20,994,891 of record JAFMSR010000015.1, read on the forward strand.
TAGTTGTTTTCCAAGAAGATAGTTTCTGTAGTGTTTGCGAAACGTGTATGATTTATCACAGGTACGGATTTGAACCGGGATTTCATTCCATGCAAACATAGCAGAATATTGGAAAGTGTATTTTGTATAACGCGATTTAATTAATGGATGAAGATTTATCGTTTTTGTTTTCGGAACGAAGATTATAATTTGCAGTTGCATATGTACTTGTATCATCTTGTATCATTAATGAGTAGGTTTGATAAATACACCGGGAGAAACATTAACACATGATACAAATTAAATCAGCAATTATCTTCAATTCCTAGTGAAAATTAATGAAACCTTAACATACTGCAAAATAGAAGTGTCTTTTTCTTTTCTTTTCTTTTTTTTTTCTTTTGAGGCCCCATATGGGTAACCCCGTTTATTGCATATAAGGTTTAACAAAATTCATCATATAGAAGCATAAATATTATCTTATACTACTAAGATTACATTTTTTAACAGCAAGATAAGGTATAAATTAGTGTAGATTTTTTTTTAGAAATTTCTTATTAACAAAAGTTTTCTTTCACTACCATTCCCTAGGGTTTGAATGATTTAATAGAATGATGCAAAAATACATATACCAGAGGTAGTTACCTAATGGAGACAATTTTGATTATTTAACTTGCTTATTTTTAAAAAAACAAAAACAAAACAGTATAAATGTATGAATGTCAACTAAATATTTTTTATGAAAAAGATACTCTAATTATGTTTGTATTGTTGAAAAAAAAGCCTTGCAAGATGGAAGAGTAAAAAAATCGAAAGGCGAAATACAAGACTTGGTTAGGGATCATAGTGCGTGAAGCATTTATCAATATAAGGGAAACAACTCTTGCACAGAAATGTGTTTTTTTCTTGATTAATATTAACATTATGAATGACTTTGCTCCTATCATTTTTATATAATTATACTGATACAACAAAAAAAATTAAAAAGGAGTTAAAAAGGAAACAAGGTCAGTAAGAGACCACTGTGATTCAAGCTTTGTTCACAAAAAAAAGGCAAGGCAGTGCAGTGCTGGAAACAACGGACCTAATGCATATAAATCAAATATAAAGTTAACTATCATTTTCAAGAAGAGTCAAATATTCTCTCCACTTTTCATTGGATTTATTTAATTTGTTTTCTTTTTTTGCATTGAACAACTCTGTTTTAATCATTACTTTAACATCATATTTAAATAATTGAATTGATGGAACAGTATTCTTCATTTTGCATTTATATATAGATAATTTAGCCACCATAATTAAATTTATTGTGGCTTTACTAAACAGTTCATTTCCCAAGATGACATCAGGCTTGGACCAGTTCAAATCTAAATTAGGGATGTTATCCTTTATCCATTTTTTTACATTGTCCAAAAATTGGGCAGTTAATTGACAATCCCATAGCAAATGTGCAACAGTTTCACTTTGTATGTTACAAAAAGTACACAGGCTGTTATTTCTAATACCAATTTTTTGTAACATATAATTTGTCCCTAAAATTCTATGATTTATTCTATATTGGAACCACTGTAACAGTGGGTCCTTTGTAGCAGTAAAAGGTAAACTATAAACTGATCTCCAATTAAAGGTTACATTTAAATTTAATTCGTCACACCATTTCCTCTTTGAACATGGGAAAGAGCTTGTTTTTACCATATAATCATAAATAATCCTGCATCCCTTACTTTTTGCTGTTAATAACTTTAATTGACACAGGTTGCATAGGATTGTCTTCTTTTTTGGCATGGTGAGGAATTTTTAACCTATTTAGAAAACTTCTAATGGTCATTATAATGCTTTGGTATTGGAGAAAGTTTGTATTTATGTTATGGATAGTGGTAAATTCATTAAAGGACAAAAAGGTTCCCATTTCTGTCTAAAAAATCATTGACCAAAATAACACCATTTCTTAAGAATCTGGGAAAACATACACTTGTTCCCCTAATTTTAAACATATTGTTATACCAGACAGGTAAAGCACAAAAGTCCTTCCATGACTTTGGGTACTGGGAACTTAATTGGGAGTAACCTAGCAGAACATCCTTCCAGAACTTATTATTGACAGTGTTTATTTTGTGTTTTAAAAAATCATTACCAAATTTAGTGAAATCATCTAAAAAAGGGCATTGATCTTTAACCATAATAGAGTACTTTGTGTTGTAATTCATCAATCTTCTGAGCCAAGTGACCTTTAAAGCAGACATAAAAGTCTCAAGATTAATCATTCTCAATCCTCCATATTCATATGATTGGGTAATAATGCTGCGCTTTACTTTATCAGGGCCTGCAGACCATAAATAATTAAAAAGATATTTTGGATTTTTTTAATAATGTCTGTACTTGGGTTTGGTAAACTCATAATGAGGTGATTTATTTTTGGTAGAGCTAAAGTTTTTATTACTACATTTCTGCCAATAGGAGTGATTTTTCTTTTTGACCACTGCACAATAAGCCTTTTAATTTCTTCTATTTTCAACAAATAGTTAGCATCACTAATATTATTCAAATTTAAAGTGAAATTTACACCTAATAACTTAAAGGATTCTGATTCCCACTCTAAATTAAATTCTGGACATAATCTTATGTTGCTACTTTTAGTTGAGCCAATCCATACTGCTTTAATTTTATCTATATTAATATTTAAACCTGAAATTTTAGCATAAAATTCTAAAATTTGCATGGTACATCTTAAAGATTGCTCAGACCCATCTAACATTAAAGTTGTGTCATCAGCATATTGGGATAACAAAAACTCAGTATTATTTACTTTGATACCTTTGATATTTTGGTTCTGTTTAATCAAAATTGCAAGTATCTCTGCACAAAGAATGAAGATATAAGGGGAAAGGGGATCTCCCTGACGACAGCCTCGCTGGACACTGAACCAGTCTGATATATGTCCATTAATTACTACACTTGACTGAATATCATTATAAAATAATTCAATCCATTTTATGAAGTTATCTCCAAAATTAAAATATCTTAAAACTTTGTACATGAATTTCCATGAAATAGAATCAAATGCAGTTGAGAAGTCAATTAGCGGTAGCATTCCTGGTAAATGATTTTCTTCTGTATGTTGCATGATATCATACACTAGCCTAATATTATCTCCTATATACCTTCCTGTTAAAAATCCAGTTTGGTCTTCACTGATAAGCTTACCTAATACGTGTCTTTTTCTTTATACACACCGTCTACCGATGCAGCATTGCGTAGAATATATAATTCATCTTTTAATGAAGTTAATCTTGAAAACAGTATTTACTATAAATAAAATATTAATCTTACATGTTTTTGAGAAAAGAAGATCCAAAACTGTGTTTGCAAATACATGTTTTCCTTTCGTAAATAGACAAATTACTTTTTGTCGTTCATCGTCTCTTAATATTACTCTAAATTGTACGCTGCGATAATGTCAAATTCGTCGAAAATGTGTAAGCCAATATACAAGCTACTCAAAAAACACTGAATCAGTAAAAGCAAACATTTTCAACCTTACTGATGCTGATACTAACACTGAACCGAAAGATGAACAAATCAGATACTGCAATAAATAAAAAAGGATGACCAGAGTTAAACCTACCTACAATAGCAGATCCTGGTCCACCATTGCTGTTATCTGTTAAAAAAGGCAAATGTCCTAAGTAACATGATATATCAAAATGACTTACAAAGACTACCATAAAATTGATGTCACTGTGAAAAAGATGGTAAGATCGATTAACAATCCCGAACGCTGATAAAAGATGTCTGAAATCATATCAGCAAATTACTGTCTTTTGTTATTCTCCAGACGAAACAGATCGATAACATTGATTTAATATCAGTTAAAATGAATATTTGACAACCTGCGATAAATGCAAACAACACAGGAACATATTAACTGATCAGGTTTTCGACTGTATAGATACCAATGCATCTTATATTTAGACATACATCGAGAACGTTTTGTCATCAGTAACCGCTCAAAAGGCATTGCACATTTTCGACAATAACACTGTATCATTGCACGCACTGTTACGTCAACATATCGTCTGATTTCTTCAATTCTAAGTTTTTATGTTTAAAACCAAGAAAATTTCCAAAGAACACGGACACACTGTAACTGAACAGATTTACGACTGAATTAATATTTTGATACGTACCAGTGCATCTTATTTTCAGATAAACTGGATGGCTAAAAGTCTGTACATCTGGTCCCTTTCTGAAATGGCACTTTGTAATACTATCCTCGTTGCCTTTACACAGCACCTCAGACATCCAAAATAAATCATGCTCTCTGCCTACGTTATCATGACCGTAAAATAACTCTAAACCGCTGTTAAAATGTAAATGTAAACATTTTCACAAATTAATAATAAAAAAAATGATAGCAAGACTTAAATCACCAGTCGTTGAGTACATACTGTATTAACATGTAAATATAATCAAATTCCCGGTGATTGAATCTTGCTTAATTGGTTAACACAAAATAACATATTCTAAAATGAGGACGGTTAATATGTAAAATATTGTTTAATTCGTGATAGATCAGTTGCATAAATAAGACACATTAAGTAGATATGTCTGCACAACATTAAAGCCTGAACTTGTCTTGTGAAGAGCTTTGAGATTCTTTGATTTGCAGGCTTTCCATATTGTGCGCTTTTTTTAAAACGTAACATTACAGAAATTCTAATTTCCTGATAGGACAAATAAGCTTCACCTGTATCCCATCTCTGAACAAATAACTTTAGCGGCATTTTCATTATCATAGTAACGTGCATGAGACGTTGCGATAGATCCCCATCTCCCATTGATAAGTAGTTCCACTCGTCCTTCATTGGCTGTTTGCCCTCCAGTTAGTCGAATATTTGTGATATTGTAGCCTGTTGTGAAATATTTGAATGCAAATATTGAAATTGTGCTGTCTCGTCAAATTTTTTATTTGATCTTATGTAAAGATAATATTATAATTTGATACATCTGGTTTGGATAGACTGAATATAATCTGTTACGAAAATCTTTAAGACTAATTCTTTTGAATGTCTAATTAATTCATTTCCTAATGCAACATGATCTGCTTGAAAACGTGACAAAGGAACGTGAAAAGTATATCTATTACAAAACAGGTGTCAGTATTTGAACCTGTACCTTTTGGCGCCATTTCCTAGTAAAGCAAAGTATGCATTAAATTCCTACGTCATAGCAGCCTCCGCCTCCCCCGTTTCGCAAAAATATTTTGCATAATACATGACAGTACTGACTATGAACATTCAAAACATGACTTTCTACCGCCACACTAGATAAATAGCGGTAATGTGAAATGATAAATTTATTATGAGGCAAAAACTAGGAGTTTAGACTAAAACATGAAGTTTAAAGAAAAATAACCAATCAAGCAACGTTTGAGTATGAAACGTTGCAAAAACATTGATTCTTACTAAAACAATAGAGCCAAGTGCCTCTCCGATAAGTCAGCATCAAAAGTGGTGTGGTGCCAAATTTAGAGAGCTGGCATTGCATTATGTTAGTTTCATTTCCATTGCAGAATAGCTTGTTAAGCCAGCCTTTCCTTCCAAATGTCGCAAGGGAATGACCTGTTACACTGAATCCAACGTCACTGTGAAAGGAAAGGTCATGATGCATTTTAAAGGCGATTATCAAGTTCGAACAAAGTCAGTGTGATTGCCACACTACAAATGTACATATAAACACAGATAAAGATTCGAAGCAGTAATTACAGTTGAATGTTGCTCTGAGTGTGGAGACGTCTAAATACGTAGCAATGAAGTCTCAATAGTTATTTTAGAGAGCAGCTTAAGTTGTATGCTACGCCGAAGACATTTCAAATATTAGTACTTACACAGTGTATCTAAAACGCTCGCAAAATGCATTCGACTTGGCGCCTTTTATATACCGGTATATTAGGTTAAATCTAAACATGTTTGACCGTTGCTATTACTGATAAAATAACATGCATAGAAACTTTTTTAAAAACGCATGATTGGGCTCGATTCCAAGATTATCCCGTAATAGAGCCTCTTTGTTAGGATTTCTAAATTGAGGAAAAGCTATTTTGGAACAACCCAAATACCTTAGACCGAATCTATTGCATAGATATGACGCCGTTTGGTCATCGAATGCAAACCCTGGGGTACCGACAAATCCCCATGAGCCGTTGTAGAACACTTCGACTGGTCCTTCATCGATATATCGACTCATTCTTGCAATTCGAACGGCTGTAATAATAAATGTAAAACAAATGAAACAATTAGAATGTTAAACGAAAATGTTAAAGCAACATTAAGAGTAGGCAACATAAATTCATTTCAGAATTATGTTTTTTTCTTCTAGTTATCATGTGTTATTAAGAATTGATAAAGGATGTCTTGTTTGTTTACTTTCGTCATGATATTTTAATATTTTGTATTTTGTATTGACAAACTCAATATCTTATCTATATGCATAAAAGTCATGGAGAAGAACATGGTTCCTCTTAAGATTGGGCAACAGTTATACCTTTACATGTCACAATTGCTGTATAATAACATGCAGACTTCAAATTCGTTGAGCGATCACATTCTGTAAGCGAGTACTCGCAGCCTTTGCACGATATGTTCTTGTCATATAATTGGGATCCGTCAGGCTCACCCTTTTCAATGCTGAGTGCACCACTTTAAGGTATAAATAAAACTAATTGAGGCCATCAGGTGAGTATATGTATAGTGATTCTATGAAAATGCTGGAACACTTTTCTTTTTTACCATTTTATTTAAGATTAACTGATAATGTCTTTTTCTGTACTGCAAGGTGACTGAAAGTCAGGAGCACCAAGTTAAACTCATTGATAACTGTGATAGTGCTGAAAACAGATATAACAGTGCATAACATCAAGCATGAAGGTTAAACTAACATTGTTTTATGATATCGGTCAAAATAGACTTACTCGTATCCAAGATGATTGCAAACTACATTAGCACTGTTCATATCTATGCCATCGTAGCAAAGGGTATACTTTTGACCGTCAAAGGAAGATTCAATCACCCCAATATTCTGTGTAAGTCCACGTTTTATTTGCGAATCTTTAAATAAAGAAAGGGTACACTAGGCAAATGTCCGTTAAAATGATTGTTACAACATGTTTCAAGAAGGGAAAACAACTTACACGCGGGAGAAATTCAGAAAAATAAGTGCAAATAATATATAAGAAATAGAACCTATAAACGTGCATTTTATATACCTAATATGTTTATTATTGTTGTGTATTCCTTAAGGCAATATAGCGATATTTGGCTTTTTCTGTTTTCGAAAAATGTATAACAGGCTGTATATAGAGTTGATGCAATGATAATATTGTTAATGCAGTATACTGTTGATTGTAGTTTGTTGTAAGACAACTACTGTTTTGCTAAAAAAATGTAGACTAATGATAATGCAACTATAAACTAAAAGTGTTACAAAAGCAGTGTAGCCGGGTAACACACATATTTTATGTTGAATGAAGGATAATACTATTGACTCACTCAATATAACCGTGAACTATGTCTTTTTTGTAAAAAAGAAACCATTATATTATTTACCTACGCAGAACAACCTGCTCCCATGTCTATATGCCCAGTCAGTTTTGTTAGCATAGTTGTAACGATCCCATTTACTTGGTCTGTTACATTGCTCTATGTCAGTTTCATTCCCAACACATTCAAGACCGTATGTCCAAACGTATCCTCCATAGTTATCAATTGATGTCCATCCAGAGCTATAACCAAACTCACTGCGAAATAGCAACATTGGTATCAAATATTCACGCGAATATCTCCACTTTCAAAAACAAAAATAGTTTTGAAAATGTAAATATTTTGCACAAGATCGCGAGTTTTATGTGTTGGGTATTTGTTTTCTTTTCAAAAAGTTTGAGAAAAATGCTATAATGGCAGAGAAAAAACGGATTCAGATAAACATTCTACGTTTAGTGAGGAAAACATTTAATATTTAACACTAGGAATGATAGTATTTTCTGTATGATCTAACCCCTGTAATATCATAGCATTCTAGTTAACTACCATGAAATTAGATGTTATAATGTTTATTTACAAAAAATGTGTATCAGAGAGCCTTTTTTGTGCATCATTAAAACATTATGACAGGTTATTTATTGCTGATGTTTTGTTATACAAATTTGTCAAGATTAGGCTCGTAACACAAGTACAGTACTCGGAAAACAACTTCGATTTTATTCACGGTACATGATTAACAAACACACTCTTCACTGTTGTTAATCAGTAGTTAGCAATGTTGGTGGCATCACAAACACGCGTCAATATAAACATTTCCTTTCTAATTGAAAAGTAAATATTTAATTAAATTGAAAACGTTATTCATTCAATATCTAGAATTTTTTGAAAACAAAACAATCATGTTTTAGGTGCAATATAAATTCAATGTGTCAGATCAGATATGCATATTTCCGTAACTATAATTATTTCTACAACGTGAAACATCAAAACATTCTGTCTAAAGAAGGTTCAAAACAGAAGGTTTTTTCAGGTTGTTTTTGTCTTTTTAACAAACCGTAAATAGCATGGTAATGTGTCAACTTAGCTTGTGTTTACAAGTTCATTTTGTACGCATTCATTAAACTAATTGTTTTTGAGTTTTTGGAATAGTCAATTTGTTTTATGATATATTGTGGCAGATTCATACAAATCGTTCCTTTCATATAACAAACCGCAAATACCTTAGCCCTAGAGTCCTACAAAGGAAGGAAGCAGTTGCGTCCGAGAAACGGAATGCCGGGCTTCCAATCAGTCCCCATGAACCATCATGATAGGCCTCTACAAAACCCTCATTTCCTCTTGCATTAACAGGCCACAGCCGAATTTCAAAACCTATGACTAAACATAAAAACAAATATATATGTCAATGACTTATTTTCATTGCCAATTGAATCGATACTGAAGTCTAACATGTTTTGTATATGTTTGGCAAAACAAACAGAAATTACATTTATTCTTAACACAGTGTCTTACAATAACATCGATAAGAATGACATTAGTAATGCCTGACAATTCTGCAGCCACGTTCCGGTTATGGGCGATTGGTTTTTTTCTGAGACGAAATGCTTTCATGCAAAGGAGCGTAGACATGCGAAAATCTTAAGCTGTGAACAAAGACCTATGTAGTAAGTGGAGTTTATTTTTTGCTGAAAGGTGGTCTTGATATACAGATGCTTTCACAATTAAAGCTTTGTACTGTTTACTCCCTGCTGGTCTTTATTCGTAGTGAGGATGGTCTTTATTTGGGTGCAGTCTTAACACATGTTTGATCGTAGAAATTCTTACTTGGGTGACCTAAATAAATTAAATGACTGAAATGCCGTTGTATACGGAGGTAAGACCGATACAAAGTCATACAAGACAGTCATACAAAACAAAGTCACACAAGACAAAGTCATACATGACAGGCAAACAAGACAAAGTCATACAAGACAGTCATACAAAACAAAGTCACACAAGACAAAGTCATACATTACAGTCATACAAAACAAAGTCATACAAGACATGATCCAGCATAAAAATTAGGATAAGATTAATACATAACATATCAAAGAGGCAAACATTAAATCTGGGATCGATTAAAATAACCTTAAAATAATTTTCATTCAAATAATTGACACGATTGCCACAAAACCTTAACTTCAGGCAAAATTAAAAATTGTTTCATAATTTGTTGGTCGATAGCAATTTATTCTTAAACGTCGCTATATTGCTATTTATTTTATCATTTTGCATACATTTAACATTTTACGAGAAAAATATCGGCTTGTTGTAGGGAATGCCCCTTTAATGTTGTTTTCATGAAAAATCATTGTGCATAAGTATCCTATTAAATATAAACTTTTAACTATTGTTAACTTACAATGTATATGATAGTGTAAATACACTTACCTGTTGTGATACAGAAAAATATAAACGTGAATATAATCAGATTCTTCATGTCTAACCTAGACTTTCCAAATCTGTATAAAATGTCCAAGTGTTGTAATTAGCGTGGTGAACATTAGTGTAATATTTCGGTATCAGTACATTAGTTCAAACATTCAGATTATGTAAACAGTTTCTACTGCAACATAACTATTTTACACGTAGCTCAGCATGTAAATACGTAAAACGTACAGACAATTTACGATATTGTGACAGTGACCTGAAGCGCTTTCAGACATGTAATACTAGAAAGCGTATGAATACAAAATAAGATTATAAACCGTTAGATGGGCAACGTAAAATGATCGTTCATTGTCATAGAAACATATATGCACAATTTTCTACTGCCTCACTGTTAAATTATAGTAAGTTTGCTGTATCTTATTGTGTAAACGGAACTATAATTTTGAATCTTTTTATTTTGGAAACGGAACTATATTTTTAACGTAACACGGAAATAAGTAAAGACACCACAAGTTTAATAAAGGGATACTAAAACACAAAACCACATAATATATCAAATGCGTCATTGTAAAGTGTTTATGCTTATCAGCTATTGGCTGTTGACAATATACAAAAATAACATGCACCTTAAATGAACTAACGACTCTAATGCGTCAAAGATGTACAATAAAGCAAACTTTAGGATATTTCGAAAGATTAAATAGTGTAAATACACTCAACAAAACAGCAGCTCCAGTTTCATTGTGATGCGGGAATTAAATAGAAAACAAAACTTAGGACACTATGTTTGAATATGTATATTTTGATAAAGAGTAAAAAGATCCATGTTTGATGTTGTTTTGACAGAGTTCAATGCGCGGAACTCAGTGTCTGCAAAAACAGGTTTTCTTAATGAAAGAAATAAAATTGTCAGGAAAATAACTTTTAATTTTCTAAAGAATATAACTGGAAGAATCCATTGATTACAGAAAAAAAGGTAAAATGGCGTCTATCGAGTATAACACTTCATGACACAGCGGATTTTTAAATCTAATAATTTATCTATTCAATCACCTCCTTTTCATATGAAATAAGAGCGTTTTTAAACAATCAAGTAAATTTACTACAAGAAACAAGCTTTGAATTTATTTTTCTTCAGTTACATGACGTAATATTCTTTAAATCTTAAAAGTGTGCAAGAAGTTCGGTAGATTTGATTTTTAAGAGCATACTTGCAATGAAATTACCCCTTTAGGAAAGTCCATGTATTATCAGAGTACTTAACACTTTTAGTGCATGTGTTAATAAATCAGGAAAGTTTTTATAATAAGGTCAAAATGTCATTTTGACAACTTGCATTTAAGAAAATTATGAAATTTTACATATAATAAGTAAAGCTTATAAAGCAAAATGAAACCGACTACAATTTTAATACTGATGATGTTTACAACTGAGTAAAATACGATTTTACATTTAATCAAATTCATACATACACAGCGGTAAATCATAACTGTGCTAATTATGTTAAAGCTTGCAATATCATCAACATCTCAATGCACAGAAGAAAATCAAAAACAGAAATTGCGTTATTTTATTCAGTACAGCAGTATGGTCTTAATTATTTAATATTGTATGACATAGATAGACATATTGTATATGTATACTCTAAATTTTATATCTATATAGGTAAAACAAGACGGCCAAATGTATAGCAACCGTGTGGCGGTATCATGCACTTCGCATTACTTCATAAATACGCCAACTGGGTTTTGTTTGATTTATTTGATGAATGAACTTCATTTCATGAGTGTTTATTCTCTTGTATGTTCGTGTCCGTGATGTTAGTGTATTGTTCGATCATCTAAATTAATATACTGTTAAGAAGTAGCTGACCTCTGTACTGTTCACTGTTTAAATCCAGTACATAGCTGAACTGAACACAAGAGTGCTTTGAGGTTATAAGCACACTTTTCGATAGCGATATAGGTTCGTTCTATGGTAACAGGGATTTATTGAATTCTTTGGATATATGGAAACATTCACATCTAAGCAGATCGGGAAAATATACTTTGAAATTTATTCAAAAAGGAATAAAAGGCTAACAAATGTAACTTTTCTTCTGGATATAACGAGTGAGTTATTTCCCGTCACTATCAGACTATAAGAGCTGCCTTGTTTGTGTATTTTAACCATTCACTACAGTAATACAGTAAAATTACTATGAAATGCCCTGTGTTTATTAATGTATTGGCTTAATTTGGAAAACGTTTCACACCGGAAATGATTTAACCACGAGTTACTAGTATCTCAAAATTCTTAAAGTCCCAGGATCACTTTCAATTTACTGATATAGTAAAATATATTTACTGATCGGATAATGACAGAGCCATGCATGTTCTATTCACTGTACAGCAATATTGACATAATTCTATTCTTCCGTATTCCAAGTTATTTCTTCACGAAAAAGAGTTGCTAGAAAGCTGTTCTTATGGTTTGCAATATCATTGAAAATAACTGGGTTATATTTCTAACATATACTTACCGATTTAAAAAGCATGGTTAGGAATAATTTTTGTACAAATAAAGGTCATTTCCGCCGGTAACACATCTTTCTTGGTAAAATAAGAGTAACCTAGAGTTGTGCTCCTAGGACTTTGAAATAATCAACCCTTTTATTGCACGTAATATCCGGTAATATCCGCCTCAGAAGATATTTTCACAGTAATGTCGTATTACTTGAATTATATAAGCTGAAATGTTATAAGCCGCCTCTAAAAAGTGTACAAATGCTTTCTTTGTATGTTTTAATGTTCAACATTTCCTATAAAGCATAGCATTAACATGATTAACGGTGCTGGATTTAAAACGCTGATTTAAACAGTTGATAACGTCATAAATACAACGTAAATCACTTCATTTACTTCTTTGTTTATAATTGTGAAAAGGGAAAATTGAAGTCAGCTGTATAATAAATAGAATACAAGGTTACTGTCTTTTGATAACAGTTGATATCGGACGAGGATGATATCGGCCAGGGAAAATCGGCAAATCTCGGCTTCCCTGGCCGATATCATCCTTGTCCGATACCAACTGTTATCAAAAAGACAGTAACCTTATATTTTCTATTGATTTAGGGGACAAAGGTTAATAGCTTTAAGTTAAAGGTTATCTCCCGTTTTCCACAGAAGACTAAATATGAAACTTAATATATTGCTTAATATATTCCTCGGAAAACTAAATATAAGACTTCATATATTTCCTCTAACTAGCTCCGTTTATAAAACCAAAACAGCATTTGTCGAACACATTGTTGCCGTTATAACACTGCATGATTTTTCAAACAAGCAAAAATGAGAAACGTTATTAATCAAACTTCAAGTGCTGATGATTCGTAACAGAATTAAGTCGCGTTCTTTAGCGAAAATATAAGCAGTCGCAATTTTCATATATGAACATGTATCTCTATATAGACCATTTGACAATTGTTATTGCCTAGTGGCTTCTCTGCTCAGAATCTGCAGTTGGAACAAGTTTTTTCTTCGATTCAATTTTTGAGCAGTAAATTTTGTGTTTTATTAAAGTCCATTACAAATTACATTATAAATTTCTCAATCCAAAAACTGTTATACATTCTAGTTGTCATTTCATTGGCAGTTGAAAGGTTACCAACTTCCAAGGAACAGTGAGCCTAACACGTTTGTGCCGAAAAGTTCAGATGAACGCACGTCACGTTATTTTACACTTTAACTTTAAAAAAAGAGATAACGATACGGCCACCCTTCCTGAACAAATCTTAGACTAGTGTGTTATGTTCAACAACCTGTTATTTCTGACAAAAACCTCTCATTTTCCTGGCTCCTAATAAAAATTTGCGTTTCTGTGGTCATTGTCCAGTAAAATCTGAAGTCAAACTTCAGATTTTCCTTAAAATTAATACTTTCCTTAAGAAGATAGTTTTGAAAGGACAATGTGCATTGCAAAACGTGCGAGCATTACTAAATCTCCAAGTATTTTTTACAATGATGATGTAATCATACACAAACATTGACTTATCAAAAATCAGACTTTTGTACTTCAGTTAAAATACTCAAGAAATCTCAGGTTTACAACATAACAGGTTTGTGCTTTTCCTGCTTACTTTACCCAAACACCATCATTCTAGGAGATATATTGCGGGACATGAGAAAGAAAAGCAACTGACACACGGCGGACGAAAATTACTAGGACAAAATCACGATTTTCTACGTTCTTATTAAAAACTACTTTATGCGAAGGTGAACAGACACAGGCGGGGAATGTTTAGATGTCGCATAGTGAAAATAACTAACTTGAAATAACTAAAACTCTCCCGGACTGACGGATTGTTTGCAATTCAACGAGATATTGTTAATACACGAAAATAGCTCAATATTTCGGGCACAGTCTATAAACAATACTTATTTCAACTTATGTGAGCTGAATATAGTCAGTATGGACACGCAAAATTAAGTGACAAGAAGCCAGTGTTTCATTTACATGCACCATATTGCATTAATCTCATCAATGACATACTGGTTTCTTTCAATTATTCGGACAGAAGGGGGACATTTTTCTAAATAATTCTGCCAATATTGCAGATAGAAATACGAACTTTTCATACAATAAACTTTGGTCTCAGCTGCACGCATCCGTATACTTTGCAGAGACAAAATATGTTTTCTAGTTCAATTCGGGTAAAACAATAATCAGTGAAACGTCCCCGAAATATGCAACGTCCATTCTATTATCCGGATAATTGTTTATTTTTGTAAAATGTCTGTTATTTCGTCAGATTTTTACTCATTTTGGTTGATTTTCTCACATTATGCTCTGTGCAGCTAAAAGTAAACAAGTGGCATTCCTGGAAAACCCAATTTGTTACTATTAATAACATTAATCTTGACCCGGGGTCCATCATGGTTGCATTGATTTAAGTCCTAATGTACTAAATGTGCTATTAAATACTTAGAATACTTTAAGAACATCTACTTTTTAAGATTTGAGTATGTTCTTTACGTTTTGCATGGCTTTACTCATTCACAACTGTTAAAATTTAAATGAAACTAGTGCAGAAACGGGATGTGAATGTCACTATGCATTAGCGCAGGTGCGCATGTGCATTGATATATTAAGCCTCGTGGCCGTCTGCAATCAAAACATAATGCAAATGCGGTACATATATATCGAATTAATTAATGTTGTTTTGCTAAGTGATAAGTTGACAGCACTGTCACAAAAACGAAAAGCGTCTAGTACGTGGTCCAGGTATCTTCATTACACGTCGGATCAAAGAATCGCTGTTTAATTACGGGCAATTCGAAATTGTCCGGATAATTGAGCGTCCGGTTAACATCTAGGATACAGTATCCCTCAAAAGATTTAATTTATCAGGTCTTTTTGTCTAGGGAATTTTCGGAACTTACACTGTGTGTTGACTGCTGTCTCAATGAAGTAAAGTGGATGTACACAAGATTCCTTAAAAATGAACCATGGACAACATGGAAGGAAACAAATCTTCATACGAGTTACTATTGAAATATTTTGGTAAAAATACTGACATTATTGGTCATAGACCATAGTATGGAGTGGTTCTAGAGTTCATTGCGTAAAGTGTATTGCAGGGGCAAAATATTGTTTTAAAGAGTAAAAAGGATAAAAACAAATCATATGGATAACTTCACAATGTCCGTCGTGTGAGTACATCAGTATGTCCGTCACAAACGATTTTCGACCAGCAACTAAATAACAGTTGCTCATAGGAGTATCAAACTGAGTCGGGCTTTAATATCAATAACTTATAGGTCAATTTGACGGTGAACTTAAATCAAAAATAAATTCCAATCCATAACTGAAAAATGTTTAACCTGTGATCATCAAGCTTTGTCGGCTCATTGGCAATGAATGATCCCTACATGTATTTGACTCGTATATGTAGTCAATGGTTAATGTCATTGCGACCTTAAATCAAAAACTAGTTTCTGATCAGTCATTGAACATTAGGTGAGTCTGAGATCGTTATGTCCGTGAGGTAAGTAGGTCAAATGACATGGTCACAATCACGGTGACCTTTAAGTATCAGACAGTTTCCGATAATAATTGTACAACAACTGTGCCCAAGATCTTCAAACATACGGCGCAGGATGATTATGACTAGTAGATGAACCATATTTATTTCCATATAAGGAGATCAAAGGTCATAGTAATGGTGATACTCAGTAAAAATGACTATCGATCAATTACTAAAGACCAGTATGTCTTGTCATCGTTTAAATTTGTTAAGAACAAAATACAAGTATACTCAACAGAAGGTTTTAATTCAGTAACCTTTTGAGTAGGATGGTAAAAAAAGATTGTTCCAAAGGGACGAAGAATTATGTGTCCCGATTTATAAATGGCAACATCAGGTAAACGTTTTTCCAAGCCTTGTAATTACTATCACTTGCTTGTTGTGTAAAAGTAGAACGTATCAGTATTCCATTGTTGGATATGCAAGGTGACACATATCTAAAATTGAACAATTGAATTTTAGATCTATGTGTCTAAAATCACATTTTGTATATACACGGTCATCATGGGAATTGGTGGTGGTCCTGATTTGTAGGTCAAGCTGCCATCTTTCAAATTACAATAGGAGATCCTGATCCACTTTTGCTGTTACCTATAATGACGCAGTATTGCTAAAATAATATTATCAAAATGCCTGACAAAGAATCCAATAAATCAAACGTTTGATAAAACTTTTAAAAACATACACCGACAAAAGAATTATCATATGAAGCATTAATAACTTTGAACTTTTAAGGGAAGGAACTTGAGAATATTACTTCAAATTCGAAGTTTCTTGTTAAAAACCTAGTAAAAGTGAACATATCAGGATAACAACTTTTTTCTAAGGCGTACCAGTGCATCTTATATTCAGATAGACTGGATCAGTAATAGTCTGTACCACTGGTCCTTTTCTGAAACTACACATTGTAATACTGTCCTCATTGCCTGTACATCGCACATCAGACATCCAAAACAAATCATCGGTTTTGCCTTTGGTACCAAGGTAGGAAAACTTCACTAAACTGCTGCTCAAATTATAAATCTAAACATTTCACAAATGAGCAAGAAACAAACATACTAAATCTTAGAAAACCTTCTTTGAGCACACAGTGTGTAAATACAATGTAATAAAAGTTAAAGCACTAATACATGACACTGTTTTAGTGGTTGTTTGTACATGAACTAGAGTTTATGCAATGAATTAGCAGGACATAACATCCAAAGGTAACGCTTAATATGATATAATGGATAATAGCTTTAGTACATATGTCACATCAATTACATATTTCTGCACAACTAGAAGTTTGAACTTCTAATATTAGTTTGAGATTTCTTTGATTTTTCTTAATTCTTAGAGAATAGTCTTTTAAATTATTCAAACTTTGAAATCAAAGAATCTCTAACAGCCTGGAAGATCAAATCAGCTTTACCTGTAGCCAAGTTCTGAACAAATAACTTTAGCAGCCTTTTCAGTGTCAGAGTATTTTGCATGAGACGTTGAGATAGATCCCCATATCCCATTGATAAGTACTTCCACTCGCCCTTCATTGGTTGTTTGTCCTCCAGTTAGTCGAATACTTGTAGTGTTGTTACCTGTTATTGTGAGGTATTTGGAATAAATGTTGAGTTTGTTAACTAGAGTTATTGGACATCTTTCGTGTTGTTAATCTTCCATATAAATGATTTGTTATGCATTCAGTGTTAGTTTAACGAACGATATTTGATTTTAAGATTAACTATTGCAATGCCCTGATAGGTATTTAATTGTTGTTGTTTTTTAACGAGAAATTGACCTTCAAAATTTAAATTTATTTTAAGAAAGACATTTAATTAAGTCTTAAAAACTTAAACATTACTTGAGTTATAACCAAAATAAATGTATCACTTGGAAGTAAAGTTTTATATTTATTGAATACGGTGTAAAACATATTATAACAAAACTTTTGATCAAGAAATGTGCACCTCTTTTTTATTTTTTTAAACTTACCTGAATGTGTTTCTCTTTTTTATTTAAATCAATTGTTATACAATGTTCTGCATTGAGCATACCTTGCAAGTGGTAACTGATTATGTTATTGCGACAAGTGCAATAAAACACTAATCACTTGTCAGTCTAGCAACCGTTTGAAACATACCATAGTACTGACCACAGTGACAGGTTTATTTTAGAAATTTAGCAAGATCAGGATAAAACCTACCTACAAAAGGAGATCCTGATCCGACCTCGCTGTTACCTATAAAAGACACCTAATCACTCAATTAATATTATCAAAATGCCTGACAAATAAGACAATAAATTACACGTTTAATAAAACTTTCAAAACGATTTAAATATCTCCAAACATCGACAAAAGAATACATTGTAATCATGTAATCAAATAATATAAATTTTACAATTTTAAGAGAAGCAACTTGGGAACCTTACCTCAAATTCTGATTTGAAATATGAACATAATATTGAACAGGATAACGACTTTATTCTAAGGCGTACCTGTGCATCTTATTCCAAGGCAGACAGGGTTCTTGAAGGAACGTACCGATGGCCCCTTTCTGAATTGGCACTTTGTAATACTGTCCTCATAGCCTTTACATAACACCTCAGACATCCAAAACAAAATTGCGTTTCTTCCCATGTCACGAATGTGGTAGAACTTCTCTAAACTACTGTTAAAGAAATAAATCTAAACATATTTCACAAATCAATAAGCAAATAACAAACATACCAAACCTTAGGAAACCTTTTTTGAGCACACATAGCGTAAATACGATGTTATAAAAGTCAAAACACATGTACATGGAATTGTTGTACTGATTGTTTGTACATCGCTATTATTCAGCTAGAGTTTTCTGCCATGAATAAACATCCAAAGGTAACGGTATTAAATCTGAATATTAAATATTCGTAAGTTATGGATTTAAAATCAATAACATTTGGGCACATATGTCACATCAATTACATACGTGTATAAACTCCTAATTTTCCGTGAAGAAAGTTTGAGATTTCTTTGATTTTTCTGATAGCTCAGGGAATAGTCTTTATTCAAACTTTGAAACAACATAACCACTAACAGCCTGGCAGGTCAAATGAAGCTATACCTGTAGCCAAGTTCTGAACAAATAACTTTAGCAGCCTTCTCAGTATTAGAGATTGTTGTTTTAGACGTTGAGATAGATCCCCATCTCCCATTGATAAGTAGTTCCACTCTTCCTTCTTTGGCTGTTTTCCCTCCAGTTAGTCGAATATTAGTAATGTTGTAACCTGTTGTGAAATAATTGAAAGCAAATGTTCAGTTTGAAATGTTAACTAAGGTAACTGGACATCTTTCGTGTTAACACTAAATATATACTACAAGGCAAACAGAGAGTGCATAAGAAACGTTGAAAATAACATAAGATATTTACATGTACCAAAGCAATAGAGCCAAATGCTCTTTGATGAGCATGCATCATAATTTGAATATGTGAATAGCGCTTAAGGGGGGTCACTGCTGAAATTCAAAATAACAAGAAATTTTATTGACCCTGTTTTTTTATGGAGACTAACATATTACTAGTTAATTTCTGGAAAAATAATGATGGGTCAATGACGTAACTTTTTCGCAATATTAATCTTTAGTGATGCACTATCAGATAAGGTGCTTAATGCAGAATTAGCTAGAATTTTCATATTGTAAACGTTTATGTATGTGGTGTATGTTTTAGAATGGGTATCAATTTTTTTATATCTTCTAGGGTAATATGTCATACTTTAGGATGAAAAATTAGTGATAGTGGTATTTCTATCAGCATCTGAATAAATATTACGCTCCCTATTATTACCCCACCCACTTTACTAAAATTCATTTTTTCAATTTTTGATAAATGAATATTTCATGATAAAGGAATAACAAGCTTTTTCAGATACTTTGTCTACAGTTTGCTTAAAACCTTTGTTTTAGAATGCAAAAATAAAAAATGGGGGTCAATGTGCATATAAGAAAGAAATTTAATAAAAACTGGCAAAACATGTGTTTTTTAGATTTCGACGAGCGTTGAGATATGACGGCATATGTCTGTAGTAAAGAACTGTAAAAGGGACTAGTTATTTATGATTTTTATATCCTAACAATTCATTTTGTAATACAGTTTGAATTAAGTAAATATCTTCAACGGTTTTTCAGAAATGACTATTTTTGTACCCCTACCCCCCATTTTGGCATATGACAAAATTTGTCAATTTAGTCACAGAATGTGAGGTCAAAATATTTTTTCTCAAAAATGTTCAATATTTTTACACTAAAATATTCTTATTGTGCCTAAGTTTACTACTACATAATTGTTTTTTCCAGTTAAATCATCATTTTTTAAATATAACAAATGTAAATTTCCGGAAGTGCAAAAATCAAAAGCCTCACCAGTGAAATGACAAATTTATTACAAGGCAAAATTCAAAATTCGACCCTACACTATTGAATTTTAAGCATACATTACCAGTCAAGCAACTTGTACATATCAAACGTTGCAAAAAAAGATTTGATTCTCACTAAAACAATAGAGCCAAGTGCCCCTCCGATAAGTATGCATTAGCATTGGGATGCTATTAAAGTTAGAGTGTTGACACTGCATTATGTTAGTTTCGTTTTCATGGCAGGAAAGGCTATGTAGCCAGGCTTTCCTTCCAAATGTTGCAAGAGAATGACTTGTAGTACTGAATCCAACATCACTAAGTAAAGAAAAAAAACATACAGTAAAGGTATCTCTCATTTCGACCAAATACATACTTCGTTTGATATAACGAATATAAGCACAGATAACATTTTAAAACATTCGAAATATTAGATTCTACGATTGCAACGATTTCACTGAATTAATGTGAATATGACATCTTGTATACCGTGTGAAAAAACATCATTTAGTTTACAGAGTAACCGAAGTCACGATGTTATATAAAAAAAATCCCACTTTACGAAAACCACAGTTAACATTTATTGTTACTGAAAACATGATAAATGAGGAGAAAGAGACACATCTTTAATTTCTAGTACTATATAATTACTCGGAGTGTACTGATATATTTACCTATTTCAATGTTACATTGCAATTTATTGTAAACGAGCATGCAAAAACCTATGATAAAAAATAAACTAATGACTTATTACATGCACCATTGTTCTTTATTCTGGAATAACTGCAATACCTGAGTCCAATTCTTTTGCATAGATATGACGCCGTTTTATCATTAAATGAGTACCCTTGTGTACCGACAAATCCCCAAGAGCCATCGTGAAACACCTCGACAGGCCCTTCGTCCTTATAGCGACTCAGCCTTGCTATTCGGACAGCTAAAACGTTTAAACAACCTTTAGCACCAGTTGAAGCAATTAGTAGGTTTATCAAAAAAGAAATATTTAAAAACAGTAGGAATAGCAGGAGATATCAAATTGACGCACGAACTAACCGAACAAAAGTTAAGGCGAAAAAGCTACTTCTATCTATGTACTGTTTATTCTCTTTTAAATCAATAAGGTTTATATCGTTAGGATCATTATCTTTAGCAGCTCAAAATCCTACAAAATAGCGACACTCAAGAATCAGGGATAAACATACCTTTACACGTAACAATTGCGGTATGATAACACGTAGAACTTAAAGTCGCCGAGCGGTCGCAGTCTGTAAGCGAATACTCGCAGCCTTTGCACCATATTTTCTTGTCATATAGCTGGTGTCCCTCTTGCTCACCCTTTACGATGCTGATCGCGCCACTATCAGATTAAAAAGTTACTAAATTAAAATATAAGACCGACAAAAAGCTTAGAAATAAGGAATCGATAAAAGGACCTAATGTGTTGGTCATTTAGATGGTGGGTTAAGGTCCTATTTCAGATCTTACATTAAGGTTTATCATTATAATATAAGGTCATGTCATTTAAAATATTCGAGATAAATGAAACTACTTGAAAAAAAACAAAGAACAGCCACGTGATGTAATTTGCCAAAGAGTTAAGCTGTAAAATGTATCTATCTGTAAAAATGTAAAATTCACGATTTAATTACCTGAATATATTATAGTGTTAAGACAATTTTGCAGAGAATGGAAGTAATTAATTAAAATGATAAAATTTACTTTCACATAAATGTTTCTTTACAACCTTCTTAAATGCTTCTTTTGTATGTTATTTGGCAGATAATTCCAGTTTGATCAAGCTTGATATAAAAACAAAATACTGGCTTCGATATCTTAGAATTTTGTTACAATGAATTAAAATTACGTTACAGTTAAAAATGGATATTCTTCAACGTTGTCAAAACAAATATGAAAACATACTCAACACATTTAATAAAAATGATTAAGGTGGGACGGATGACTTCCATACCTGTATTATGTATTATGTCCTAAACTTTCTGGGCATATTTCTGATCGGTTCATTTAAAAACGATTTGGCCGAAGATCAAGAAAAAAGGTAACAATCTTATAAGCAACTTAAAATTTGAATTTAACGTTCCTTTTTCAAACCTGAATACCAGGACGAGCATGCGTAGTCCAAACGACATTGGAACACAGTTTATGTTGTCTTAGCACTGAAATACTTACAGTTTCTGTGTTAAAGTTCGTTTCCATTGTGTCACATTCATGTGCAGAAGATTGTCGTGCCATTTATATGTACATATTGATTGTTCAACGTAAAACAGTCTAAAGTCCTTCTTTAATTTATACAACTAACGACTGTTTTGCGTTGAACCCTCGGTATGGTGTCAGTCACGGGTCAAGTTTACCTAGTCATAGAAAGCTAGAAACTGAACTAAATTTCACTGATAAGCGTATAAATGCTGAAGAAATAATTATAGAGATGAAGCTCAACAGATACTCCTGTTGATTTTATTTATCACAATCCGATACTTACTCATATCCAAGATGATTACATACTACATTAGCGGCATCAATATCCATGCCATCATAGCAAAGGGTATACGTTTTACCATCAAATGAAGCTTCAACCAGTCCGGAATTCTGTGTAACTCCATCTCTTAGGCGAGAATCTGCAGGAAAAGTATTTCATTAACAATAATTATCTAGTCCCTTTGTGGTTTTAAAATGCCTTTCAAACGCCTGTAGAAAATATGCATATGCTCCAAAAACGTATGCGAGTGTTTTCGAGAGTGGAGAAGATACTAAAGACAACTATTAAATTACTTAGAATGAACTTGTTGCAGCAACTCCAGGTTAGTCAGTAACACGAGTTGTCCCTCGTAAGTGACGAATGCCCCCAAAGTATTGTCTCAGTCTGTGACCTTTGCCTTCAACCTGTGGTTTCAGTACTGGCACAAGACACTTAATATCACAATGAACAGGAACATTTGAAATTTCTTCAAAGTATAACAGAGTTACAATCTGGCCATGAACATCTGCATATCCCAGAACAAAATTATTATTTGATTCTACGAGAGCGGTGGTGTAGAGGTTAAGGTGTCGGCCGCTCATCCCGGAGGTTGCGGGTTCGAGCCCCACTGGGGTCACGACCGTACTTCCTCATAAGACACCAGTACTGGTTTTTCCAGGAAGCGGACTCGAGAATGACTCGATAAGCTACAAGTATTCTTCACAATCGAGCTAAAATAAATTAGTATAAACTAAACTATAGAAATTAAGTGAATCAAATAAACTATCCCTGCCATTTAAGCTCATTTGGATACATATCTAAAGCTCGAGGGGAACGTGTAAGACACTCTCTAATTACTATTGCTTAATATCGAAATTTTTTGAAAGTCACCTTAACATTGTTTACCTATGCAGAATAACCTAGTGCCATGCCTATATGACCAGTCACTTTTGCTTGATAAGTAGTAACGGTTCCATTTGCTTGGTCTGTTACATTGCTCTATGTCAGTTTCATTCCCAACACATTCAAGTTCGTGTAACCAAGAGTATCCGCCATAGTTATCTAGTGATGTCCAACCAGAGCTATAGCCAAACTCACTGCACGTAAAGACATTTATTTTCTTGAATGTGTGAAAGATAGCATAGAACACATTAACACAATTTAGAAAACCGTATCAGCTCTTTAAACAGATTTGAATGTAATAATAGCAATACATAACAATTATGTGTGAATAACAAAATATTAAAAGTTACGCGCCAATATATCATAAAAATCTTAGTTTAATGCGTTATTAACTTTACTTATGTGTAAAACTAAAACATCATTAAACTAAATTTTGATTTATTCAAATATTAAAAGTCTTCATTTTTTACGATATTTATGCTAGGATAGATTCACCCAAACTAGCATAATACGAAGTAAAGCGCAATACCTTAGCCCTAGAGTCCTACAAAGGAAGGAAGCAGTTGCGTCCGTAAAACGGAATGCCGGACTTCCAATTAGTCCCCACGAACGTTTATGGTAGGCTTCTACAAAACCCTCGTTTCCTCGTGCATTTACAGGCCACAGTCGGATTTTAAAACCTATGACTTAACACAAAAGTAAACATTTCATCGACATATTTTCATTGTCTATTTAATAAATATTCTAACATGCTCTATATTTGTGTGTTTAGATAATGAGAAAGCATAATTATCTAATCATATTGTTGTCAAATTACTGTAAATTGTTGCTAAATTTTTGCGAAATATCTAATATTTGAATTGTAAGCGAACTCCTAAGTTTGCGAACCAGTGTTAATGTTTGTAAATAACATTTTGCAATTTTATAAAATTCGGGAGTAAGTAAAAACAGTGACAACAAGAATCTCTCAAAAGTCCACAATATAGTAGTGAGAACATGTCTGTGGAAAGTATTGACGCTTTTTGCTGACGATAGTTTAGACTTGTGCATAAAGAAGCCATGGCTTGGTTTCATAGAAGATAAAGAAAATACTGTTGAAAGAAAAATCCTGTTCAGTAAAGTTGTCAAAACACTTTAGTAATTTTCCATAATCATGCAAATAATAATTATGGTACGTCGTGATTCATATGATTTTAATTTTGATTTTCCTCGGCAACAAATATTTAATTATTGTGACTATAAAATGCTATTTTCATGGCAAGATAATGAAAATTTACCTACCTGTGCTGATGCAGACATATCCTAGAGTAAATAGCAGCAAATTTTTCATGTTAGTTTATTAATAAAACCTTATTAAGTCTTGCACATATTGTAAATTAAATGTCAAGTGATGCGATTATTATAATAGACTTGTCACGTGAATTGTAAAAAATGGCAAGTAAAATGTTTCTTGCGAAATATTCAAGTGATATTAAAGTCCCAGTATCACTCAGATATGGAATAATTACTCTACCTATAGAAAAATGATAGATGTTCTATTTATTCTTAAACAATATTGACACATACCTTTTTATCATATTGTTGTCGCTTCTTTCCTAACACGAGTTGTCAGAAAGTGTTTCTTATTTTTTGCAATATCATTGAAATATTACTGTGCTATATGTAGAGAATGTTGTTTCGACTTTAAACTGTTAGGAATGTTTTGGGTTTTTTTTGTACAAACAACAGTAATTTTTGCTGGTGAGACTTCTTTCTTGGTAATATAAGAACTACAAGTAATTTTTATATCCAAAGGCTGCTGGGACTTTAAACTTACTGTATTTTGCGAATTGTTAAACGGAACTACATTTTCCACAATAAATATTACTAGGGAAAATAAAACAAATGAATGCAAAACCACATAATGAATCAAATACTTACGTATCATTAACATAAACTGCAAAGTGCATGCAAAATAAAGTTTAACGGATGTCAACAAATTAAGGATGTACGCTTAAAAACAAGTTTGAACAATTAATTATATTAAGTGCTGTTTTAATGTAATATGTTAACAATAAAGAGAAGATAAAAGCATCACTTGAAAATGAAAACAAGCATTAATTAGAATCGGACATTCATTTTTTGTACATGAAAATTGAGAGATAGGAGTGTTACGCTCAACGCAAAATTAAAGGAATTATATAACTACGACACCTGCTCACATTGTAAAACGTATACGTCAGTCTCTCATGTCAACACTATTCTCAACACTATTCATGGGGATTGTTAAAACAATCTATAGCGACACAGGCATTGTCACTGCAGATTTGTTTAAATTCAGTTACATTTTATCAATTGTAAAACCAGTTCTTGCATCTTGTTTTAACTCATCTCGATGAGTGCCTCCTGGAATTCTGAACATAACTCGCACCGAAAGAGGGTATTGTCGAGGTCGGGGTCAAATACGGCAGCCGGGATTCAAATCTACGGTTCCCTGTATCACCCCTCATTCTATCCTTCTTTAATTTAGATAAACATCGAGTTTAATGAGTACACATTTTTTATCTAGATAAATATTACGGTAATTATGACATTAATGATGCTTTGTCTTTTTTTTATAAAATGCATACATCATGGCAACATACAACGGAGATTTAAACAGTATGATATGTTATCAATATTTTTATGCAATTGATTAGACAAAAAGAAGAAAAGAAAATAATACTATTTTTTATTGTGAATATTGAATATTACATGCCAAACGTTTCAATCATTAACAATTTTATCTTTTATTCAAAATTAGATTTTGCTACAAACAGTACTTTCTGATTATAGATAATTAATAAAAACATACATTTGTTGAGTAATTATCAATCATGTCGCATATTGAAAATGATCACATCTATTAAAGTTGTCGAAGTAAATTTGTCAACAACTTAAGGGCGTTTGAACGTAGCTCAAACTAAGTCTTGGTCATTGTATTTGGTGTCTATTTCATTTAAAATTCGATTTAGTAGACGAAAAAGTATATTATTATAATAAGGATACTAACAATAATAAGAGGGAAAGAGAAAATGTCATGTAAGAACCCATGTAAATAAAGAAAAGGTGTAAATGATGACCTCAATCATACATGTTAATCATTTTTCCAGCGAGTGACATTTGCTCACAAGTTTGACTGTAAATAAAGATCTTTCATACTTCATTTTTCACACGATACACATACGTGCTGTACTCACCTCAGTTGGGAAACACTCTGTTTACATGTGTATAATGCACGGAAATTTAACGGATTAGTGAACCGTGACTTTAGTGACAGTACTATTGTATAAAACTTTATATACAGAAAACATTGCAAATGTGAAATATTTTTGAAATTATGATGGAAAACATCTTTCAACGATTGTGCAGAATTTTTGTAAGATGCCCTTAAATCAACAAAATCAACAAATATTGTTGAAAATGTTAATGGTACATTATGACAAGGCTCAAATTTAATATATACAGTGCATGTGTACTGCCAATGTCCATTTTAATATTTCTTGCATTTAAGAAGTAAGGCAAATTGTAACATCTTCTCACTGACCAAAAGTACATGCTTCGTGCTGAAGCGGCCGAACATTTGTAGTGTTGTTATACAAGCTTTTAAAAGGAGGAAGTTGGTAATGTTATAAGTGATGAACAATTTGACATATGTTCTTGTTTAAGAACACAAAATATGTAATAGAGCCAATGCCTTCAGATCTGCTATAAATTAGTTGGATTTGTTTTAAGACATTCGTATCCAAACATAAAATGATGGATATAAATAACCTCGAATTATAGTGAATCAGTACAATAATATGCTAGATGAGACCAAAACCCCAGGAGTAGTTGCCCTTGATGAAACAGTATGACTTGTGCTATTAATAGTTTTACTCGAAGAGCTCCATTTTTTAACAAACTGAAACAATAATAGATGATGTGTAAGTCCATTAGGTCACAAATGAGTAGAAATATTGCCGTTAAATATCTCAAAACTGTAATATTAAAGCTGCTCGCTCTCGGTTACCGTTGAAAAAAATATTTTAAGAAAAAAACTTGACATTCTTATTCATTAATATAAAACTAAAGCCTAGAATAAATAAAAAAGCAAAAATCTAGGTAGGAATTTTCAGAAATCGATTGAAAAGGTCGGTTAAACGGCACCGCTACACTATATGTTTATACTGAAATTGAATTTGGTAGCGTATTTTTCTAAATTTAGAGATGTACGTGACATCAATTTATACTGGAGCCTTTTTATACCACCATATGTTTTAAAATACGTTATTTACATATAGTTTGAAGAAATTTATTTTTTTACCAAAATCTGAGAGCGAGCAGCTTTAAGTGCTGTTTCGAATGCAAAGAGAACTTACATAAAGCACTTATGCTACTAAATGACGGTCACGTTAGTCTGTATTTGGTTAAGCTTTATGAAGGACACTCACAAAATCTGGAGTCAAATTAAATAAATTCGAAAGTATAGATAATATAATATTTGCAAGGGATAGTACTTAACCTTAAAGTTTAGTTTATACTAATCTATTTATTCTCGATCGCGAAACAAGTTCTTACAACTCATATTAATCTCTCTCGAGACTCATTCCAGATAGAGAGGCACTGAGGAATAATGTGTGTCTTGCCTAAGGACAGTACCGACATGGCGATGGTAGGGATCGAACCCAGGGCCCTTTGATCCTGAGGCGATCGTGCTACCACTGCGCCACGGCGGCTCCACAACCTAAAAGTTTAAGCTTTACATTCCAGTCATCACTGATGAATTCAGCGTTTACAAAATGTTGTTATACCGTTAAACATTCAACAATCTCTGTAAAGTTGTTGTTATACCGTTAAACATTCAACAATCTCTGTAAAGTTGTTGTTATACCGTTAAACATTCTACAATCTCTGTGAAGTTGTCGTTATACCGTTAAACATTCAACAATCTCTGTAAAGTTGTTGTTGTACAATTATCAAAGGATACCGATTTTTCTGTAACAAAATCGAATTATTTATTGAACACATTATCTATGTTACGAAAATACAATCTGCTAGATGTAGGCAGTGTCTCTTTAATAAATCATATGACTAAAGACTTCGCTAAATTTTCTTATTCCTAGACATTTTTTTACTTTTCTTCACAAATCGCAGAATGATATAGGAAATAATGATACATATAAAATATTTTCCAACAGAATCTATTCTATTCTTGACATCTACTAGGTACGTGACATTTTCTTGATCGCAATAATGTGATGAAAGAAGATTAAAAGAATGTGGTACGTGAAACTTGTAATACAGTTAGTATAGCAGATAGAGGCAAACAAGAACTCGATGAAATTTATTTCTTACGAATAATGATATGTACTTCGGATCTTTAATTGTATTATTTTCAGAATTTTACCATCAACAATCGTTTCGTATTAAAAAGCAAATCATGGAAATTCCGGGATATAATAAA
Organism: Saxidomus purpurata; assembly: GCA_022818135.1. Classification (NCBI taxonomy): domain Eukaryota; kingdom Metazoa; phylum Mollusca; class Bivalvia; order Venerida; family Veneridae; genus Saxidomus; species Saxidomus purpurata. Next base: position 21,024,107 of record JAFMSR010000015.1, read on the forward strand.
AATTGTAAAAAACAAAAGGTATAAATGTTATGATGTCATCAGAATATCCACCCAGGTTCTAAGAATCGTATATCATTTGTTTTTTCGCGCGTATTTAGAACAATAGTTCAAGACGATTCATGTTCCGCATTAGGTATGACTTTACTAAATCGGTGGTATTTGGAACCAGTTAATTTATGTAGGGAACTTGCGGACCTATTAGATAGCTGTGGTTTCTGATTGGTGGTCTAAAATGATTGGTAGCGCTAAAGTTTTCTAGAGTAAAATTCGAAAGTACAATGGTTGAGCATAACAAAGAAATAGATTATTAATTTTCTGATTAATATTACGGTGCCCTATGGCTATCTGTATATATCGAGTGTTTGACAGAATGTAAATAAAATTCCTCAGACGAGGGAGTAATGTCCTACTGGCGTAGTGTTCGGCTATAAGGTATTATGTATATAAAAGGGGGCACTAAGGTGATTCTACAGATTTAGTGTGGTGTGGACATTTTAGTTTTTCCAGAAAGCGAAAACGTAACGATACTACGATGAAGTATTTAAATTAGACCCCTAGGAATCGTTGGCGGGAACAAATAGACAGTATACTATAAATCATGAAATTTTCGCGAGACCTTAATTTTCGCAATTTTCTTACGCGAGAGCACTCATTCGCGAATTCATCATTTCGCCAATTCGAAGTTCTTTGGCAGTTGAACGATTCCTGAAGCATACGTGAACTCTTGTTCGCGTATTCATGGTGTCGTTAACTAATCCGGAGAACAAAGATCTTTCTGTCTCGCGAATTCAAAATGATTAACAGTAGTCCAAAATTTACAGATGGTGTCAATATTACTAAAATTGTGATTGCTGCTGCCCGAGGAATTATATCGCGACATTCCTACAAGATGTCATATTGTCCTGCTTTCTCAGTGGACGATGGAACAAGAAAGGTCAAAACGTGTCAAAATGGCTGGTAACCGACAAACGGCAAAATACAGGTATGTCGTTTCCAATTCTTAACACATTATAGCACGCTTTGCACATTATAGCACGCTTTGTACATTACATAACACGATTAGCTCATTGTATATCACGAACTGTATAATAATCAGATTTAAAAAGGGTTTTGTAGTTAAAATTTTAGTATAAAAAATACCATACCGATGCCTTGTTTGGAAATTTGATAAACATGCGAACAATTAACAATGGAAATTTTGATATTTCGACCGGTGCGAAAACAATACAGATTCCAAAGCTGCTGAAGATCTATATCAAATATATTGTTACAGTAAGAGTTATACTTCAGTAAACGGCTGAAATATTACTAGTAAAATGTGCAATATTTATCACCTTTACCATAAAACATTCAATATTATTTTTGTTCTTACCAGAAACTTTTTTTGATTACGTTCTAGGGAAAATAACATATTTTTTATTTGTATATCTTTTATCAGTATTCTGATATTTACACACATTCTGTGACAGGATAATTTTCTTGAAGATTTAAATGTTCATGTGATGTTTTTTGCCGTTGTAGCCACACAACAAGCTTTCCATTGACAATGAACATAAATATTTCATCTCTGTAAAGATATCCAGTTACCCTGAAAAAGAGTAAAATGATAATAATGGAAATACATATCAGTTAATATAGTTACGCCGATAAAGAGTGAGACTTATTTTCTTTAGAAATATGGCTTGTTACCATGTTTTGGCACGGCTATCTCCATCACTATGGTTGACTTTCTGTAATTAATAACGCCTTGACACTAACTTTAATATTCAAAATATAACTATTACACAAAACTAAGATACCATACTAGTACATTCAATTAAATTCAATTCCATATAATTTATTTAACGACGGTTACACAATAAACGTTTACAGCATCATGTATCTCCCTTGCGGCCGTCAACAATATGATTAAGAAATACGTTTACAAAAAGCAAGCATGCTAATCACATTTAAACGAAGGTATATACAAAGTACATATCCAATATTGAAGAAAGTATGAACGCTGTGGGCGAGTTGCCTGGATTACTTCATATAACAATTCGTTTTATAGTCATAGTTGTTTTCCAAGAAGATAATTCTCGTAGTGTTTGTGAAACGTACGTATGAATTATCACAGGTACGGATTTGAAATGGGATAATTTCATTCCACGCAACCATAGCAGAATATTGGAAAGTGTATTTTGTAAAACGCGATTTAATTAATGGATGTACATCAAATGTATAAGCCAATATACAAGCTACTCAAAAACACTGAATCAGTAAATGCAATAATTTTGGCAAACAAAAAGGATAACCTACCTACAATAGCAGATCCTGGTCCACCATTGCTGTTATCTAATTAAAAAAGGCAAATGTCTTAAGTAACATGACATACCAAAATTACTTACGAACAATGCAATAAAATTGATCTAACTTAGAAAAAATGATAAGCTGGATCTTACATTCCCGGGCACTGATAATAGATGTCTAAAATCATATCAGCATTGTTTTTGTTATTATACAGACGAAACAACCCGATGATATTGATTAAATATCGATTGAAATGAACGTTTGACAACCTAGGAGAAATGCAAACAAAACAGGAACATATTAGCATTAAATTATGATCAGGTTATTGGCTGTATAGATGTCAGCGCACGTCAAGAAAGTTTTGTTATCAGCACTTTCTCAAACGAAAAAGCACATTTTGGACAATAAAACTGTCACAATCCACGCATTGTTACAGCAACACATCGTCTGATTTTTTCAATTCTAAGTTTTTGTGTTTAAAACCAAGAAAATGTCCAAAGAACACGGGCACACTGAATCTGAACAGCTTAACGACTGAATGAATATTTTGAGACATACCAGTACATCTTATTTTCAGATAAACTGGATCGGTAAAAGTCTGTACCACTGGTCCCTTTCTGAAATGGCACTTTGTAATACTATCTTCGTTGCCTTTACACAACACCTCAGACATCCAAAACAAATCATCCTGTCTTCCTACGTTACCATGATCGTATAACATCTCCAAACCGCTGTTTAAGATATAAATCTAATCATTTCCACAAAATTTATCAATAAACAACTAATCAAAGTAAAACATAATCAGTAGTCTTTGAGTATTATACGGAAGCACAGAGGTGACATGTGGGAATTTTTTTTATATTATCACGTGGCCACGTGATAATAAAAAAGAAAAACGAAAAACAAACGCTATACGTGGCCACGCGAAATAAAAAATAATTAACGAAAAATAAAGTTATCACGTGGCCCGTGATAATAAAAAAGAAAAAACGAAAAACTAAACGTTATCGCGTGGCCCGCGAAATAAAAGAAAAAGCGAAAAACTAAAAGTTATCGCGTTTTGTTTTTCGTTTTTTTTTTTTATTATCGCGTGGCCACGCGATAACGTTTAGTTTTTCGTTTTTTTTTTTTTTTATTCGTGGCCACGTGATAGCGTTTAGTTTTTCGTTTTTTTTTTTATTATCACGTGGCCACGTGATAGCGTTTAGTTTTTTCTTTTTTTATTATCACGTGGCCACGTGATAACGTTTAGTTTTTCGTTTTTTCTTTTTTTATTATCACGTGGCCCGCATACTTTTAGTTTTTCGTTTTTTTTCTTTTTTATTATCCTGGCCACGCGATAACGTTTAGTTTTTCGTGTTTTTTTTTTTATTATCACGTGGCCACGTGATAACGTTTAGTTTTCGTTTTTTTTTTTTTTTTCCTGGCCCGTGTACCGTTTAGTTTTTCGTTTTTTCTTTTTTTATTATCACGTGGCCACCGTACTTTAGTTTTTCGTTTTTTCTTTTTTTTATCGTGGCCCTTATACCCCAGTATTAATATAAAGTAAAAATAGTCAAATTTCTTACATGTTGAAATGTTTCCCGATGATAGAATTTTGTTTCATTGATTGACACAAAATAACATAACCTAAAATGAGGATGGTGAAAATACGTAGAAACTATACAATTCGTGATTAGTTAGAGGTTAGTTAAATAAGTCACGTTAATTGGGTATTTCTGCACAACAATAAACTTTGAACTATGTATGCCTTGTGTAGAGCTTTGAGATTCTTTGTATTTCCAGATTATACATGTATGCTTCATTAAACCGTAATATAAGAAAAATTCTGAGTTCCTTGTAGGCCAGCTTTACCTGTATCCCATCTCTGAGCAAATAACTTTAGCGGCATTTTCATTATCATAGTAACGTGCATGAGACGTCGAGATAGATCCCCATCTCCCATTGATAAGCAGTTCCACTCTTCCTTCATTGGCTGTTTGCCCTCCAGTTAGTCGAATATTTGTAATGTTGTAATCTGTTGTTGTGAAATATTTGAATGAAAATGTTGAAGTTATATCGTCAAGTAAGCGTTTCTGATTTTTGTCTTACGTAAATATGAATGGTTGCATATAGTTCTTTGATGTTTTGATAGAATAAATACATTCTGCTTTAAAAGTCTTTAAGCGTAATTATTTTAAAAGTTGAATCATATCCTTAGGCATTCCGTTTCTCTGCTTGAAAACGTGTTGTAAAATGATAAATGTATTACACGACAGAAGCCAAGATTGGAACATGTAACTTAAAAATTCAAGTGTTAGCCAATCTTCCAAAGTTTGCATGTGAAGCATTAAAAACAGATTTGATGCTTACTAAAACAATAGAGCCAAGTGCCTCTCTGAAATGTATGCATCAAAATTGGTGTTGTGACAAAGTGTGAGTGCTGACATTGAAATATGTTAGTTTCGTTTCCGCTGCAGGTGAGGCTAATAAGCCAGCCTTTCCTTCCAAATGTCGCAAGAGAATGGCCTGTTGCACTGAATCCAACGTCACTGTGTAAACAAAAGTTTGATGTATTTAAGGAATATGACCAAACTCTAACAATATCAGTGTGATGGTCCCTCTCAAATGTACAAACAAACACAGATAACAATTTAGATTCTGTCAATATAATGTAATTGTGCTCTGACTGTGGCAACTTCACTTATAATACGTAGCAATAAAGTAATATTGTAGTGTGTTAGAAAATACATGTAACTTGAGTTGCCTATCTCGTTTAATATAAAGGTAAAGATTAAAGTTACAGTGTTACAATGTATCTAAAACGCAAGAAGCATTCAACAGGGCACATTTAAACTTGTTTTACTGTTAAAAGTACATGCAACGAAACGTTGTTAGAAACGCATGGGTTCGATTCTAAGATAGAATATCTCGTAACGGAGTCTCTTTATGAAACTTTCTAAAAAAAATCAACTCGAATACCTGAGACCGACTCTTTTGCATAGATATGACGCCGTTTGGTCACTGAATGAGAACCCTGGGGTACCGACAAATCCCCATGAGCCGTTGTGGAACACCTCGACAGGCCCTTCATCCTTATAACGACTCATTCTCGCAATTCGAACGGCTATAATAGTAAACATAAAATTATAAAATGAAACAGTCCGAATGTTATACGAAAATGTTAAAGCAACGATAAATGTAGAAAACGTAAAATAATTTACATTTGTTTTTGTAAACATTTCATTATTTTAATATTTTGTATCGTCAAAATCAATACTTTTTGCAGGATAAATGCTTCAAAGTTACTGTAATGGACAAGAACATTGTGCCTCTTAAAATTGGACAAAATTTATACCTTTACATGTCACAATTGCTGCATAATAACATGCAGACTTCAAATTCGTTGAGCGATCACATTCTGTAAGTGAGTACTCGCAGCCTTTGCACGATATTTTCTTGTCATATAACTTGGGTCCGTCAGGCTCGCCCTTTTCAATGCTGATTGCACCACTTTAAGGAATATATGAAAAACAATAGAGGCTATGAAATGAGTAAATTTAATGTGATTCTAGGTAAATACTTGAAAATTATATTATATTTGAAGCTATTTATATTAGAAAAACTGATTTTATTCCTTTTTCTGTATTGGAAGGTGGCTGGAAGTCAGAAACAGAGTTAAATTCATTTAAAACCGTGACTGCTTGAAATGGATAAAACAACGCATGACATCAAGCGTGATGGTTACTAAACGTTCTTTTATGATATCGGTCAAAAGACACTTACTCATATCCAAGATGATTGCAAACTACATTAGCACCGTTCATGTCTATGCCATCATAGCAAAGGGTATACTTTTGACCGTCAAAGGAAGCTTCAATCACCCCGGTATTCTGTGTTTGTCCACGTTTTATTTGCGAATCTATAGAGAAAGAAAGGGTATACTTGGCATTGCCAACTGTTTTATTTATGTTTTTACTTCACATTATCAGTTCAGTACTCAAAACTAATATTTTAACATTTCAAATGTACCTTAAAATGATTGTTACCACATGTTACATTTGTACAAGAAAGGTAAACAACTTAAATGCATGAGATATTCAGAACAACAAGTGATTATAATTTATTAGAAATAGAAGTTATATATGAAATAGGCTTATAATATGTTTATACTCATTAAGCAATATACCGGTCTTTGGCATATTTTGTTTTCGACATTTGATATTGTGATCATTCACAGGCGCAATATTGGTAACGGGTTCAAAGCAAACACTGCGTAAACCACAAGAATGTTAAGCTTTTTACATTAAGTGAGTCTAACATGTTCATGAGTTGTGGATAAGGAAATCCCACCCAAGGGTTGAGATACGTCCAAAAACGAGGCTCTTTTTTTGGACGTATCTCAACCCTTGGGTGGGATTTCCTTATCCACAACTCAATGGACATGGTAGATTTATTTTCTCACCGTTTGAATCGCATTTTCACGCATTTTAGAGGGAATAAGTGCAAATACAGGATGGGGATGAAAAAATGAAAATCAACTTTTTCTCGAATTTTACTTCAAAACTGCTATAGATGGATAGAAAATGATCTAACTAAGAAAATGAATACCAACAACCCTATGTTTATTTCAAAAATAACAATTTTACAGTCATTTTTCGATTTTTATGTCTGCTTACAATTAACGTAAAAATAGTCCGGCAGCGATGTGAGATAAGCGATGTGAGATAAGTTTATCTCACATGGGTAAATGCGCGGAAATATGTACCTCATAGGTGAGAAAACCTAGCATGTTCCTGGAATATTCGCAGTATTAGAGGCTGGTATGCATATAGAGCCGCCGCAATGACAATATTATTAATGCAGTATACTGTTGGCTGTAGGGTAACATACATATTTTGTGTTGAATGAAGTATAATACTGTTGACATACGCAATATTACCGTGAACCATGTCTGTTTTGTAAAAGAGAAACCATTATATTGTTTACCCACGCAGAATAACCTGCTCCCATGTCTATATGCCCAGTTAGTTTTGTTAGCATAGTTGTAACGATCCCATTTACTTGGTCTGTTACATTGTTCTATATCAGTTTCATTTCCAACACATTCAAGACTGTTTGTCCAAACGTATCCTCCATAGTTATCTATTGATGTCCATCCAGAACTGTAACCAAACTCACTGCGAAATAGCAACATTGGTATCAAATATTCACGCGAATATCTCCACTTTCAAAAACAAAAATAGTTTTGAAAATGTAAAGACTTTGCCCACAAGATCGCGGGTTTGAAGTGTTGGGTAATTTGTTTTCTTTTCAAAACGTTTGTGAAAGATGCTATAATGGCAGAGAAAATTCAGATAAACATTCTTCGTTCAGTGAGGAGAGTTAATATATAGATTGATAGTATTTTCTGTATGATCAAACCACTAACATATTTCATAGCATTCTAGTTAACGACAATGAAATTAGATGTTATAATGGTTATTTACAAACATATGTACCAGCGAGCCTTTTTTGTGCAACATGATAAGACTATGTCATGTTATTCATTGCTGATGTTTTGTTATGCAACAACCAAAAATTGTCAAGATTAGGCTCGTAACACAAGAACAGTACTCTGTATTTGGGAAAAAAAACTTGAACGGAATCCAGATTCAATTTTATTCACGGTACATGATTAACAAACACACTCTTCATTGTTGTTGATCACTAGTTAGCAATGTTGGTGGCATCACAAACACGCGTTTTCCTACATACGGAAATTCTAATTGAAAAGTAAATATTTAATTAAATTGAAAACTTTTTTCATTCAATATCTATTACTTTTTAAAAACAAAACATGTTTTAGGTGCAATATAAATTTAATGTGTCAGATCAGATATGCATATTTCCGTGACTATAATTATGTTTACAACGTGAAACATCAAAACATTCTGTCTAAAGAACGTTCAAAACAGAAGGTTTTTTCAGGTTGTTTTTGTCTCTTTAACAAACCGTAAATAGCATAGTAATGTGTCAACTTAGCCTGTGTTTATAAGTTCATTTTGTACGCATTTATTAAACTAATTGTTTTTGAGTTTTTGGAATAGTCAATTTATTTTATGATATATTGTTGCAGATTTATACAAATCGTTCCTTTCATATAACAAACCGCAAATACCTTAGCCCTAGAGTCCTACAGAGAAAGGAAGCAGTTGCGTCCGAGAAACGGAATGACGGGCTTCCAATCAGTCCCCATGAACCATCATGATAGGCCTCTACAAAACCCTCATTTCCTCGTGCATTAACAGGCCACAGCCGAATTTCAAAACCTAGGACTAAACATAAAAACAAATATATATGTCAATGACTTATTTTCATTGCCAATTGAACCGATACTGAAGTCTAACATGTTTTGTATATGTTTGGCAAAACAAACAGAAATTACATTTATTCTAAACACAGTGTTTTACAATAACATCGATGAGAATGACATTAGTAATGCCTGTCAATTCTGCAGCCACGTTCCGGTTATGGGCGATAGGTGTTTTTTCTGAGACGAAATGCTTTTATGCAAAGGAGCGCAGACTTATGAAGCTTTAAAGCAGTGAACAAAGACCTACATAGTAAGTGGAGTTTTTTTGCTGAAAGGTTGTCTTTATATACAGGTGCTCGCTATTAAAGCTAAGTACTGTTTACTCCCTGCTGGTCTTTATTCGTAGTGGGGATGGTTTTTATTCGGGTGCAGTCTTAAAACATGTTTTGTTGTAGAAATTCTTACTTGGGTGACCTAAATAAATTAATAACTGAAATGCTGTTGTATACGGAGGTAAGACCGAGACAAAGTCATACAAGACAGTCATACAAAACAAAGTCCCACAAGACAAAGTCATACATAACAGTCATACAAGACAAAGTCATACAAAACAAAGTCACACAAGACAAAGTCATACATTACAGTCATACAAGACAAAGTCATACAAAATAAAGTCGCACAAGACAAAGTCATGCATTACAGTCATACAAGACAAAGACATACAAGACATGATCCAGCTGTTGAAATATCAGTATACGAATATTTTTTTTGCATAAAATTTAGGATACGATTAAAACATAACATATCAAAGAGGCAAACATTAAATCTTGACACAATTAAAATAACCTCAAAATAATTTTCATTCAAATAATTGACACGATTGCCACAAAACCTGAACTTCAGGCACACATCGGTAAATTAAAAATTGTTTCATAATTTGTTGGTCGATAGCAATTTATTCTTAAACGTCGCTATATTGCTATTTTTTTATCATTTTGCATACATTAAACTCAATGTTAACATTTTACGAGAAAAATATCTGCTAGTTGTAGGGAATGCCCCTTTAATGTTGTTTTCATGAAAAATCATTGTGCATAAGTATCCTACTAATTATAAACTTTTAACAATTGTTAACTTACAATGTATATGATAGTGAAAATACACTTACCTGTTGTGATACAAAAAAATATAAACGTGAATATAATCAGATTCTTCATGTTTAACCTAGACTTTCCAAATCTGTATAAAATGTTCAAGTGTTTTAATTAGTGATGCGAACATTTGTGTAATCATTTCGGTATCAGTACATTAGTAATGTAAACAGTTTCTACTGCAACAGAGCTATTTTACACGTAGCTCAGCATGTAAATACGTAAAACGTACAGACACTTAACGATATTGTGACAGTGACCTGAAGCGCTTTCGGCATGTAATACTGGAAAGCGTATGAATACAAAATAAGATTATAAACCGTTAGATGGGCAACGTAAAATGACCATTTATTGTCATAGAAACATATTAGCACAATTCTCTACTGTCTCACTGTTAAGTTATAGTAAATTTGTTGTATCTCATTGTGTAAACGGAACTATATTTTTGTATTTTGGAATTTTGGAAACGGAACTGTATTTTTAACGTAACATGGAAATAAGTATAGACACCAAAAGTTTTATACAGGGATAATAAAACACAAAACCACACACTAAATCGAATGCGTCATTGTGAGGTGTTTATGCTTATCAGCTATTGGCTGTTGACAATAAACAAAAATAGCATGCACCTCAAATAAACTAACGATTCTAATACATGAACGATGTACAATAAAGCATTAGTTATTTTTTTAAACTTTAGGACATTTCGAAAAATTAAATAGTGTTTATACATTTAACAAAACAGCTAAGTACTCCAGTTTCATTGTGCTGCGGGAATTAAACAGAAAAAAGGCATAGGACAATATTTTTGAATATGTTTATGATGATAAAGAATAAAACTCAGTATCTGCATAAACAGGCTTTGTTAGTGAAAGCAATATAATAGTCAGAAAATAACTATAAATTTTCTAAAGAATATAACTGGAAGAATCATTTTGATTACAGAAAATAGATAAAAAGGCATCTGTGCATAATACTTCATGACATAGCGGATTTTTCAATCTCATAATTCATTTATTTAGTTACCTCCTTTTCATATGAAATAAGAGCTTTTTTTAACATTCAATTAAAATTACTACAGGAAACAAGCTGTGCATTTATTTTTCTTCAGTTACATTACGTAACATTTATTAAATCTTAAAAAGTGTGCAAGAAGCTCGGTAGATTTATTTTTTAAGAACATACTTGCAGTGAAATTATTCATTTATGAAAGTTCATGTATTATCAGAGTACTTAACACTTTTTACTGCATTTGGACAACTTGAATTTAAGGGACATACCCTATAACTGATGTCAAACTAAATAACCTTCAAACCATAAATAATAGAATCTTTGGAAGTACAATGTATTATAACTTGACCTAAAAGTTTAAGTTATGCATTCCCAGTCATTATTGATAAAATCGGTTTAAAATATACTGCAGTACCGTAAACCGTAAAGTTGTGGTGGATGCGATTTACTACTGAAAGCCTCTATATTGATTAATTGTGGTAAAATGAGGCATTCTTCGCCATAAGTTCTTTGGAATTGTATTTATTCATCATTTTACGTTCACTGAACACATAATCTATGTTTCCAACATGTACTTATCGATTTAGAAAGCATGGTTAGAAATGATTTTGGTGCAAATAAAGGTCATTTCCGGCATTTAGACATCTTTCGTGTTAAAATAAGAGCTTCTTTGTTGTTGTGCTCCTAGGACTTTGAAATAATCAACCCATTTATTGTGCGTAATATCCTGTAACATCCGCCTCAAATTAGTATGAGTCATCATTTTATCGCATTTTATCGCATTTATAAAGAAGGAAGTTATAAATGGGTACACTGTGAGATACACATAGACCAATACCCATTGTTAAATAAATAACAAATAATTCAGATAACTTTAAAAATGGATTATGAGAAGGTAAGTGACTTTAAAATAAAATATGAACGTTTATAGTACTTTCAAAATTATACAAGAAAGGTTGTAAATATTAGATTTGACTAAGGGGACAAAGGTTAATAGCTTTATGTAAAAGCGGTTATCTCCCGTTTTCCATTTAACACTCTATAAATAGAGTTTTATCGAACATAATTTAAAAGCTTATCACCAAGTTTAAAAGAATGTTACTGTGCGCTCACTAATCAAAGCTTTTAAAGTCTACAGTAATGTCTTGGTTACACTATTATGTTAACGTGTGTAAACATTAATGAGGCTCTTTTAAGGGAATGGTGTAGATGTTAAGGTGTCTGCTGCTCATTCCGGAGATTGCGGGTTCGAGCCCCACTTGGGTCACGACCGTACCTCCTCATATGACACCAGTACTGGTTTTTCCAGGAAGCGGACTCGAGAGTGACTCGAAAAGCTAAATCTTTCTTCACAATCGAGCAAAATCAATTATTATAAACCGTAAGTTAAATGTACATTTTGAACCAGCATTTTGATTATGACTGCGTCGAACCAAAGGACATAAAAATAGGGTTTGTAGGTATTTAAGTCTGGTTCTCTATGAAGAGTTTGTAAAATTACTGATATTTCTTTAGATACCAGATGTCATCGACCTAAATGTGGGTGGAATACATAAAACAACACTTCTCAGCACATTAAAAAAAGATCCAGACAGTACTTTATCCGCAATGTTTAGTGGGCGCCATGTAGTAAGTAAGGACAAGGATGGTCGCTTCTTCATAGACTGCGATGGTGATGTCTTTCAGTACATCTTGGATTTCCTTCGATTCGGCACTCTACCGCCACCTGAAAAAGCACTGAAGGTTTGTGATCTGGCAGCATACTTTAACATGCAACCATTTTTAAATCATTTGGATTGTTTCCATACTGTGCAATACCGAAAGAAAATCGAAAGCATTAAAGCTACGTTTGGAGAAGAGCAGTATGAAAGTCTTAAGCAAGATGTTGTGAATAATATTAGAAAGCTGAATATAAGTCCAAAGGAAGACAAGGCATTGCATTTATATGCAACTGGAAAAACAGCATTTGAAGAGTGCCTCCATGTTCAAATAGGATCCGTAAAAGCACGAGACACTAATATTTCTACAAATGTTTATATAAAGACTGACTGCCAGATAAATAATGAAATAAAACGTGTACTTGCTTACGAATTATGTGAACTTGGATTTGGCAAGTATGCGGACACTAATTTCAAGGAATGTACACATTATTGCGTGCACTGTTTTCAAAACCACATTTCGTGTCAGACAATTGTACTTTTTACACACTGAAATATTTAAAAAATAATTAAACTTGACTATAAATCTTCTCTCATTAATTTGTTTTTGTTTTATTTGTCATTTTGTACAGGAATTAATAGTTATCTTTCCGTTTATTCACTACATGTTTTACCATTGAACTGCCTTTAAAGTTTCATTCATATCTGCGTTTACATGGACTTTCCACGGAGATACACAAAAAGCAATTACTTTTACTGTACTTGTAATGCGTAATGTCAGTTTTTCTTATCTGAATAACATCACTTTCTTCTTCTTTGTTTTAGTCAGTTCTGCCAAATACATTTTGTTTTCAAAACGATAACTGTAAATCAATAGTTCACTAAGACTTAATGAATTTACTTTAAATAGCTCCGTTTATAAAACCAAAACATCATTAGTCGAACACAGTCACTGTGTTGCCTTTGAAACACTGCTTGATATTTCAAACAAGCAAAAAAGAAAAACGTAACTATTCAAACTTCTAGCGCTGATGACTTGGAGCGTCTGTAACAGAATTAGATCGCCAGTTTTATATATTTATCTCTATATAGACCATTTGGCAGTTGCCATTGTCGAGTGGCTTCTGTACTTAGAATCTGCACTTGGAACAAGTCTTTTCTTCGAACGAAATTTTTAGCAGTAAATTTTATGTTTAAATAAAGTGCATTACAAATTTCTCAATCAAATAATGTTAAACATTATACTTGTCATTTCATTGGCGGTTGAAAGGTTACCAACTTCCGAGGAAAAGTGAGCTTAACACGTTAATGCCGAAAAGGTTAAGATGAGCGCAAGTCTATTTGAGTGTCGGCCTACCTACAATGATGCTAAAATATACAGATAAACCACGTTATTTTACATTTTAAGTTTAAACAAATGATATCGACAGGGCCAACCTTCCTGAAGCAATCTAGTTTGAGGGAGACTCTTACTTTCAACAACCCGTTATTGAAGACTGTCATTCTCCTGGCTCCAAGGAAATTGAATGTGCTTTACAACAAGTTCAAGCTTTACTAACTCTCCAAGTGTAAATGTGTATGATGATGTACTCATACACAAACATTATTAGAAACTTATCATAAATCAGACTTTTGTACTTCAGTTAAAATATTTAAGAAAAATAAGAAAAAGAAAGGTTTAGGACATATCAAGTGTATTTTCTTTTCCTACTTAATTTACCCAATAACCATCATGATGATTAAAACAGCAGAAAAAAAGTTTTTAAAAATTGGTGTCGGTGGGATTCGAACTCGTTGATTCGTAGAAGTACACTTATACAAAAGTATGGGAGCTAACGTCTCTACCAATACACCAAGGTGACAAGTTTCCTATGCAAGCGAAAAAAATTGCTAAGATAATATCATATATATTTAAAAAAGCAATCGAAGAATATTCAGTCAACTGCACTTCGTTTCTATAATGTCAAAGGCTGTATAAGTGGAAAAAGCAATCATATTTCCATTTATCACAGCGTGTTTTTGCCGAGTTCCCGCGAAACAGTTACCCGAAGTGACGGATATTTCCATCTGAACCAAGTGTTTCATGTGGAAAAAACTTTTTCTTGCATACCGTCTTGCACTTTGAAATAGATATTAAAAAAACAAACTTATCGAAATAATGCATTTTAATATAACAAAAACGTTCTTTTTGAACCCTAGCTACTTCCGGTGATATCTTTTTTTGTGGAATGTTGACAGTTTCTAACAGCGGATATAGGTAGGGTATTTGTCCTTCCATAAACGATGGTTACCTAAACTGACTACAAGACTGTAACACACATCTTTTGGGGAATTCGTCATTTATGAGGTATAGCTCTTGTTTCTGCTGAAGGAACCGACACCTTGCGGTTTGTTAGAATCGTTTAGTGTCTTGTCAGCAACATCAATAGCATTATTCTTTCTTAGAAAATGTAAGCAACAACACACTGTTTAGGTTTTCGAGAGGTTAGAGTCACCACTGACTTGAAACAGAAGTTACCTACATGTATCACTGATAAGGGATCATGAGTTCGAGCCCTGCTACCGACCATTTCTATTTATGTTTGAAAGTTGACAGTTTTACTTCTATGAACGATGGTTACATGTACCTAAATAGCCTGACAGTACATAACTAAATTACTGGTAAAACTTTCCAAATTGTTGATATATGGTTACTTTAGTTTTAAATACAATATACTATCATATGCTGAATACGTTGAAATATTTACGATCAAAAATGTACTTCGACTATCATTACGGCAAAACCACACATAAAAATACGTTACATAGTTTCTTATCAGTGATGTATGTATGTTTAACCGTCTAGATCTATCTTAAGTTGCTAAGTATTTGATGATTAATTTCTAAAGTTTTCAGATTTGATTGCACTTGGTGGGGTATCAAAGATAACAATTCTCACAACAAAGGCTCTAGACAGTAAACTAGCCGCCATGTTTAGTGGTCGTCACGTTATCAGTAAGAACAAAGATGGCCATTTCTTCATAAAATGTGGTGAGATTTTCAAGGATACACTAGGGGGTGTTGCACTTATACCGATTGTGCCTTCCTTATAAAAGGAGGTATAGGCAAGCTGCAAATCATTTTAAAGCTCATGAAATTTCCTTTTCAACTATGTAATGGATGCAGATTTTGTGTTTTTCTAAAATGTAATTAAACTCTTCCATTATTCAACTTTGGTGGTCAAATTTTCCTGCCAGGTATCTACACGATATGATTTACAAAAGGGTATCTTGGATTTAATTTATTTTCCCTAGGGAAAAAATTTATAGTAAAATCAAAGTTTTATACATGTACTGGTATAATTATCCCTTGTTTTGGTACACTCTCACTATATGAAAAATTCTAAAACAAAAAGCTATCAACAGGATTAAAAGGTTCAAAAATCAGTTCTTAACAGACAAAGCATTGCTTATCTATTTCAAATACAATCCCACTTCCGTGGAAATTTGAATATCAAAGTCCGAAACACCAACATCACTGCAAACATTTTGGTACATACTGTTACATTAGCGCTGTCAACGTTAACTTGCATACGAGTTATGTGAACTTGGCTGATATTACCAATATGTGTTCAAATTGTGCTGCTGAGAATTTTCATTGTCAGCTAGAAAAAATTAACTTTTCACATAAAAATTATAATGTTTGATGTACCACAATATAATAATATGATTATGCTGTAACACATTCATTTGCCGTTCGTCCGTCTATCCGTCCGTCCGTCTGTCTGTCGTCTGTTCACTTTAACATGGTATATGCTATAGATGCTGCATTTTTCTCATGAAACGTGATCAGAGTTACTGCCTTTATAAAATCTAGGTCGATTTCGAATATGGGTCATCTGGGGTCAAAAACTAGGTCACCCGGTCATATCATACATAAATCTTGTGTATGCAAATTGTAGGCTGCATTTTTCATTCATTGTCTTGATGAAATGTAGATCAATTTTGAATATTGGACATCTGGGTTCTATAACTAGGTAATGGGGTCTAAATATAGAAAAAAAACTTTTGTATGCAATACTTGTCGCACTTTTCATTGGATCTTCATGAGACGTCAGAATTATTATCTTAATGAAATCTAGATCATGTTTGAATATGGGTCTTTTTGGGTGAAAACCCTGGTCACCATGTCAAATCAGAGAAAACCTTATGTGTGCAATATAAGTCAAAATATGTCTCAATGATTTCTAGATCAAGTTCGAATCTGGGTTATTTTGGGGGACAACAAGGTCACATAGTCAAATCAAAGGACCACCAGGTCAATTCTAAGGAAAACCTTGTTGGTAATGTAGAAGTCACATTTTATAGACAATCATCATGCTAATTGGTCAGATTGTTTGCCTTGTCAAAGTCAAACTAAATATTTGTGTTTATGATATATTGTAAGAGGTTAAATTTTGTTCACGTCGGGTCATAAGTGGGTCTCAGGTGAGACTTGGCCCTCTTGTACAATTATATCTTTCGATATTTTGTTTCATTAGAATTAAAATATAAACTTTGAAGCGATTTTCATCGTCCAATAAACAATTGTTTAATTTTAAACCATGAAGCCTGAATAATTCCATTTCATGCAGGATTGTGGTTGCTATGGCAACAAATATGAGAAACTTTAAAAATATCATTCTCATTAGCCTGAAGACTCAGAGCTTACTAGTATATATTTAGTGTGTTGTACTGTCTAGTGGACTTCTGTCAAGTTTGGTCAAAACATGACCTGGGGTCGTAATTGGCCTCGCCTGACGGTCATATGTTTTACATAGATAAATATTAAAATTTTAAAAGTCTTGTCAGATGCGTTTTGCCTTTGGCTTTGATAGGTGATGCGTTCTGTCGTCGTTCTAAATTAAATATATTCAAAACATGCCCCTGGGGTCAAATTTGTCCTGTCCTACGGGTCGTATGCTTAATATTATATGCTATTTGGTTTTTGACGTGGTATATGGGGATATATTACCCGCTTATACTTATATCACCCGAGCCGTCACAAATCAGCACGTACTAATACATTGACGTTCTTTACACGAAACTCCCACGTTAAGCGTTTGGTACAATGACGGGGTTATGCCAAGTGTATAACATCGGCTGGAAATTTTGTGGAAGGGTAATAAAGACTTGTATATGGAAAAACTTTCCAAAATCATGAGTTCTAGATTTGCTAGTTGGTATGTAACTGTGCGTAGTGATGTTCAAATTATGTCCTGACAGAAAAATAGCTCGGGATCTTTTGTTTTATAAGAAACTTAAATTATGTCCCTGGGGTGAAATTTGGACAATCCACGGGGTGCTTATTTGATGTAGACATATATTGGAAAATATAAAAAAAATCTCTTTCAAAGTGAGGTCTAGAGGTAAGATATTTTGTATGGAACACTTTCTATTGTTTCTTTCCCGCGACTATTAGCACTGTGGGATTAAAATCGGCACCATTCTTTCGAGATGCTTTCCTGTATTTGGAGCTAAAGTGTTGAAATTTATACCATTTGTAAAGTTATGCATAAAGACCAACACTTACCTGGAATAACATTGAGCTGTTGTCCTACTTTTTGATTTTTTTTAAATTGATGCTTTGCCTGATTTCTAAAATTACGTAGCCTTTATATAGATTTGAAAACTTACTAACCGCTGAACAAACTTGTAAACGAGGTGAGCGATATAGACCCTCTTAAATTGTTGAATACTGCGAGCATTACACAACACATATATTACTCAATAATCTTGAACTAGCTTAGAACTATAGTTGCCGTATGGAGATATACAACAAGCAACACTGCTCTGCTTAAAAATGTGAAGGTCGACATACTACTGTTATCAGTTGAAAACTTAGATATTAAACTTTAAACATGAATGCGCGTTGTTTAATGCATAATTTATAGCATGCCTGTTGCTAAGTTCATTTTCTATTTATAGAAATACTAAATTTAACAAAATGCATGTCGATGAACTGGCTAGATGGGTTCCCAAAATACACGTATCATACACGTATCATTCGTCTTCTTCGAAATGAGGAAGAACAGCGACCGACTAAAATTTCGGAAAACGCATATCAAGTGCGAACTGGTCTTATCCACCGATCAAGTGAGACGTTGCGCAATAATCTGTGTTCATTGTGCAGTTCTCATCCTAACCAACACAGCCCCTACAGATTAGTGACAAGCGACACAATCTTTTGGATACATCGAACTTCCTTTGCGACTAAAAAGGTAATTTGCTGCTTCTTTTTATTAAGATTTTTATAATAAAAAACACTTTGCCAATTTTCAAACCGGTAAGTTTATTCTATATTCATTTAGCTAAATCGCTGGAATTTTGTATTGACAAAAATGTTTCAATTTTCGACAAGATCCTAATCGAAAAAAAAGAAAGTATAAAAATTGGCGCTTTAATAAAGATCACATTTATTAAAGATTTCTCTGAACAAATACTTTCTTCATAATATTTCAATTTACTTTGAAGAGAAAATCAAGTATGTTAAACAAATGCATACGCTTTGAAAAACATACTAATTCATGATTTATTCGCAATGACGATTTTTAAATACATCGATTCTCGCATACCGTAAATGTATAGGAGAGCAGTCAAGTACCTCGAAATATCGCTTGTTTAACACTATGTAACGCAATTGGGGAAATTCATACGGAAACATTCTTTAAAACTACGTTCTTACTTTACATAAACTTATGTCATTTCATCAGTACCTCCGCCTTGTACCATGTCCTATACAAAATGCATATACAAAATCGATGTCAATGATTTCATATTCCTGTTCGCCGTGAAAAAATAAACATCACGCTAGACAGAATGTTCGCGTCATCTTTGGGCATTTTTTATTTACATGATGAATGTCTCAACTTACAAGGTGGATACTATCGTTTAATTAGTCACAGTACTGTTTCCCGTGCGCCTGACGCAAACGTTACACGTGCGTAAAAACTACAAGATAGAGATAAATGCGCTACAGCAAGTTGGAACAAAACTCTTTCATGTACGTGTCGGGGATGATTTTGAAATATAGGAAAAACTTTAAAAAATCTTCTCTGAAACCACAAGGCCGATGAGCTTAGGTAGTAAGCATGTAGCATTGCACAGTGTATCTCTACTGAGATTGTTATCTCTACTGAGATTGTTCAAATTATGATCACCGAGTCAAAATTGACCCTGCCCCGGGATCACTTGTTTTCACAGAGGCTTACATATGGGGATTTTTTAATCATCTACACTGTAACCATAATACCTACAGCTTAGATATCTAGCATGTGGCATTTTCTAGTGAACGTCTACCAAGATTGTTCAAATCATAACCCGGATCAAAATTGACCCCACTCGGGGGTGTCTTGATTTTACATAGGCTTATATATCTCTCTGAAACCACCTCTACCCAGGATGTACAAATCATTGACCCTTTCTTGTATTGATGACCTAGTATTATAGCCAAAATGGTAGCCAGGTGAACAATCTGATATGGCACTTGTCAAGACACAAAGTAAATAATAAATTATAATAATAAATAATTATAAGAAGCGTTGATAGAAGCATACTTTAGTCTTTTCAAATTGTTTAAAGATCTAACATTTAAATCGGTACAATCAGCGTTCACTTTTTTCCTCTTTATATTATTATGCCATCCTTACGTTTTACAACAAGACGTACAAAATCACCACGATTTTAATACGATATAATTCGACAACTTCCGTGAAAACTACGGACGCACCCGATCTGTATTACGATTACATTTTAAGTGACTGTGCTTATCAAAAATATTGTAAAGGTAAGCGAAATCCTACAAATATTTTATTTATTTTAACACCAATTTGAAATTGATATAATTCCCATGCCGATATCACTGTAGCAAAAACTATCATTTAAATGATGTTTTTATATGGGTCAAACTATTGAGAAAAATCGCCCGACAAATTGACTAAAAGTCATGCAAGCCTTAGCATTTCATAGGGAAAATGCGGTGGTACTTTTTTGAATAAAAAAGGTAGTCGAAAGACCAAATTAATTTTTTTTAAACTTACGATGTGGCCTTCTGAAAAGAAAAAAAAAGAAAAACATTTATACAACAAACGATTGAATGAATGAATGAGTGAATGAATTAATGAAGAATGAATGAATGAATCAATCAATCAATCAATCAATGAATCAATGAATCAATGAATCAATCAATCAATCAATCTATCTATCTATCTATCTATCTATCTATCTATCTATCTATCTATCTATCTATCTATCTATCAATCAATCAATCAATCAATAAATCAAGCAAGCAAGCAAGCAAGCAAGCAATCAATCAATCAAGCAATCAATCAAGCAATCAATCAATGAACATTTTCTAAAGCAATGAACGAATGCTTAGAGAAAAAAGAATGCAGAATGAATGAGTGAATGAACGAATGAATATTTTCTAAAACAATATTAACTATAGCAGACGTACCCGACAAATACTCATTGATTGAGAAAAAGCAGTTCAATTGAAACATTTCAAAATGTATACACATTCTTCACTTCAACATACATGACCGTATATTTAAATAACCTTAACATTGTCAATTTTTATGGTAACTTTAAATACAATGAAAACATTCATACGAAAATTCTATATGCCTCATTTATGTTTATATTTCTGATCATCATAGGTTCTATCGTCGAGGTTTGGTCTACGTGCAAAGTTGCATATTTTACGTAACTTCTATACCGGTCGTAATCGTATCTTAATAATTTATATGTTGAAGAAAACACCCGTTTATTTATAAATTTAATATTCTGTATTTACAACACGACCATACCTGATCAAAGTCTTGTTATGCCCCCAAAGGTGGACAAATTAAAACCGCACCGTCCGTCTTGTTTGGTGTCCGGCATGCAACTGTCATGCATAAATGAATTTTCATATAAAATGACACAACTGTTAAGCATTTCAAGAAAATCTGTCGCGTACAAGATCCACGTAATTACTCTAAAGGTCAAGTTTAGGCTTAGCATTTACAGGTAAAGGAATCATGTATATATGCACACATTCGCACCGGTCTGTTACTCAGCCATGCATTTAAGCAATTTAAAAAAGCTAAGTACAAATATTCAGCACATCAAGACAATTGTGTCGTACACTTTGAAAATAAAGGTCATTTAGTCATGTTAAAAAAGGTCACTGTCATGCATGGAAGGACTTTAAAACTACATTGCGCAAGAGTTGAGCACAGTCTTGAATTTTGAAACAAAAAAACAAAAATAATATCAAACAGGGAATGCCACGTACCAAAAACGCAGCCTCCCCAAAACGAACC
Organism: Saxidomus purpurata; assembly: GCA_022818135.1. Classification (NCBI taxonomy): domain Eukaryota; kingdom Metazoa; phylum Mollusca; class Bivalvia; order Venerida; family Veneridae; genus Saxidomus; species Saxidomus purpurata. Next base: position 21,045,812 of record JAFMSR010000015.1, read on the forward strand.
CCACAGCACCCAGAAGTGCACACCACCAACACACACACACACGCACACACACACGACACACAACCACGCACACACACACACATAACACACACTAGCACACAAAGCAAACACACGAGGACAAAACGAACAATTAAAGGAACACAGTGGGGCACCGCCTTGGAACGGTCAGTGGCAAAAACACCACTGGGGAGCTTAAACCGGTTTATGGTGCGCACCCAACCTCACTCTTACCCCCACCATGTTCCAAAGTCACAGGACAGTGTAAATAAAAGTAATCCCTGCTAGGTGAATCTCTAACACACGCAATGGAAACAAAAGGCATGGTATGTAAAACACAAAAATGCTCGTGTATAAATATATAAAAAGCAAACCTTGAGAACCAAAAAACGTATGTACTCAATGCCTTTGCAGAAGGCAGAGCACCAAGAGAAACACCCTTAAGGGCCCGACGAAACAGGAAGACGAACTTCAAGTTTCAGTATTGGTCCCACGCTGGGGTGTCAAAATTCACTAGCCAGTGTGATAAAAATTGAGACCTGACCTAGACTCGAATTCTGCTTTTACTGCTGTTGGGGTGGAAACTACATTATACACCATGGGAGCTGTCAATTAATTAAAATAAGTCTACTGATTTTAAGCATATATTGATCCTCGGGTCCCGATTTCATGAAAATATTAAGTAATTGCTCAGCTGAGTACATTATTTCAAATTCAAATTGTCACTAAAGATAAGGATATTTCTTGTTGTTATTTTTAACGATTGCCTATATTTTAATGAAATTAACATGTTGAAAGAAATAAGTGTTGTATAATACTAAATGCAAGTCAGATATAGCGAAAAATTCATTTAAGTACAACTTTTTGATGTTTATTTCTTCATTTTAGTACAAATGATTGTGTCGTTTCCCGATAAATAAATACACGCGTAATTAAATAACCCTTTGCATTTAATATATATCCGTTCCAGCGATGTTCGTTGTCTAACAAACAATAATCTGAACTCCAAATGCATATTGTTTGACGTATTTCACGCATAAGTGACCTCAAGTTCTTTTTAAGACGATAAGTCAATAATACTCTTTAAAGCCTTTCATTTGGTACCAAACACAACATTTTGTGGTCAAAAATAAGAATAAAACCTCCAGTTTTACGCATGATTGACTACATTTCCGGTCCGAGTGTCATTGTAAAAAGTACACGTTCAGAGCTTTCATTTGATACCAAGATCATTAAAATCGGTTCATAAATAAAGAAGATATAGTATTTTCAAAATTTTAGTCGTCAAATTCAAATTTAGCGCCAAAAGGTGACGTCACAAATATCTTTTAACGCCGATATCTTCGTCAAAAACCATCAAAGACCTGTAAAAGTAGACATTTTCTGAATCTGCTCGACGAGATCTTTCCAAAGGTACCTATTTTACATGCTTAAAAGGGAGTTTTGAAAACAGTTTAAAAATCGCTGTTACGTCATAACTCGAGAACGGCTAAAAATTGAAACGAGAATGGGGGACGCAAATGAAAGTTTTTTTAATGGATTCTATCACATGACATTAACGTCTCAATATTGATCAGTTACTTATCAAAACTTCTTCGGGATTTCTTAAAACGGTCAAAATAGACTTTCCAGAACCTATCTTTACTTTAGACAGTATCCTTGAGGCCTACAATAGTTTTATAACGCAAAATATTCGTTTCTATAAGTTTCGCCTTTATAACGTTATTTCTCTATAAAATCGTCAAAATTGAACAATTTTAATCCGTTACCATCAATTTTTTTAATCCTTAGTATTCACGACAAAAAGAAGTATTTGCTAGTGACTGTGGTCACTTTAATGGGGATTATCATTGACATTTCAATAGGCCATTGTCAATGTATCCGCTCTTAAATAAACAAACGCTCACCTTGTGTCTACTTTAAGGGGATTTACATTGACATTTCAATAGGCCATTTTTAAGACACCTGGTCTCGAGTCCAAATTTGTGAAACATCTTGAAAACATTATTTAATGGAATGATGCAATGCCTTCACTTATGGTGAAATTCCGTAGCCCAAAATAGATAATGATCTCATTCTAAAAATAGATTAACTCATGCGCATTTAGAACTAGTACGTTTATCGCTGAAGTCATTTTGTCACTTGGCGCCAAAAAGAAAACAGGTATTTATTAGTTATTTCATAGGATATCCAAAATTAGTTTTCGTACTTAAAATTTGATTATTTACCAAAGTATTTTTATCCGTAATAAAAGATCTATATCATTAGTTATATCAACGTATTATTTACTCTTATTTTTACTGTATATTTTGTTTAATTCATCACCTATTCTCCCCGTCTAGGGCCAAGGACCTGACCTTCAATGTCCGTGATCACACCCTAGATCGAGTATACAAGTCAGCTCTGTATACTTCCGGGAACTATTTTTTAACATAGTACATAAGGTCATTTTAAAAAATAAAACTCTAATGTCATTTTAAAAATAAACGTTATTCTTAAAATAAATTCAAAATTGCCGCCGCGCACCTGCGATGATGTCATTCAACATGGCCGCCGCGCTGTGACGTCAATCAACATGACCGCCGCGCTGTGACGTCATTCAAAATGGCCGCCGTGCATGCGCAGTTCGTGACGCCAAACCGGCGCCTATACTACTAACATTGCTTGATTTTTCCAACAAGCAATATGAAAAACGTAATTATTCAAACTTCTAGTGATGATGACTTGGAGATTCTGTAATAGAATTAAGTCGCGTTCGTTAGTGCAAATGTAAGCAGTCGCCATTTTCATACATTTTACAACTATATAGAGCTTTTGTGCTCAGAATCTGCAGTTGTTTCGATTCATTATTTCAGCAGTAAATGTTATGTTATTTAAAGTTGCCTCACATAATAAATGTTCGATCCAAAAAAATGTAACAAATTCTCTTCGTCGTTACTTTCAACCACCTGTTATTTCTGCCGAAAACCTATCATTTTCCTGACTCGTATTCTATAAACATAACTTTTTTGTTGTATATTTTATAACAGGTCAGACTGTGTTTTTCCTAATTATTTCACCAAAACCCATCAATCTAGGAGATATATTAAGGGACATTAGCAACCGACAGACGGCGGACGAAATATTACAAGGACAAAATCACGATTTTCTATGTTTTTATTTGAAAACTACTTTATGTGAGAATACCTAGGCTCAGACGAAGCATGTTTGATGTCGCATAGTGAAAATAACTAACTGCAAATAACTATAACTCTCCCGCGTTGGCAGAGTGTTTGTGATTTAACGAGATATTGTTAATACACGAAAATAGTGTACATAATAATTCAAATCTATTCTCTATAACCTTTACTTATTTTTCAATTAAATTCAAGTTTCAAAGCACAGACGGATGCAAGTAAAATGTCATTTTATGGGCTCATTGCGGAATAACTAATGATATAGCTTACGATTATCTTCCGTATTTATCACACTCCTGATGGAGTTCTATAGACAAACGGTACACTAATTGGGAAAGTCTTCGACTCTTTTAATGTAGAAGTTCATTGTTACTGAAATTGAGGCTTACAGTACAGCACAGGCGAAACCCCACGCATATGCGTCCATGCGGCATGTAAATAAGAGTCTCAAAGCATGGAGATGCGGTGGGAAATCAAACGCGTGACGCGACATCGCAAATTGTATGCGGCATTCAATTTCCGCATCTTAAAGACAAAATAGCAATGAAGCGCATTCAAGCGCGACAACGAGTCCTGCCGCGTGATGCCGCGTGTCGCGACGGTATGCGGCATGTCATTTTCTATACAGGTAAAAGCGATGAAATGAAAAATATGTACTATATTGTATTGTACACGTGTATAAAACTGGGTTTTTCAATAATGATGTACAATGTATTCCATATTGTAACCAATAAAATTTCAGTCTTAAATGTTTTTAGTAATTACATGTGTGTACCATTAAGTTTTAGTAAGTTAAACCATGAAATCATGTATGTAGAAACGTGTTTTAGAACTGTGAGATGAAAAAGAAATACCTCAACCCATACGATTATTTTGAATGAATTATCTCAATGCAGAGATCGACAAATACTACATTTAATGACAGAGTATGACCAAGAAGACAAATGTTAAGAATAATATTAAAGTATCGTGATCACTTTAAATGTTGATAATTGAAAAAAAGGATGCTTAAAAGAATCACGACAGAAATAAGTATTTACTGTAAATTAACGCTGAAATACATGAGAATGGGATTTCCTTATCCACTACTTAATGGACATGGTAGATTTATTTTCACGCAAGTAAGCAGAAATAAGTGTAAATACAGAATAGGGATAAACAAATTAATAATCAGCTTTTTCTCGAATTCTACTTCAAAACTGCTATAAATGGATAGAAAATGATCTAACTAAGAAAAAGAATACCCACAACCCTATGTTTATTTTTTGATAGTTTTACAGTCATTTTTTCGTATGCATGTGATGTGCTTGCTGCTTTTAATTTACGTAAAAATAGCCCGGCAGCGATGAGAGATCATTGCAGCAGTTAAGTATAAGGTTATCTTTCATCGGTAGATCTACATCTCGTAGATGAAAACGTAGTACCGGTATACAGTAAATTTTGCTTATAACGAACTCTCCGGGATCTATCAAATGTGTTCCTTATATACTTGAGTTCCTTATATCCATATATCGACGTTCCTTATATAAATCGAACTAAAATACATATCGAACAAGTATTTTATAGTCAAACCACAACCATCAACTTACAGTTGCTTTTGATTTTTCTACCACCTTTTGAACAGTTATGAATATCTATAACGGTTATCCTTTTCTATATCCGTATGCAAAATAATTGCAAATATTAATAAAGCATAAAAAAGACGGTTCATGTTTTCATTGGCAATACTGAAACAAAATAATTTTGTATTTGATACAATTGAATGAAGCCGATTTTCGCTCGATAGCCAAAACTTGAATATTTAACATGTTTTTTTTTTCTCCCCAAATCGGATTTCACCTGATCTGCATGCTTTTAAAGAAACGCTCATAATTGGTAACGAAAATATTATCACTTGAACATCGTACTTAGCAATTGTGTTGGTATTCTCTTTTAACTAGTTTATCAAAAGGTTATACATGTGAAATGTAGAAGACTATATCCGAAGTTTCCTTATAAACGGAGTACGATATAACCGCATCTTTTTTACATTTAACAAAAAAAGAGGAAGAATCGGGCCCAAAAGAACTGTTCATTATAGCCGAAGTTACGTTATATCCGGAGTCGCTATATACGGATTTTACTGTAATAAGGTAAACTGTCCGTCTGTTAGAACGACCAAAATACGGCTGGAACGGATGTACTTTCCTTCTTGAATTGTAATTCAGTTCAAATCAAATTTAACTGTTTTGAAACAAAACCTTAGCACGAGGTGTTAATGTTATATGTGTGTATCACAATGTTTGATGTTACGTCACTAATTGTTACTTTCAACAGTGCGATCTTTAAAAAAAAAACATCTTTATTATTTTCATAAAACATCAAACACCTATACGTACAAAAGCCGGATGTGATCCCGGTTCATAGCTCTTAGGTAGTTGGTAAAATGTTGGTGTCTAACTCCGAGTGTAGGAATCGATATGCATGTACGTACAGAAACCGGTTGTGCCCCCGGTTCGAGCTCTCACAATGTAGGTGGTTGATAAGTGAACGTACAGTATTTAGGATGTTACTTGTATTTTTGTGAAGTTTAGTTCTTACATTTATCTACTGATTCTGTGGATGCAGTCAGCGCTGAGAAATTGTTGTTTTGATAAAGTAACAATTTTCATGCTAGCAGCAATTGTTCTGCATGAATTTTCAATCAGTGCAGATCATGACCAGCTATGCACCGTACGAAATTCTCCAAATGTAGTACCGTACATTTACACGAGTTGATGCCGATTTGTTGTACATTTAGACGGCAAATAATTGTCAGTTCTTATATTTATAACAAACGTATTGTTTTTGTCGCAAAGTCTGACAGAAAAAGGAACATACGTATACATTGTAATAGTTAAGCAGTAAATCGGCAGTTTGCGGTTATCATCTGTTTCAGTATTTATTTAAGATTATTGTGTCTTTGTAGCACAAATCGGAGTCCAAGAACGAATAACTTATTTAGTTTACCTCGATTAGTTTCTACAATAAACTTATTAATAAAATAGTTTTAAATACTGGACACTAAAATAATCTTGTCTTAACTACTTCGACAGTAAATTTGCAATGATATCTGAAAGACATCCTGACAGTACTGTAGACAATGGCAATCATCACCCTTTGTTAATATTAGCAATAAGTGTCTACTCAATTAAGATGTGACACTAATTATCCCCAACTTCAAGGCAAGCGTCGGAATCAATTTTGTTTTAATACATACATCAAAACGACGACAAATTATTGATAAGCAATAATGTTATAATTCTTGCGACAAACAACGATATCTGTAATAAAAAGTTTAGAATAAAAGAACAAAGTCATGAAAATGTTACAACTTTTAATTATATACAATAATTATTTATTAAACATACTCGAAAGATAGTAAACTGCAGTAACTCACGCAAAAATTCTATAAAATTATATCTTATAAAACCTTTTAAAGAATTAAATGTACATTTTGTACATTGTGCAAAAGGCATTCATTTTTAAAGGAAAAAAATAATCCTTTTCGCCGCGTCACGCGACATGGTACTTGTCGCATATCGCTATGACACGCGGCATATAGATGCCGCATATACGATCATATGCCGCGTGATGCGACATGGTTTTATTGCTCCCGCGTTGTAAAACCTCCCGCGCTATAGCGCGGCAAAAACGGAATCCGCCTGTGCTGTACTGTAATTCATTCGCATAAATATTTAATTTAGAATTTCTTCAACATCACACAAAATCTTGAATAAAGCTTTCCAAGCAAGAGGAGCACAGTGTATTAAGATGACTGTCTACCATTGTGTTAATTCATTTGAAAGAGTGGCACATGTCATCATGGCATCACTGATTTGTCAACCAATCGTGTTGCTGTTCAAATTCATACTGTGTCATAATTAGCTTACCACGTCTATGGTTTATGTTTTAAGAAAATGTGTTATTAAATGTAAAATGATGTAAATAGTGAGGCAAGACCTTATTATAGGCAGAAAAGGTTCTTTCGGTTTACTGAGCGTTCTTGTGTGTAGAGTAGAAATTATATCCTCATTAAAGTATTTACATGGTATCCGCTTGTAAAGTGTGAATACTAACCCATTCAAAGTGATATGTACCTTTTGTTCAGTTGAGAAATCAGTCTTTAAAACTTACATGCTGTCTTCTGCAGTCTAACTTGTATGCTGCCTTCTGCTGAGAAGATACAATTGTGTCAAATCCGTATGTTGTTACTTCAAAGAGTGTGCTGTCTTGTAAAACGAGCAGGATTATTTTGTTCTTTCAAACTGATTTGTTAGTATGTTCAGACATGATTTTATTTGCTAATAAATAAATTCATGTTGTTTTGTTGTCCACGCCAAAGGCGGTGGGATATTGTGTGGCGTTGTCCGACTGTCCGTCTGCCCGTCCGTCTGTTGTCATACATCTGGGAACAATGAATATAATTTCATGAAACTTAAAATAAGTACATAATAGCATAGTTTACAATATAAATTAAGATGCAGAAAATTAAATTACTCCTCACAGATATGGCCCTAACGGGGTGGTGATTTTTTTCAAAATGCTTCTTTTTTCTGAAAAGTCTTGTCGGAAATGCTGATTTTATTTTTCACAAATAATCAATGTTGTATATCTTACAACGGAAAATTCAGAAACTATTTTTTACAGAAAAGAGACTCTTAAGAGAATGAAATGCTTTTCTTAAATAATTATACTAGACTGAAATTTTGAGAATTATTGTTGTCTGAAACTAGTAGACTAGTACTGATTTAATTTAACTTAAAACTTAACGTTCTAATACTCAAACTTGAAGAAACAATATTCTCTCAGAGCTGAGGCCCCAGTGCGATGGAGAAATTTAAAAGCAGATTTTTAAAGGGTGATAAAAATCTGCTTTTATTACATTATACACTATAGGCGCTGTCAATCTAATAAAATAAGTCACCTGATTTAAGTATCCTCAAGTTTTATCGTCGAGGATTGGTCTACGTGCAAATTGCATAATTTTACACGACATCCTTTGTTTGTCAAAGTACACACAATCATATCAAAACAATTTATATGTTAAAGATAACCACCGTATTTGAAACACTACATTGGATTTGAGACAAGCGAGATTTTGTGTTGGATTATGGTTAGTCGTTAATTCTTTTAAATATTTAGTAGTTGATTAAGAGTATATCAGAGAACAAATGTTTACATTTTATCCAAATTTTGTCACCTTAAATCAAATACAGTTTCCAATCCATATCTGAACAAGAGCTGTCTCATACAATATTCGAATATTCGAAGTCTTTTCAGTAAAATGGGTCCTTTATCTAGGAGAAGGTATATTGTGTAATTGTGTTAATTATAATTATTTTTTTTCCGATTGGGTATGGGTTATGATTGGGGTAGAGGGTGAGAATTAAGGCCAAACTTATAAAACAAATCGAGAAAAAAAATCTGGGTAGAAACGGGATGGGGGTATAGGTGGGAGAGAGGTAGAGGGGAAACATCAAGACCATGTTGTCATAGGCAATATAATTTGAAACTTTGACGAATAAATATTAAAAAATGTCTAAAATAAAGCCATCTTCAAGTTATCATAACACAATCTAAGTACAAAAAGGGGCACAACTTCGTCAATTGTGACCTTGACCAAATCATTTGGCTGAATTTTTGTTGAAGAAATATTGAAAAATGGCAAAGTTATTGCTAAAATCTAAGAACTAAAAGTACGGTTTACAGAGCTATTTGACTGGCTGCACTTGTTTTTATTGCTATGAGAAACAAATATGCCAAGTTTCAAGTAAATAGGTTTTATGGTAAATATAATATTAGCATTTATATAAGAAAACTTTAACCAACGCATACGCCGCTTAATGTCAGGGCGAGTGCAATAGCCTCCTTGTTCTTCGAATAGTCGAGTTGAAAACGGTTAGTCCTGCTATCATAAAACTTTGTTTGACTCCTATTGGTCAATGTCATTGTGATCTTACATCTAAAACCAGGTTCTGATCAGTCACTCAAAATCAGATGAGCGTAACATCGTAACATCCTTATGCTATTCGGATGTTATTGAACTCAATGTTGGAGGGATGATTATGATAACACTTGTGTTGTTTTTAGGTATGATTCAACATGATTATAGAAATGAAAATACAGTCACACAAATATGTTTCTACAACATCGCATAATGCATTGCTGAAGGTCAGTCAGTACCTTTCGTCGGCAGAGTTGTCATATTTATTTGAAAATTGGTGCATACGTACATTATGATCATTTGCTTCGCATGGTTAATTCTTATTTTTGTGACGTCATACAACAACATTTAACAACGCCCTCTAGTGGCAGCGTACCAGAACCATATTTAAATGTCATGAATTATTCTCATACAGCTTTATTGATACTTAACCGCTTTACTTTTTGTTAATTGTATCAAAGTCATGTACAATAAAGCCGAGTAAAAACATTTCGTTCTTTCACTAATCATGTTATGATTCCGCAAAAACATTTAAAATATCGTTTGAAACGTCATCGTTTTTAAACGCTTTTTTTTCGTTTTAAGCAAATATTTTTTAATCGGGACGGTTAAAGTTTATATAAATTTGACATTGTTAATTTGATGATATTAATTTTGAACACAATTGATGAAATTAAACAGGATGTCTTCGTCCTAGATGTTTCACAAATTACGTACAATGTATGAATAATACCACTTCAACGCCGAAAAGAACGACGTTTGCTAAATGACGTTCAGTTCATGACACTATGTCACTGATATTTCTATTCTCTGTATTCTTTAACACGGAAGTGCCATACTCCCCGTTTCGATATTAATATGATCAAATAATTGATTTTTTTTTTTTTGGGGGGGTATTTCACAGCGCTATTTATATAAATAAGTTTACAGCCTTTATAAGATGATCTAGAGTATACATGTATATACGAAATAATACCACAATAAGATTATATCGATGCTGGTTGGCACAATTGGTAAAGCAGCAGAACAATATTTAGAATGTTGTTCATGGTTTACAATTATCGAAACAATTTTTTTTAAACTCAAACTTTAAGATAATCTTTAAAGAAAACTTGGAATAATATATTGATAATGTTTGATACATATATGTATTCGTCATCTCGTGGCAGAAGTATGCTACAACACTATTACACAAATCGGGTGCCTCCATGAATTCTTTCCTTTTCACAGCTTAACTATTATTTTACCTTTTTGGAAAACCAGTTTAAGGGTAGATGAAAAAAAATCCAAAACGTAAAATGTCTGATTTCAAAACAAGGCACGGAAATGTCCTGCTCATTTGTGTTCAGCGGCGGTAAAAAGAAAGTCGTAAGTCGTTATTTACGAATTCGTTTATGAGGATGTCACGATTGACTTATACATGTAGGCACACTATTTCACTAACTCTAAGATGCCCGTTACGTCTTTTCCTCTCGTTGATTATATATAGGTGTATCATTGGCATTGAGTTATATTCGCAAACTTGACTTTCTCCTGTAATTTAAGTTCACCCTTAGCACGCATTGACCTCTCCCACCATTCGCCACCCATCCGTCCGTCCGTCAAAGATCTCGTCCCACTTCCGCTGCATCTCTTATTAACTTAAATGATAAATTTTGTTCAAACTTTACAGGGATGTTTTTGGTGGTTTTAGATAGACAAAACATTATTTATTCGCATATAAACGCCTGTACAAATACAATGTTTAGAGGATTAAGTAATTAGCTCAAAGCTTGAATAGAAACTCTTTCCTGATACATCTATAAATACTTTGAAATTCGTCGATATCTCACAAACAACATAAATTTATAAAACAAAATAAATGATGGATACTTGCTTGCTTGTGTGGTTTTATGTGATATTTGTTACGATATTGCTTTCCACCATGAAATGGTAGTTCTTTTGTTATAACGACAATAAAAGGAAAACATTCTACACAAAAACCTCATTTAATATCACTTTAAACTTTACCCATATATATAATAATGAATTTACTGAAAGATTGATATGTGTTACATTTACTCTAAAACAAAGTTGACGTATGCCTTTCTTTCATATTGATGTCGCTTTAACACCAAACAATGTTGATGGAAAGTAAATGCGTGTGATTACCGTCAGTGTTTTTGTTCATTCCTAAGCACCAGTTGTCTCCAACCCTCAACTATAACACTGACATGAGTAAGTCAGTGCAGAACTTGAATATCGATCTGTTTAATATTAGTAAAAACGCATTGTAGAACATAATATTTTCCGAAATAATATCCTTTCATATAATCTTTAGCATTTGCCATGCACAGTGAAAAAATGACACTGTATCCGGTAGCTGTTCCCTTAACATAAATGATACAGACATGAAATATATCTCATAGTAGAAAATGTTTTCTTTGAATTTGATACTAAACAAGAAAAAGAGGAGAGCTGTTGTGGAGGAACAATATGTGTGTGTGTTTTATTTGTTTAAAGCTGTACTTGCACTTATGTACAAAGAGTTAACTCTTATTATTGTTTTATGGATGCATACTGAAATTCAACAGATAAAAAAGAATTTATTATATTTCAAAGAGGAGGAAAATGCATGTTTGTGTTACTAGTCAACACAAATATGAGCCTAAATTTTTACCACAAGTTTTCTCCAAGAAATATTCTTATATACATTGTGTTCAAATCTAGATATGTTTTAATAAGCATTGAATTTATTTACTTTTACTGCATTCTGTTTATTGACAAATGCCTGAATGCCTTTTAAGATTCAACTTAATTATATTTAGTTCAACTCTTTTCATCTGCCCAAAATGCCAGTATCTTTAACTTAATATAGGTGTACCCATGAATGCCCTGGTTTACATGACTTATTTTCTTAAGCTACATTTTTTCACGTTCGAGACAAATAGCTCCACACAGTATATAAGAAATTTGCATGGTCTATTACAATGTATAAATATTACATGGCTGCCTGGCACTACATAAATATTGCATGATTGCAATGCATTTATATCTTTATATTTTTCAGTCTTGAGGTCAGTTTGTTCACATTATGCAGCCTTTTTTATAATTATACACATGTTCTTGGACTACCAGTTTATGCAATTTGATAACAATGAAATAACATGTAGAAGGATTTTATGGTATCTATTTAAAGTAACTGCACAAAGTTTTTATCATTGAAACTGCTTTTGTCTAAAACACCAACCTAGAAAGTTACTGATCATTCACTTTTCGGTGTCATTATACTTTACAGGTAATCTGAAATAAAATAGCTGTAAATATTCAAGAAACCTTAAAACATTGTGGTTGCTAAACAAAAGAAACAAGAAATGTTTCTAGGTACATGTATATTGGTAAAAACGTTTGTGGATTCAATGTTCTATTTTGTTTTTAGTTTAAACCTTATTTGGATTGAGAATAAAGCTATACAGCTTATTTGAAAAAATTCTTTCCCGATCAATACATTTTATAAAATTCAATATCAGTAACAACGTTTTTAGCATTCTAAATTGTACAAGTCAAAAGTCCTCCCTGAAGTGTTCTATTATTACAATAAGTTTTAACATTAAAATATAACGCTATGATACATCTAGAGGGTTTATGAACTAAAATAAATCAGTTTTCCTACTTTCAAAAATGTAAACCCTCATCTAGCACTGACACAAAGGCTCTATACGTTTTAATTATCGATAATTTCTAGCCAAATTACACAGAAGGCCTTTTATTTTAAGCAACGCAGAGAAAGGCGTTTTCTCTTTTGAGTCAAAATATCGACGATTCTTTCTTTGAATGTAGTATAACTGAGTATTGAAATACCCGTTTCGCTATAAATGAGTCTTGACTGATAGTTCTTCTGCCTAGAGTACGATGCAAACAGCGGATAGGAGTTATCAGAAGGCATCCGTTGGCTCTACCGCATTTTTTCCACAACAGATACAATAAAGAATATGAAACGTTCAAAAAAATTCAAAACAATATATACGTGTTAAAGTTGAATTCACTGTTATGATATAAAACTTATGAATGTTTTACATAATCAAGAAGAAAGTATAATGTATGTTTAAATAACTATGCAACGGTAATTCTCTTACTGCGACATTATCCAAATAGCTGCAAAAAATCAAGTGGGATCATTTCCAGGATAATAACAATATTGCTCAAACATGTACACGAATTTTGAGCAATACGGGTTGTGCATTAAGGATTTTCGTTAACTTACTAGAAAAAGTTTGAAACGTACTTGTACATGCTCATAATACCAGGTTTGATGCTACTACAACAATTGTTTAATTTATGTTCCTGTGGTAAAATTCGACCCCACCACGGGATTTATGACTTGACGTAGACATGTATAGAAAAATGTTTGAAAATCTTCTCCATGGGGTAAGATATTTGGTATGTACCATTTTTTAGTGTTCAATTCTCACGATTTTGGGTCAACATTTGTCCAACACTTTTGACCGACTTTCCTCTTTTTGAAGCTCAAAGAGATGGTATTTGTACCATGTGTAAAGTTTTGCAAATAGATTTCAACACTTACCTGTAATGATATGGATTCTTGTTTTTGAAGCTACAGCAATTATATAAGGACCATGTGTACAGTTTGCAAACATTTTTTAATATTTTACATGATGACCTTGTTTTTGACGTACATGTGGAGCTGCAGTGTACACGTGTACAATTTTGTAAACCTGTTCCAATGTTGGTTTCTTTTTTCATTGTTTTTCAATAATGACATTGAATTTGATGTGTTAGTCTCATTTCAAACATTAAGTAGCCTTTACATAGACATGAAAACTACTTTGATTTCTACAAATTTGTTGTTGACTTTGTAAAACAGCTTATGGTACCAAGAGAAGCGGTACTCTTCTTGAATCAACTGCGATCTTTGCTGAACAAATATGGTAATCAGGAATCTTTATTGAACGTTGTAAAGATCTATAGATAAGATTTTTAGTTGCCTTATGAAGTTTGATAACATGCAACACAAAGCTGTTTGAAAATGTGAAGGTCGACATGCTATCAGTAAAATATAAACATAAATGCGCAGTATTCAATGTTTATTTTTGTAAAATTTCGATAAAGCATGCCTTGTGCACATGCATATTGCTAAGTTCATTTTCTATTCATAAAAATTATTTAGATATTTCTGTAACGTTTTTGCAAGTTAATTCACGTATCATTTGTATTTTTCGAAAATGATGGAGTAAAGCGTCTTAACAAAATTTCGGAAAAAGTGTATTACTAATTCATTGCTTTGTTTAAAAGTAAATACCGATCAAGTGGGACATTGCGCAATAATCCGTGTTTATATTGCAGTTCTCATCCATATACAACACAACTTTTGAAAATTCGAGACAGGCGATACAATCTTTTGGGTATACCATAGTTCGTTTGTGTAAAAGGTAATAGCTGCTTCTTTCAATTAAGTTTTTAATCAAAAATCCCTTTGCTAGTAACTTTACTTAAGCTACGTCGTTAGAAATTTCTTCAACGTCTGACAAAATCCTTACTGAAAGAGGATAGGGTGTACAATTTTGCTTTTAAATAAAGTCATGAACAATTATTCTTTTCATGATATTTTAATAACATCTAATGTGTTTATGTGGGAATCCTATGAACAAGTTAGTGTTTAAACCTTAATCAAGGTTCTTTGAAAGTGATGCCAGTGAAAGACATGTAAGACCATAACAAATAATTGCCTTGAGATTATGAAATTCAATTATATCGGGTGTTTTTCGTTTGGGCAGGGTATTTTCATTGAAGGTATTGTACCCCTATTAGTTTGTGTTGTCTTTCAAACTCAACATATTCAAATTCGTTTCAAATATTGCATTATAATCGTTGAGCTCATGTTTACAAGTTTTTTCTTTAATTGTCAGAAAACAAAACTTAATGTATATAACTGTTTTTATTATTTATGCTAATTAGTTTATACTAATTTATTTTAGCTCGATTGTGAAGAAAGCATTTAGCTTATCGAGTCACTCTCGAGTCCGCTTCCTGGAAAAAACCAGTACTGTTGTCATATGAGGAGGTACGGTCGTGACATTGGTAGGGCACGAACCCGCAACCTCCGGGAAGAGCGGCAGACACCTAAACCTCTACACTACGGCTTCCCTTTATTATTTTTATCATGCTGTTGCATTTGCCTTTTCGCTCGAGATTTTATTCATCACGTTGTGGAAAACCTTGACATAAAATAGATTGATCTTTGAATGTTTGATATGTTATATGAGACATGTAAAGTAGATAGGACCGATCTGATTAAGTACATTTATTTATCTGTCAATGTATGTCGAGTAGTCAATGATTGCCTTTTGCTTGCTGTTGCATATAACCATCATACCACTTTTGTACTTTTATTTACGAAGCATGGGACCAGACGTATGACACCTGATTTTTCGAAAATATGTCGATCTTTATCGATAATATTTTTTAAAACATTTAAGGTCGATATAATCATAAAATGAGTTTGGTACTTTGTTTGAATGTGTAGATTATTTTCCTATTATTACGATGGCAGTAATGTTTTATATAAAAAAAAACTGGGAAAAGAACGAGACTTTTATGAGTCGTATACCTGTTCTAAAATATGACTGGTGGCTTTCTTATGAAATAAATGGTAACGGATCTGTTGATAGTTGAAATAACGTCTATGTAACGTCAGCCGCCAAAACATATTTCCTTTTCATTACAGTTTAATTGACGTTATGCCCAAATCAAAGCACCATCAACGATCAGATTCTGAAGAAACTGGGGAGAAGAAAGGTCGGCTTGAACATAAGCAAAGCGGAAATGTTGGCCCAAATCCTCAAACTTCGGTATTTCAACTTTGTGCCAATCAGCTGAGTCTGTAATAATGTTGAGGTTTATTTATGGAAGATTATTGATGTAAAAATTTCAACATGCGTACTTCCGAATGCTTTATGAAAAATGACATGTGTATGCATTGATGTACACCTTTCCATGAGTCGTATTGCATTTCTGTTAGACAATTTTAAATGACAAGTGTATAGTGCTAAATGCTATGTGCTTACTACCAAATGATGCATTACAAATGAGAAGTGTAATCATATATGCATGTATATGCAGATAGCCTTGTTGCATTTCTGTTGGACATTTTTCAAATGACAAGTGTATAGAGGAAAATACTTTGTGCTTACCATCAAATGATGAGTTTCAAATGAGAAGTGAAGGCATGCATGTATGAATATGCAGATAGCCTTGTTGCATTTCTTTTGGACACTTTTAAATTACATGTGTTGGGTGAAAATCGTATACATTCAATCAAAAGTCAACACATCTATTATTACATGTGCAAGCAAACGAGATATTGTTAAGGATTTGAAACTTTTATGGATTACTGGAGTGTTCCGCACCATGTAAGTTAAACTTCTAGTAGAATAACTGTTATATTCTATATAGGGCCTTTGTTCAACATGTTTTATTTAATGATCTTGAATATAAATGCCAGCTTTTTCATAGAGACTAGATCTTAAAAACATGTGTCTAAAATAATATCATAATATTCTGTAATAAAATACATTTTGTAACAAAAGTTTCAACCTAACATCCTCGTATATGATGTATTTCGACATTATTTAAGTTATACAAGTAAAGTTGCTGCACTTGGGAAAATCTAGATTGGAAAAATTTGTAACAAACAAAGTCTTAAACTTATTCCTAAAGAAAATAATCAAATTGAATAGATCGAGATCATTTTACAAAGGCCGAATTTAAAATACATTTTCTGTCTTTTCTTGTCGTGCATGACCAACTGAGCGGACTTTCAACGCTTGGACCGATTCACGCAGTTGCTACTCTAGAATTTTGAAACGTTCGTCATACAGTCACATGAAGTTCGGACCCGAAAAGATATATATTAAACACCCCGGGCCGACCATAAAACATATATAATTCGTATTATATATGTTTGATAGTCGGGCCGGGGTGTTTTATAAGAATGACTTTCCAGGGCCCAAACTTCATGCGACTGCGGTTCGTCCCTATTGTCTTAGTCACTGACTTTTTATATTAGGGTCCCAAGGTTACTGGTGTAGGCTTATTCTCTCACTCCATTTGTTGCTGCATCCACCCAGAACACACCAAGCGCCTCCCATTTACAAAATTAATACAAATAGTAAGTTAATCGTTTTTACACGGAGTTTTGTGTGCTCGTTTACTATAATCAATGTAACGGATCTTTCTCGAGTACTGCAAGTGACGTCACACGGAAACTTTTCCGATATTTTACGGAAGTCGCCGAGGATCGTAATATTTGCGTTTCGGTGAAATACCGGCCAATTTGTTTTGGTGATTTATGTCCGAATAAACACGTTTCTTGTCGAAAATTTCCGCCCAACTGGGTTCAGTGCACTTAATTAACAAATGGCTTACAAAATATTAACAGTTGAAATTTTGAATCAATGGGACCTTTAACTCTTAGCTTTACGTATGAGTCACATTAAGAACAACAATCAATTGCCATTAACATACAAGTTTTATAAAGATACCTGCACTTCTTATTTGTAATGCATCATTTGGTAGTAAGCACATCGCATTTAGCACTATACACTTCTCATTAAAAATATCCAGAAGAAATGCGACAAGGCTATCTGCATATACATACATGTATGCTTGCACTTCTCATTTGTAATGTATCATTTGGTAGGAAGAACATTTGTCTTAATATACTGGCATATAATACCCAGTAAGCACATACTATTTAGCACTGCACACTTGTCATTTAAAACTGTCTAACAGAAATGCAATAAGGCTACATGGAAAGGTATATAAAGCATTCGGTAATCTTTACATCAATAATCTTCCATATTTATTGTTTTAGTTCATTGTTTGCTAGTTTCTCTGTAGCTTAAAATGGTTGGTGACACCAGAGTATGGTAACATTTATTCGACTTTTTTAAACTGGATACTAAATATCAGGTCAAGACTATCCTAGTGCCGCAGAATATTTATAAAAAAATGTAATATTTGCAATACACTTTCAGTGGGTTTTAGTTTGCATATATGTATAGTCAGATTTTGACCCTTGAGCTATGACATTCATGTTTTCTTCCGTTTTTACTGCTGATTTACAATAAGCTAAATTTTAAAATACAACATTTAAGGCTCCGTTCTCGAAATCAGACTGTACATGTACAAATATTGATTGAAATCTGTTTGTGAATGTATACCGAAGCAAACCTTTACTCCAAATGACGGCTTTCATGTTGTTTGTATTAAAAATGGACAGATATATTAGAATAAAAAAATATAAGAAGGTATATTTAGACTGACACGATATTACCGCTGAAAAAGACCGCCGTAATTTTAAGAAAAACATTTACATGTATCATTGACTTATACTAGTAGAACAAGAGCTGTCCCTCACAAGTGACAAATGCCCCCGAAAGAGGTGTCTCACAGTCTTTGTCCTCTCCATGTGCTCAATAATTGTGGTATGTAATTTTAAAATCCATGCGACACATCGGCTTGATGTGCTTGACATTTGTGCCAAGTTATTTTTAAATAAATGAATGCATGACAAAGTCATAGTCCGGACACGAATGTGAGCATATATGCAGAATTCCATTACCTTCAAACTCGAAGTGTGACCTTGACCTTTGAAGTAGGAACGTGGGTCTTGCACGCGACACCATCTTGATGTGCTTGACATTTGTGCCAAATTATTTTAAAATCCTTCAATGCATGATAAAGTTCTAGTCCGGACAGGAATGTGTGCATATATACAGGATTTCATTACCTTCAAACTCAAAGTGTGACCTTGACCTTTGAGGTAGGGACGTGGGTCTTGCACGCGACACGTCATATTGATGTGCTTGACATTTGTGCCAAGTTATTTTAAAATCTTTCAATGCATGACAGAGTTTACGGACGTACTTACCAGACGGACTTTGTGAGGTTATCCCTTTGATCTTTCTTTGAACTTTTTCAACCCCACAATACAATTATTTAATCCCACAATGCCATTTTAACCCCATAATGACGGAATGAACTCAAAGAACCTCACAATGCTAAGTTGTACTCCAACCCTAACCCCGTAATGTCTAATGGGCATCTACGTCCGGACGGACGGACGGTGCGATTTTAATATGCCACCCTTCGGGGTCATACAAATGAAAATTTCGATTGTTATATACAAAATATTTTCATTCGCATTGAATATAGAAGAAATATGTACAGATAAATTTTACTATCCTACTGTAGTCAACAATTGATACTTTTCTGTTACATGTACGTGTTTTTTTTCATTTGTCACTATCTGTAAGATAAATCAGGCAGTGTAATTCTTTTATTACATGTTTTCAAAGTTTCTTTCGTTCGTTATCATAATTCAATAGACATTCAGAGGATGATATAGAGGATAACTGTTGGTTTTTGTGTAATCTCACGTTATAATTGCATCGAGTGGGCACAAAAGTGATATGTTCACGATTGGCGCAGCCACGAGTGGAAATAACAACTTTTGGTGTTTACGCGTGAAATTACTGTGATATTACATCAATCAACAATGTTTCTGTTTATTTTATGTCTAAAACTCTACTTTTATTGAGTTTATTTCAATTAAATGTCAAAAATTGTGGGAAATGTCATCAAAAGCATCGCAAAGATGACGTCATTTTAACGACGTCATTGTCATATAGTTTCCGGCAATGGGTATACTTTTTGACGTTTATCCGGGTTACAGATTTTGATAATTTTCACTTAGAGGCCAATTTTAACAAAGTTAATCACTGTCCCGCTATCATGATACAAGAGGACAAGTATTACAGATGTACTGTAGTCAGTTCCCTAAAATAAGATGTGAAGTATAAGGAAAATAACATCGGTAAACTTGCATTGGACAGCACTATGTTATAACAACTTTTGTGTTTTTTTGTTATTGCTATACAATGTAGTTAATTGCATAAAAAGCTCTTTCAAACTCATTGATCCGTTATGACCGCCTCACGCAATTTCTTTTATTATTTTACTAGTTTCCGAAAATTGTCAAACTGAATGTTGGTGGCAAGATTTTAGCCACCCAGCTCAGCACTTTAACGAAGGAAATTGGTAGCAAGTTAGCGGCGATGTTTGATGGTAGTAAAGAAATGGAAAAAGACGAAGATGGTAACTGCTTTATAGATTTTGATGGCGAAGTCTTCCTCCACATTTTAAATTTTTTGAGAGAAGAAACACTGCCACCTGCAGAAATGATTTTGAGTGTTTACAGCCTTGCCACTAATTTGAATATAACTTCTTTGGTGACAGTATTACGAACCAACCATCAAGTGCAGTATCGGATACGAATCGGCGACCTTAGAAAGAGCGTCGCAAGATATGATAAGCTAAGAGAAGATGTAATAAAACAGATCAACGATTCTTACGACGGTCCAGCAGAAAATAAATTGTTGCTTATCTTTAGAATACCGTCGCGTTCATGCAGCGAATGCGATGTTTGTGATTTTGGTCTTTCAAAGTGCAAAAACATATATCCCCGCTTCATCGTGCGTACGGAGTCCGATTTCGATATAACTAATGGTTTGAAGATACTAATTCACGATCTTTGCGAAATGGGGTTTTGCAAATACATTGATTCTCGCATCATTTCGGAGAACTGTTCGAATTGTAGAGAAATCGAGTTTCACGAAATAGCACTTCTGTCACGCTAAATGATACTACTGGGGGGAATTTGTACAGAAACAGTCTGTGTAACTACAATCTTTGGGAGGGTCATATAATTTATTTTCGATTGTGCATGTACAAACACAACATAACACAACACTAGATTATATTATACTATAAATGGAATACGCAAGTTAAATATGACATTACGAGAGTGACCCTGAACACCAACAAAAGAAGTATTTCAAAAGAAGAAATTCTTAACATTTCTCAAAGGTGCAAGTATCACTCGGCTGTACTGGTTTATAAAACCATGTATAAGAATACGCCAGACTATATGTATGACTTTGTTACTTTTTCATGTGAATCAAGGCGAATTACACATCAGCTCAGATCGGTCACTTGCATGGATCTTGTTTTACAATCAATACCTAGGACAACATACTACAAAGATACGTTTGAATTATAGTTACTTAAGGACTTTGTAATTTTGTTTATAATAATATAAAGTGTTTGATGAATGTTGTTATTAATGTTGGTTCATTAGTATTATATATCTCCTTTTATGCTAATTGTATGTCTGAAAATGCCTACCTTGTGTGGCAACCTTACATTAAATATTATAGTATTTATTAGGTTGTGTCATGATATTTATTGTCTGTCACAACAAAAGAAGCCTGATTTTATAAGAATATAATATGCCTCGATACGCTTGATAATTTTTGTGGATGTGCTATTCATATATTGTGAGGGATTCTTTGCGTGTGTGCGCGAATGTGTGTGAGTACTAGTATATGGAAATGTGTTAGATAGAGAGAGGGAGAAAAACAGACAGAGACAGAAAGAGAGAGAGAGAGAGAGAGAGAGAGAGAGAGAGAGAGAGAGAGAGAGAGAGAGAGTTGCTAGATTCTGTTTGAAGGCCATATGAAAAACAAAATTGTTCTGATTTGCTTTGTGACTCTTTACATGTCTAATTAGTTACTTCACTAAATAAAGATATTATTATTATTATTATTACTATTATGAAACTAACTAAAACCTATACTTTTAAAAAACCTATTACTGAAATATGTAGTTCAACACCCGTTTGATGGTATAGAAACAGACGGAAAAAAAACGAGTTATCAACATTAAACGTATC
The DNA here is from genome assembly GCA_022818135.1 of Saxidomus purpurata. Lineage (NCBI taxonomy): Eukaryota > Metazoa > Mollusca > Bivalvia > Venerida > Veneridae > Saxidomus > Saxidomus purpurata. The sequence continues at coordinate 21,067,743 of JAFMSR010000015.1, forward strand.
AAAAGGCAAGGTTGGTTGTGGTGACACAATTTCATTATCGAAAGGAAAAAGCCAATCTCATTAAATAAGAAAATAAATGAAACATACTTTGTAAAGTGGAAAATAAAGAGAGACATGAAAAAAACACATATAAGAGACCAACCACACTCAGAGACCACCTTCACATGACCATAAACGTCTATTTGTTTAATCTATATTGATCAAATCTTAGCTTTTAGGCCGCATTAACCTTTCTAATTTGAAGCAATAAAGCAATTTCTTTTCTTGAGTTACATTACTGGGAGTCACTGATTTCTAAGGAAGTCACTGATTACTAAGGTTGTCAGTGGTTACTAAGTTAGTCGCTGGTAACCGTTGCTTTAAGAACTTACTGGAAGCTAGGCTTTTCCAACAGCTCTATATACAAATAAGTGAAGTTACAGTGGGTGTGGTTTAAATAGAGTTCCACTGGAAGATGCTTTATACTAAATGTCTAAGCTCTAGAGCTCGAGGCCATGTAATTTTGGAGAAGATTTTAAAGTTTTTACTATCGCGAGCGACCCCCCCCCCCTCCGCAGGATTATTTTTTACCTCGTGGGCATGAGTTGAACAACATTGGTAGAGGTTTACTAGACAATGATACATGCTAAATATCTAAACTCTATCCTTGTGGTCTGAGGAGAAGATTTTTTTTAAAGTTGTTCCTATATAAGTCTATATATAATCAATGACGCCCTGGGTGTTGTCAATTTTGACCCCAGTGGCAATATTTGAACAAGCTTGGTAGAGGTCCCATAGGCAATGCTACATGTCAAATATCTGAAATAGGCCTTGCAATTTCAGAGAAGAAGATTTGTAAAAAGATTTCTACATATATAAGCCCATGTAAAATCAATTGACCTCCGGGCGGGGTCAATATTATGCTAGATATCTAATCTCTAGTCCTTGTGGTTTCAGAGAGGATTTTAACGTATTCTTATTTGTAGCCATGACATCCAGAGTTCTACATGGAGTGGAATTCTTTTAACAGTTTTGGTAAAGATTCATGCAAGGAACATCCCTGCCAAGTTTCCATCACCATTGATGAGGATTAGTGAAGAAATGAAGGTCATGGAGTGTAAACATGGTTAAATATTGCATGTTGTATTGAATCAAGGGCCATAACTCTAGAAAAACTAATCTGATCAAGGCCATAATTAAACTTATCCGAGATCTTATGGTCATACACATGCTCTGTAAATATGATAAGAATTAGAGGAGAAATGAAGGTCCTATAGTGCAAACATAGTTAAGCATTGCATTTGTTTTGTAAAATCCGGGGCCGTAACTCTAGAAGAACTTATCCGATCAAGCCCATATCAATCAAACTCATGCAAGATCTTATTGTCATACACATTCTCCCTGAATTCACATGACCGCGACATAGATATATATACATTGCATTAAACGGATGACGGCCGACGACATAGCCATATACATTGTGATAAACGGACGACGGGCGACGGACGCCGGACATACAACGATCCATAAAGCTAAAATTAGTTAAAATATCATAAATTTGTCTGCATTCTTTTGGATTTGACATGATCAAATCTGTTATTAATTTAATGTTCATAGGAATAGGAAGCTTCATTGCTTTATGTACAATATTAAATTTATCAAGGCAGTACCTTATAGACTGCATTATACTTTGATACTGTAGGAAAGTATTTACATGATATATTTCTTGGAAGATTTGAAAATAATATAGAGACCCACTTTTATTGATAAAATTATTGACAGTGTACACTCCCTAATCAATATAATTTGAACAACAAAATGGTTTTCCTCCAATTCTGAAACACTCATTATGCCAAACTGGTAAAGAATTCTTCCCACTTACGCAGGCTTTTAATTTTAAAAAGCTTCTGAATTTTACCAAAACGCTTTCAAGAAATAATTGTTCACTTTATCTAAATGTTTTACGATTTAATTACAAATAAATGAGTGAAGGTTTTGTATAACAAGACCAATTTCTTTTACAAACATTAGGGTTAAGGTAAGGATTACATAATCTTCTAACCCATGAGATTTGTGTTGACTGAATGAATTTCCCAATATCAAGCATTCTTAAGCCATCATGTGAAATTACTTTTCTTTTGATTTTATCTGATCCACTATTCCAAAAAATCTTTCACATTGATATCATATGTTTTAATTTATCTGGCATTTGGGTTATTTATCTAAATACTAGTGTTAGTATCTTTTTGAAAGTCTAATACGAGATTAATGTCACCGACATACACACATTCATTTTCAGTTGAAACCAGTTTTGCTATAATTCTCTGATCAGGGTTATCTTGATTTAGCAAATGTATATTAATTTTGGTAAATTCTTTACAAATTACTTGGCAGTGAAAATAATCAGGTTTCCTTAGTCATCTTTTTTCATACTCTTGAACCTAGATTTTCTGCAGAGCTGCAGTCTTGACATTTAAAGACTGGCTTCAAGTTTCAGTAATGTCCTCAAGCTAAGGTGTTAAATTTCACAAGGAAGAAAAGGAATTTTGATGCGACTTGACCTAGACTGAAACCCTGTTTTTACTGCTGTTAGGATGGACATTTGATTATACGCTATGGGATCTTTCAATCCAATACAATATGTCTGCTGATTTTAAGTATATACTTTTGATCATCATAGATTTTGTCGTCAAGGATTGGTCTACGTGCAGAGTTACATAATTTACCTTACCTGATATAATATCCTTGTTGGTTACAATCGTATGTAAATAATCTATATGTTAAAGATAAAGCCCGTTTATTTATAACTGCTATCATCTGTCATCGAGACATGTTACCTATTGATTATTTCAGAGCTTAGAAAATCATATTTCACTAAAAGGTCTGTGATGTTAAGTTTTTCCTAAATTAAGTAATTGATTTTCTGCTTTGAATTATTGAAAATTGTGTTAACAAACCTACTCCTAACTACTGACTGTACAGTCTGACTGTACAGTCACTTAGTGATACATGTACCTCACTGTAATACTAGCTCACTATCTCAATACATCCGTTAAAAACTTGCTAATGTGTTAGATTTGTTGAAATATGTATACGGTTGAACTCCATTGACATGCAACTGTAGCAGAGATATGCTACATTTTAGGATCATGTATTAAGACTCACCTTTTCTATTGTTCTTAAAAGCTAGATTCATAAATACTTACAACACACGGAATATATTTCAAAAAGAGGAAATTTGGAATTCTTGCCTAAGGATACTAAAATCACGTTATAATAATAATCCGCGTTATATATATTGAGTTCGCTTCTCCTTTACACCTTAAGAGATGTTTATTGGGTTACATGTAGCAAACTTTTTATTAACCGAATATTGTTGTACTGTGATCATAGTGCACGCATCGATGCATATCTATTAATCTAAAAGTTTATGGATACACGGAAACATTCACATCTAGGAAATTCACAAAATATGTATTGGAGGGTTTTTTTAAACAGGAGTAAAAGAGAAACGAATGTAACTTTACTTCTCAATAAATGAGTGAGTTACTTCCCGCGACTATCAATGAAAGTGTCGGGGTTTTCCTTTCTTCATTCTATTATAAATCAAACACTTTTGTTTATTTTCAGTGACTTTCACAACAATATTCAAGCAATCAGCTTATCGTCATCATTATCACATTCAGTCTACACCAGAAAAGTTACATGTTCAGCGATGAACAGTTTTGCTATCACTCAAGATCTGTAGACACCGTACACATTTTTAGTAAACAAACTGTCGTGATTACAGGGGCGGATTACTCATTGTACCCTTCCATCAAGAAATGTTGCCATGAAAAACACAGGGAAAATAAATGTGTCAGCAACCACAAATGCAGAAAAGCGATAAATACAGATAATACTGATCCATTTATACAGATGCTATCCAGTTTAGCTGGGGACATCTTTAAAATGATGACATCGTAATTTCATTAAACTTTTTCTAAGGTGCAGCGACCCGGAAGGAAGTACTTTTGATTAGGCCGAGACTTGCACGAATATATTGTAGAAAAGCAACACTACCCTCCATCTACGTAGCAGCGTATATCTACACTAAATACTCTTTGTTTATAATGTTGTAACAGTGGTCTTTCACTTTAGATAGGACTAAAGTTCGAAACTGTTTTACCCTAGAAAATAACTTTAACCTTAATCACTCGTTATCTCGAACTTAGTAAACCAAACAACACATCAATGTTGGAAGAAGATCAATAAACTGTTCATGTCTCATGACACTTGATTTCCTGTGCTAATTGATTCCCTAAACAGAAATTGAAGTAGGATTTATACACAGAGAAGTTATAAGACAGAACTCTGAGGGATCAATACGTATTGTTAAACAGCAAACAAACAAAACAGGTTCCTTTAAAATGGCTTCGGAGAAGGTAAGTGACTTTAAAATGTATAAATGTATCGTGTAAATAATTAATATGTAATGTAAAGTGTTCTTACAAATTCCAACTTATAGATACATAAACCGTAATATTCACTGTTTAATACGTATTTTGATTATGACTTGCTTGTGCCTATTTTTTGGATGATCCTTTACGAACTATTTGAGACTTTTATGGTATTTCTTTAGTTACCAGATGTCATCGAACTAAATGTTGGTGGGATACTTAAAACAACACTTCTCAGCACGTTAACAAAGGACCCGGACAGTACTTTAGCCGCAATGTTTAGTGGGCGACACGTGCTTAGCAAGGACAAGGAAGGTCGTTTCTTCATAGACTGCGATGGTGATGTATTTCAGTACATCTTGGATTTCCTTCGGTTTGGCACTCTACCGCCACCTGAAAAATCAATGAAGGTTTATGATCTAGCGGCATACTTTAACATGCAACCATTTTTAAATCAAATGGATAGTTTCCATGCTGTACAATACCGGAAGGAAATTGAAAAAATTAAAGCTGCGTTTGGTGAAGAGCAGTATGACAGTGTTAAACAGGATGCTGTGAATGGAATTAGAAAGCTGAATATCAGTCCAAAGGAAGACAAGGTATTGCATATCGATTACACGGGAAAAAATCAAAGCGCTGTGAGCGCTGAAGGCCTGGGGGCTATAGGTTAACTCCCCGAAAAACAACTTTTCACCTACGTGTTCTGCGTTGAATCTTACCTAAAGCGCGGGTCGAAATGTGCAGAGGACGAAATTCAATATATGACACAGAATGAATGATTCACAAATATATGGGTGACAGGGAAGTTTGTTTTATTATGAAATGTACGTTAAATGAAAAATAATCACATAGTCAACATTATAAAATGTTTAAGCCAGTACAAATAATTCGATCTGCGCTTTGTACAACTTCAAGCGATATGATCTGATGATGTGGATCGAAAATTATTGTGTACCAATGACAAGACCTTGAAACAGAAATAAACAAAGCAATACCAGCAATGAAATATAAATACAGTACTGTACAATGTGTATAACAGAGAAAACCAAAAATGATTCTGGGTTACCTTGTAGTTGTAATCAGTGAAACCGTTCACTGGGCCTCGACATGCAGCGTCCTCGATAAATGGCGGGTGAATTTGATCACGTTAGTTCCTTCTCGGGAATGTACGTAAATTATATCTTTTTTTAAGAGACATTTATTTTTAGGTAAATATATATGTAATCGTTCGTAAATAACAAAGTTGTCAATGAAATAACATCGGAAATTTGAAAATCAAACTACAAACTCTTATATCGAGCTTCGTACGTTTTCGTAAATTTCCGTAAATATCCGTACTTTTCCGTGATATGCATATGATTATCTTCCGTAATCAGCTAACAGCGCATTAATTTCTAAAACAGAAAAAAATGTGTAATGCAGCCCGTAAGCTATATACCTTCCTGCAGTCGTTTGAAGTTTTATGTACTATTTTTATTTGTAACATGTTCTTATCATATGCGGCATTCAAACAGAAGATTGATCTTGTCTGTCTTGCACTACTTTCGCATAGCGCATTTTTACAGTTGTTATTCGCACATAGCACGGCTAAAATTCTTGCAGGGTTTGAAATGTGGTATACTAACTTAGGCCTTGGGGACTTTCAGTCCCCAGGCCAATAAAAACTATGAACGCTGCCACCTTGTACAAATAGGATCCTTAAAAGCACGAGGCGCTGGAATTTATACAAACATTTTTATAAAGACTGATTACCAGATAAATGATGACATAAAACGTGTACTTTCTTACGAATTATGCGAACTTGGATTTGGAAAGTATACAGACACTACAATAATGGAAAATTCAGGATATTGCCAAAGTTGTAATGAAATGCATAATCCTTGTCAGATAATTGTACTTTTTACACACTGAAATATTAAAAAGAATACTAAACTTCATATCATCTCTCATAAATTTATTTTTGTTTTTAAATTATGAATATTTTTGTTCGGACAGACATTTGTTTGCCCGATAACTGTAACCTTTTATTGTTCGGGCAAAAGGATGTAAATGACAATGAAATTGATCTGAAGGGACCGCAAGACAGGTTCGAGAGATCGGGCTTAGAGGTTTCGGAGGTGGAACAATATGATTTATAAAGAGATTTTGCCGGGACCGTCGGCAGAGTTCTAGCGATCGGTTGTATTCGAGCGAATGAAGTTCGAGCGAACGAAGTTTAACTGTAAGTGCTTTAGTTGCAAACGTTCTTTTACACATAATTACATTATAATTGAAATCTATCCTCAATAACCTTTAACTAGTTTTCAATCAATTCAAGTTTTAAAGTACAGACTGATGCAAGTAAAATGTGTTCTTGAGACGGGACCAAACAAAATAGCCGTTTAAGTTCTTAAATCTCGACACATATTTTTTAATCTCCACTTTTAACCAAGATAATTTTGTGCATCTCTACTTTGTTAATCAATCGTGTTGCTGTTGTATTTTTAACTGATCTGTGCCATTCCATCTTTTTGCCCTGCTCCTCGCCGCCGTTACTGGCTAATTTTCGCCCCACTCTCTTGTCATCTCATCTCGATTCGGCTGGGCCATGACCGGAAAAGGCGATATGGCATAAATTAGCCATCATAATGATTTAATATTTACTGAAGCATTTGTGTAGATATCAAAATTGTTCAGTGAACTTTTAGTTTATCATTGTGCGTTTAAATGTATAAAACCCAAATTCATACTGTACGTGTCATAATTAGCTTATCACGTCTATTTTTTATGTTTTTAGAAAATGCGTTATTAAATGTCAAATGAAGTAAATAGTGATGCAAGACCTAAAAAAGAAAAGGTTCTTTAGATTTACTGAACGTTCTTTTTTGTAGAGTAGAAATTATATCCTGATTAAAGTGTTGACAATTTATCCTTTTGTAAAGTGTGAATACTAATCCATTCAAAGTGATATGTACCTTTTGTTCAGTTGAGATATCAGTCTATCTAACTTTCATGCTGTCTTCTGCAGTCTAACTTGAATGCTGCCTTCTGCAGAAAAGATATAATTGTGTCAAATCCGAATGTTGTTACTTCAAACAGTGTGCTGTCTTGTAAAACGAACAGGTTTTTTATGTTCTTTCAAACTGATTTGTTAGTATGTTCAGACAAGATGCTATTTGCTAATAAATAAATGTATGTTGTTTTGCTTTTCCCCGCCAAAGGCGGAGGGATATTGTTTGGCGTTGTCCGGCTGTCCGTCTGTCTGTCCGTCTGCTGTCATACATATGGAAACAATGGATAGAATTTCATGAAACTTAAAATAAGTACACAATAGCATAGTTTACAATTTTAATTAAGATGCAGAAAATAAAATTACTCCTCACAGATAAAGCCCAAATGGGGTGGTGATTTTTTCAAAATGCTTCTTTTTTCTGAAAAGTCTTGTCGGAAATTTTGATGTTGTTTTGCTCAAATAATCAATGTTGTATTCTCTTACAACGGAAAATTCAGAAATTATTTTTTTACAGAAAAGAGGCACTTGAGAATGAAATGCTTTTCTTTACAGAAAAGAGACACTTACATTTGTAAGAGAATGAAATGCTTTATACTAGATTGAAATTTGAGAATTATTGTTGTCTGAAACTAGTAGACTAGTACTGATTTAATTTAACTTACAGCATCTAAGTTCTAAAACTCTTAACTTGAAGAAACAATATCCACTCAGAGCTTAGGCCCCAGTGGGGTTGAGAAATTTAAAAGCAACCCAGTAGCGTTGAATGTGGCCAGGTGATGTAACGTAACTCTGGTAAGCGATATTGGGTCATCATGGACTTCTTGTCCTATACAAAATGTAATAAAATAGATATAATTACATTTCTCAAGAGCGTACATACGATTGAATTTTGTAACACTATCTGTTCATCAATAATTTGCATGGCTTATAGACCAAAGAATCCAAATATATCACTTATAAATGGCATAAGAAGGTGTAAGTTAGGTCACAGGGTTTTGAAAAGAAGTATGTGATCGTCCAGGTAGAGCAGTGACCATGTAAGATTTTGCCTAGGATATTTGGCAATCAAAGTCAAGACGTGGTAGAAAACTTGCTATTGAAGTTAGATTTTCTGCAGAGCTTCAGATTTTTGAATGCAACCCGTTTCAGTTATGGTCCCATACTAGGGCCACAGACACTGGTCCAGTTCTATATTAATCTTGCATTGTCATATTTTATATTCAAAACATGTTTTATTAACTATTTATACGTTATCTACAGCATAGCTCGGCAGTACATGGAGCGATATTATAATAGTGAATTCATACCTTCCCCGAGTCTGGTAAGCGAACGTGCTCCTGGTTTTTATCACCTCTCGTGTCAAAATGTCATCGTCAGTGTAAAATGAAACAAATAGTTCGCAGTGACTTGTGCTGCGTATTTCAAATGTGTTTATGTGGTCAATGTACTTTTTATGGAAGATTTTAAATGTCCACTATGTACGATCGTTTGTATAAAGGCTGCAAACGTATAAACTCCGATTTTCAAATGTTCTTCAAGTTTGCCGAGTAAGCTACCATAGCGTTACGCTCGCGTTGTATACCTTTATATATTATATAAACCAGTGATAAAATGTTTGATTTTTCAACAGAATAACATATAAATAGTAGATAAAACATGTTTTGATTATAAAATATGCCAATAGAAGAGTAATATAGAACTGGACCAGGGCCTGTGACTAGGGCGTCAGATTTTACAAGGGTGATACAAATCTGCGTTTACTACATTATATACTATGGGGAATGTCGATCTAATAAAATAAGTCACCTGATTTAAGTATTCTCAGGTTTTATCGTCGAGGATTGGTCTACGTGAGAAAATGCATAATTTTACATGACTTCCTTTGTTTGTCAAAGTACACACAATCATATCGAAACAATTTATATGTTAAAGATAACCTTCGTTTATTTTCGACTGTATTTAAAACACTACATTGGATTTGAGACAAGCGAGATTTTATTGTGGATTATGGTACATTGTAAGTCGTTAATTCGTTTAAATGTTTAGTAGTTGATTAAGAGTATATCATGGAACTAATATTTACATTTTATCCAGATTGTGTTACAATGACCTTAAATCTAAAACAGTTTCCAATCCATAACTGAACAAGAGCTGTCTCATGACATAATTGAATATTCGAAGGCTTGTCAGTAAAATGGGTCTTTTATCTAAGAGAAGGTATATTGTGTAATTGTGTAAGTTATAAAAACTAATCGAGATTTTTTTTCGGATGGGGTGTTGGGCGGGGATGGGGTAGAGGGTATGAATTAAGGTCAAACTTAAAAAACAAATCGAGAAAACAATCTGGGTAGGGGCGGGATATGGTTAGAGGTGGGAGAGAGGTAGAGGAGATACATCATGACCATGTTGTCATAGGCAATATAATTTGAAACTTTGATGGAGAAATATTAAGAAATGTCCAAATTATAGCCAACTTCAAGTTATCATGACATGACTTATCAAAATCTAAGTACAAAAAGGGGCACAACTTCATCAAATGTGACCTTGACCCAAACATTTGGCTGCATCACAGCCATATTGTCATAAGAAAAATAATTTGAATGTTTGATAAAGAAATATTGAAAAATGGCAAAGTAATTGCTAAAAGTAGTATAGTGCGAGGAGTTGGGGAATTTGCCTGCAGCCCTGCAGCTGTTACGTGACCGCGCACGAACAATGGCCTTATTTTTCGAATAGTTGAGTTAAAAACGGTTAGTCCTATGATCATCGATCTTTGTCGGCTCTTTGCCAATGGATGACTCCTATTGGTCAATTTCATTGTGACTTCAAATCTAAAACCAGTTTCTGATCAGTCACTCAAAATCAGATGAGCCTAACATCGTAAAATTCTTATGCTTATTGGTCATGTCTGAACGAAATATCTTTAAACATTGATATTGAGGTTCGTAGGTCAAATATCATGGTCACAGTCACAGGGTCTTCGACTAGTTTCCGATAAATATCTGTACAACGGATAAGAACAAGATCTTCCAACTTTCGACGCAAGCTGATTGCTTTTTCTTGTTAGAAGTCAAAGGTCAGGGTCATGGTGAACATGTAGGTCGCCTTTCAGATTCAGAAGCCATTACAATATCGTCTTAATCTGTTGGAGGATTTTCATGAAACCTGGGTTAATTGATCGTGATGACAAAGTTCAAGGTCACTTTTCAGTATCACATGTCCTGAGCTTATGTCTCTTTAATCTGTTGAAGAGTTTTAATGAAACTTTAAAAATAGAACAATAATTTAGTTTAAATGACCTTTATAAATTCGATGAGACATATTGCCTTGTATGTACATGTACGCCTTTTTACTCCCTTTTAGACGGATAACCAGACAACCGACAACATGTCAGATGTTATTGAACTCAATGTTGGAGGGATAGTACAGACAACATATCGCACCACTTTAACAAAGGATCCAGACAGTAAGTTGGCCGCCATGTTTAGTGGTCGTCACGTGATTAGTAAGGACAAAGATGGTCGTTTCTTCATAGACTGTAACGGAAAAGTGTTTCAGTACATCTTAGATTTTCTTCGATTTGGCATTCTTCCGCCACCTGAGAAAGTATTGAAAGTTTATCATCTGGCAACATACTATAAAATTGAGTCATTCTTAAAGGAATTAGACATTTTCCATGCTGTGCAATACAGGAAAAATATTGAAAAGATTCAATGTGAAATGAGAAAAGACAGTCACAAGGAAGGTCAATACAAGTATTTAAAAAAAAAAGCTATCTACGAGATTGAAGAACGTAATATCAGTCCAATGACAGACAAGGTATTGCACTTCGAAAGTGATTATATGAAGAGAGACGATCGAGTCAGGTATCATACTGCAGAGGACCTAAGGCGTTTCAAGGCACGAGAAGCTGAAAATTCTACCAACATTTGTATAAAGGCGGATTGTCCGGTATATGACGACTTTAAGCAATTACTAGCATACGAATTATGTGAGATTGGCTTTGGAAAGTACTTCGACATTTCTACGTGTTACGGTGATAACTTGATCAATTGTCATGCAATCGTGCTCTTGACACATTGACATACTGAAAACAAACAAAACTGGATATAACTCCAGATAAAGCAAAAAGTCACAAATGCTTGCTCTGCCACTTATATGGATACATGTTCTTACATACACTATAAAGTTTTAATTTGTTTTCTGTATTTAAGTAGGGAATAACTTTCAACCCCTCCTGCTAAGATAAACGCCTTTGAGCAATAAAGTTTGGTTTTAGTGCTCTATGACAATGGCTTCTTAGATGTAATTGTTTTGATATGCTTGAAATGATTAATGATTTGACAAAATCTCGAAACTCTAGTTCGGCTCTAGCCGGTCCGAATAATTTTGTTCCAAATAATTTTTGTCCTTCCTAATTTCGATTTTAATGCTGACATAAATATACCCCTAAGCTGAACGTATATGACGCAATAAATTAATTAATAGTTATCAAATGAGAAAGTTGTGTTAACAATGCACGTGATAATTTGATGTAACCAGCAATTTTTATTAAATCATTGTTTTCATATACAGTGTACTATCATATGCTGAGCTCCGTTGAAATATTTGCTATCAAATATATTTATGTACTTCAACTATCAGATGGTTAAAGTAGGAAACGTACAATCTGAGATGCTCACAGTCAAATCGGGTGTGCCACAAGGGTCAATACTTGGACCTCTACTTTTCTTATTATACATTAACGATATCACTTTTCATGTCCAGATTCAAACATGATTTGTATGCTGATGACTCCCTTTATATGAATCCGGATTCCATCTTAAAGAAATTGAAGAGAAACTGCAAGAAATCTAATATATCATTGACTGGTGCGCAAACAATAATATGTCTTTACATCCGTTAAAGAAAAGTGTATGGTTATCGGATCTACATAAAACTAAAACACACACCACACTGAATCTAGTATAATGGCATACTTTTAGAGAATGCAACAGTCCAAAAAGTACTAGGTGTGTATATTGACAATACCCTAAATTGGCATGCTCATATAGATTATGTATGTAAAAGCTAATACCAAAATAGCATTATTAAAACGCATTTTGTTCCTTCTCACAGATGAGACGAAAATTATGTTTTAACGCGTACATTTTGCCATATTCGATTACTGTTGTACAATCTGGGGAAAAGATAACAAAACTATATGAACAAAATAAACATGCTACAAAAACGAGTTGCAAAAATTATCTTAAATAAGCCGATGAAAACGCCAACATTAGGGCTATATAAACATTAAAATGGCTTTCTTTTACTGATAGGTGTAAATACCACACTGCTGTTCTTGTGTATAAAGTTATGAATCATATGTCGCCATCATATATGTCAGAGATTTTGATATTTTCCAAAAATGAAAAACATAATCTGCGATCTTCTGTGCACAACGATCTTGTTTTACAAAGAATACCTCGAACCAATTTTATAAAGATTCATTCTCGTATTTTAGTATGAAAGTTTGGAATGATATTCCGTTTGATATTAGAGGAATTCCTGAACTCAAAACATTTAAATACAAATACAGAACTATCTATTAAGTAACCTTAACACTACAGTTTGGACTAATTTTGAGTGTCTGTCGTATCAAAAGAAAGTTTCAACATTTAAACATTTTTGTCTCACTTTTTCATATCTAACTTTGGCAAACAATATCTATTTGAAAAATATGATTTTTCAATTGAAATGTATAACTAGCAAATCATATTTTGTTTCATAATGCTTTATCGACGGTATGTTGTTGTTTTGCTTTTAATTCTTCTTTTTTTGTTGAAGGCCATATTGAAATAAAATTGTTCTAAATTAAAAATTTACTTCTACAAATATATTTCCGCACTAACTTTTGGTCTAAATTTTTGAGTGTCTGACTTATCAAAAGAAAGTTTCAACATTTTACATTTTTGTCTTACTTTTGTCATATCTAACTTTGCAAAAAAATAGACTTTTTGAAAAATATGATTGTTAATTGTAAAAATGTATAGTAGTAAATCTATTTTGTTTCATTTTTCTCTATCAACATATGTTATTTTTGTTGCTTTTAATTCTTCTTTTCTTGTTGAAGGCCATATGAAAATAAGTGTATTTTGTTTACATGTAAATCCTTGTATGTCTGATATGTAACCTTCATGAAATAAGTTTTTATTATCACTATGACAAAACGATGACAAGCCGCCTTGGTGCAGTGGTAGCGCGTTCGCATCGGAATCAGAGGTTCGGACTGACCCCTATCAGTGCCAAGTATAGGTAGTGCCCTTAGGCAAGACACAAATAATTCCACATTTCCTCTCTCTGACTTCGAGGTTAATTCCATCTGGAGTTAGTCTCGAGAGCAATTCATATAAGTTGTAAGATCTTGTTTCCCAATCGAAAATAAATCGATTGGTATAGATTAAACTAAAACGACGCAGAAAGGTACGATACAAAGTTTCTTCTCAACGATGTATGCATATTTAACGTTCTGAATCTATCTTAAGACGCTTAGTTTATTATGATTTCTTTCTCTAAACTTTTTAGATGTGGTTGAATTTAAGGCTGTTGAAAACTAAAGTCAACACTTCTGAGTACTTTATCCAAAGGTCAAAACATTAGGCGCTATGTATCGGTGGTCGTCATGAAAGATAGACTATGATGGCGATACTTTACAGTTTTTCTTAGATTCCCTGCGATTTGGTACACTCCCAACACATGCACAAAGATGAAAATGTATCATCTTGCAGTCTATTTTAATATTCAATCATTCAGAAACCTTTTAGACTGTCCCATCCTGTGCACTATAAAGGAATGAAAAGGAATACATGTATGACTTAATAAATCTTCTTGTCCAAAATCATGAGGTCCATAGATTTGCTACTTGGTATGTAGCATTGCGTAGTTGTCTTCTTCTAAGATTGTTGAAATTATGACCCTGACATCAAAAATAGCTCGGAATCACTTGTTTGATAAGAAACTTAAAACCTGTTTTGTATAAAACGTAAGGCAAATACCTTATACATCTCATATGTTTCAACTCATGGTTGTTTTTACAAACAGTATTTAAATTATGGCCCTGGGGTGAAATTCGGACACTCCACGGGGGTTATTATTTCATGCAGACATATATTGGAAAATGTTTAAAAAAAATTGTATGAAAGCGAGGTCTAGAGGTAAAATATTTGGTTTGGATCACTTTCATGTGTTCCTTTCTCGCGTCTATTAGCACTGTGGGATTAAAATGAGCACCATTCCTTCGACTTACTTTCCTGTTTTTGGAGCTAAAGTGTTCGAATTTGGACCATTTATTAAGTTATGCATATAGATCAACACTTACCCGGAATAACCTTGACCTGTTGCCCTACGTTCTGGGTTTTTAATTTGATGTTTTGCATTATTTCTTAAATTACGTACCCTTACATAGATTTGAAAACTTGCAAATCGGTGAACAACCTTATATAATAGCATATGGTACCGAGTTGAGCGATATAGACCCTCTTAATTTGTTGAATATTGCGAGCATTACACATATATTACTCAATAATCTTTATTCAAGTAGCCTAGAACCTTAATTGTCGTATGGAGATATATAACAAGCAACACGGAGCTGTTACTAAATGTAATGGTCGGCAGGCTATCAGTTGAAAACTTAAATAAAATGTAAACATAAATGCGCGTTATCTAATGCATAATTTTGTAAGATACCATATAGCAAACTGTTGCTAAGGTTATTTTATATTTATAGAAATAATTTACATATTTATGCAAATCGATGAAACTGGCTAGATGGGTTTCCAAAATGTATCCATGTATTTAATAAGGAAGTTGAAATGAGAAAGCAAAGCGACCGAATAAAATTTCGGAAAATGCGTAAAAAATAACAACCGATCAAGTGCGCAATAATCTTTGTTTATATTGCAGTTTTCATCTTTATACAACACAACTCCTGAAGACACGTGACAGACGATACAATATTTTGGATAAACCGTACTTCCTTCGCGGATTAAAAGGTAATTTACTACTTCTTTTAATTAAGTTTTTGGTCAAAAAGCACTTTGCTAGTATCTCTACTTTAGCTAAATCCGTAGACATTTCTTCAATGTCTGACAAAATCCTTACTGAAAGAGGAAAGAGTGTACTATTTGGCCTTTAATTAAAGTCATGAACAGTTAATATTTTCATACTATTTTAATTTACTTTAAGGAGAACATTGAATGTGTTAAACAGAAACGTATGTGGGAATCCTTTTTACAAGTTAGCGTTTAAACCTTAACATCATTGTTCTTTGAAGTGATGCCAGTGAAAGGGCATGTAAACCATAACAAATACTTGTCTTGAGATTATGAAATGCAATTATATCGGGTGTTTTTCGTTTGGAAAGGGTATTTTCATAGAGGATAGTGTGACCCTTTTAATTTGTGTCGTCTTTCAAACTCAACATATTCCAATTCGTTTCGAGTATTGCATATAATCTTATGATTTCGATGTTTACGAGGTATTTTGAAATTGCCAAAAATCGAATCGTAAAAACACAAAATCTCATAATTACATTAATTTTGTTTGTATAAACTATTTATTTATCCTTTTTATCATAGTGTTTCGTTTGCAATATCGCTCGAGATTTGAATTATCGCGTTGTGGAAAACCTTGATTTGAAATAAAAAAAGATCTTTTAATGCTTGATATGTTGTATGAGACGTGTAAAAAAGGAAGGACAGATCTGATTAAATACATCTATTTACATGTATTTGACAATGTATGACGATTATTCAATGCTTGTTGTTTGCTTGCTGTTGCATGCAACCATCACACCTCATTTGTACTTTTATTTACAAACCATGGGACCAGACGCTTCAATAAAGGAGTTTGTCACGTATTTTTTCGAAATTTTATCGATACCATTTTATTTTTAAAACTAGATGGATGTTAAGTAAAACACTTGTGTCGCGTTCTTACACTTTGTCAGAATAACTAATAATTTTGTGACAAAATCTATGTACAATACGGGGCATAACTGTTATAAGCAATACAATTTGAAAGTGTGATGAAGAAATCTTAAGAAATGGAAAAGTAATAGCAAAAATCTAACTACAAAAAGTGGCATAACTCTGTCAAAAATGACCTTGATATACAAAATTTGGCAGCATCTCGACCCTTTTGTCATAAGCGATACAAGTTTGAAGAAGAAATCTTAAGAAATGTCAAAGGCATACCCAACGTCAAGATTGTGTGACGTACGGACGGACAGACGGACGAACGGATAAAGCGATTCCTATGCATCGCCTTTTCTCCGAAAGGGCGACACAAAACAAGAGCTGTCAGTAGGACAGCGTGCTCGACTTTTTTAGTGCTTGCCAATAAAACAAAACTTTGACAGTTAATAGCACACAAGACTTCAACTAGGAATTTATAAGTACAAATCAAGAAGAGTTATCTTCTTTTGCTTACAGATAGGTCTTACGATGGTACGTAAGTACTCCAACTTTCAAAGTAATATCTCTATTGGTTAAGTTAACAAGTGGAAATTTTAACTGAGTTTCTAAGTCAAAAAGGGCCATAATTCAAATAAAATCCTTGACAGAATTACCTTCTCCTGCCCATGTTTGGGAATCATGATGGTAAACAAGTATTCCAACTTTCAAATTAATATCTCAAACAGTTCAGTCAAAAAGTGGACTGGTACGAAAAACAACCAAGATTCTAAGTTGATAAAGGCCTTAATTTTTAAAACAAATCCCTGACAGAGTTACCTTCTCTTGCGTACAGATGGGGGTAATGATGTGAAATAGCATTAAAAGTTTCAAAGCAATATCTCAAAGGGTTAAGGTAATAAGTGGATTTTCCCATATTCAATGTATTTTCTAAGTCAAAAGGGGCATAATTTGTCAAAAACCTTGACGAGTTATGTCCTCTTGTCTGTTGATGAAGGTCGTGATGGTAAACAAGTACGGTTAGTTTCAAAGCAATACCTCCAGTGGTTTTGAAATAAAGTGAGGTGGTACGAAAAACTTAACCAAGCTCAATACCTTTCTAAGTCAAAAAGGGCCATAATTCTGTCAAAAACCTTGACAGAGTTATGTACTCTTGTCTGTAGATGGAGGTTATGATGGTAAACAAGTATGGTAAGTTTCAAAGCCATACCTCTAATACTTTTGAAATAAAGTGGGGTGGTACGAAAAACTTAACCAAGGTGTGACGCCAACGCCGACGCCGACGCAGACGCCGACGCCGACCCGACGCCGGGGCGAGTAGGATAGCCCCCTTTCAAAGTCGGCAAAAACGACATTCAAGGTCGCCAGAAGCATAAAATCAGTTTGGTACTTCGTTTAGCTTTGAAGATTATTTTCCTTTCAAAATCTTTACACTTATTGTACTCAGTTTCTGACAAGAAACCGCTACTTTTAAAACCGAACTACTAATTCCAAAATAATTGAATCTTTCAGATTGTACTCAGCTAATATTTATAGAAAGCAACATCAAGTGACCAACAGTTTTGCTGTTGCTATTGTTGCAAAGATGTATATTGTTTAAAATATTATGTTAAATGAGACTGTTTAGCATTAAAATGACTTCAGATATTTCTTTATAAATAAATGTAAATGTACGTTCGACCGATACAGCAATATGGCACTAAAGTGATGCGTTTTAATTTTCATAATAGCGAAACGGTTACTCTATATAGAAATTATTCATCTGTTTACAACCGTTTCGTATGTACTACTTAAAAATAAGCAGCCGATAGTGATCATATAGCGGTTATATGAGGCAATAGTGAAGATGATTGCATTTATAAACGACACCTGATCGGTTTATATTACGCAGTTCATGAACAGACTAGTAAATACACATAATTTTATACAAAACGGAAAGTTGTTCTGGGTTAACAACGGGTTTATGAATTTTATTCATGCAATATTCGTAGATACAGTGCAGTTGGGAAACCAGAACTTTAAGTTTAAACATTATGACAATAGAAATGACTCCCACTCATTTTGACATGCATGTAAAAAAAGAGCCAGTTTTTGTGTTCTTGAATCAGTCAAATAAACACTTTAAACTACCATATTCATGGAAGCATTTATAGTAGATGTTTCCTGGCGAAATATTCTAAATTAGTGTGAAATGCTGTAGTTGCGGTTGATTTCATGCCACGGGAGATCAGCTTATTGAAGTTGTAGCACGTTATTAATTCAGGCGATGCTCCAGCCCTGACTCAATCTATCTAGACTTACTCACGTAACCGGCACATATTTTTACACCATAGCCCCATCTTTGTATGTATTTCATAACCCATCCCTACGTAACAATGACGTACTAGCATAAGCCCATACTATTACACCATAACTCCATAACAATTTTCGGGATCCATCTCTACACAACACTGACGTACTATGTGCGTAAGAAAAAGCTTGGGTGAATGAAACTGGCGCCAAGTATGGTAAACCCATACTATGCAGACAAGGTATTGCGAATCTATTTCAAATACGACCTCAAGTCCGTGGACCTTTGAATTTCAAAGCCAGAGACACTGAAATGTCTGCCACTATTTTGGTACATACTGAACATGCTGTCAACGTTTACTTGCAAACGACTTATGTAGCTCCAGGTCAACAAAAGTTTTTCATAATAATAACTAGACTCTAAATTTGGTCACAATAATTCAACTGCAACTAAATATATTGTATTTTCCCCATTTTTCTATTTTAAGGGGAAAAAAACCTGGACTTTGAACCCATGAGTCCCAAACACAATCCCAATAAAAGTCTTTATTTATATGTATTAGACCGATAAATAATTTAGTTACATTATGTCAATTGTAACTCAAGATATTGAACATATTACTGTTTTTCTATGTTTAGTTACAGTGACCTTGACACTGACTCCAGGAACCCCAAAACACAACCCCATTAAAGATCATCTTAAGTACTTACTACAAACAAAAGTTGGTTACATTATGTCAGCTGTAACTAAAGATATTGAATATATTACTATTTTCCTATTTTTAGTAACAGTGACCTTGACCCCAGAAGCCCCTAAATACAATCCAATGAAAGATATTCATAAGTACTTCCTATACAAGTTTGATAGCATTATGTTCACTACAAAAATATTGTGTGTGTGAGACTTTCTAAGTTAAGAATGGGCAACTATCCAGTCAAAATACATAACAGGGTTATGTAACTTGTAAAACTCTTCCTTCCTTCTATTGTTCGTGTGATAGTGAACAGGTATTCCAAGTTTGTAAGTGATAGCTTTGATAGTTTGCATGTAAGTGACCTAAATCCAAAACTCAAAAATCAGACAGGCTAAAAATAAAACGTCCAAAAATACTAAAATATTCGTCGCGACGTGACAGGAAACTTGCTGCTCAATTAAGATTTTCTACAGAGCTGCAGTATTGACGTTTAAAGACGAACTTTAGTTTCAGTAATGGTCCTACGCTAGGTTGTCAGATTTCACAAGGGTGATAATAATTTACTTGAGACCTGACCTAGACTCGAACCCTGCTTTTACTGCTGTTAGGATTGACGTTACATAAAATGCTATTTGAGCTTTCAATCGAATACAATATGTCTGCTGATTTTAAGTATATACCTTTGATTATCATAGGTTTTATCGTCGAGGATTGGTCTACGTTCAAAGTTGCATAATTTACATAACTAAATATAATATCTTTGTCGGTTACAATCGTATCTAAATAATGTATATGTTAAAAATAACTCCCGTTTTATGATAACTGTTATCTTAAGATAATAATTAGTAATCTTCTGTATTTAAAACACAACATAGGATTTGAGACAAGCGAGATTTTATTGTGGATATACTAAAAAAACTTTTTTAATTAAAGGTAAGTCGTAGATTATTTTAAATATTTAGTTTTATTTTGAAGATTTGAAACTTATATGCATCTTTAAATTGCAATTTTACTTTGACATGATGTTAAGTGCAAATAAAATAAAAATACGTGAAAACTAATTGATGCATTAAACTGTTCCTATTGTAATAGGAAGTAACGGTGCTGTCTAGACTTTAACGTACTACTCAGCAGTTATTTTCCCTTTAAATAGTAACGACTTTGTTTATAATCTAACTGTAAAGACTGCGAAAGACCAAACTACCTGACTAGGTTTTAATCGCTCATAAATTGGCTAGTTTTAACATTTGTAGTTTTTGTTAAATACTATTATTGAGAATTTAATTCTCTTTCGATATATGTAAGTTTTATTTGATTTTACATTTTGTTTGCGTCATCATCAGCGTATTAACATAGCGCGGAAATTCCGTCGTAAGACACTTCCATTAGATTAGTCTTTCGAGTTTGTGACTTGAGTGGAGATATTGCCTCTTACAAATAGATAATTTTTTCCAAATTCGTTCCTAATCACTTTAACTACCCCTTCACGGTGAAGAATATTTTATTTTTATTGAAACACATCCAATCAAATAATTGAGCTTGACGCAGAAAGGAATAAAATAGACTTGAGAACAGTATGTTAAGTGCAAATAAAATAAAAATACGTGAAAACTAATTGATGCATTAAACTGTTGACAATTTTTTAAACTTGCATATGTATGATTTATTATAACTCAATATTAAATGATTGATTAAGATGTTCACGGGCTATTACAAAATGCTTAAAAACACCAAATTCTACTAAATTTTCTTTAGATAAAAATAATCACCTTCTATCAGTATTTCAAATACTTTGATTAGAAGTATGTAATCACGCAGCTTTCGGATTTTGTCGCAACACATAAAATTTCATTTATATCTGAGTCATACACCATTCAATATAGCTGGATAAGATTTAAGTAAATAATGCATAACCTGCCTTCAGAAATCAATAAGTACAATTACTTTGATTAAGAAATATATTGTTGACACTTTCTTTGAAACAAAGAAATCAATAGTATTCAATAATACTCAATATTTGTTCGCTTCAATTTATCGATGTCGCAGTACGGACTACAAAATCTTGAATCATTACAACGCAATACGCATGAAATATTGCAGCTTTCTGTTACTGGTCAGTATGAAGTTACTGCCAAGCCGAGATAAGGGATTTACTCAGCAGAAACAATAATTTTGTTCCAAACAGTAAGGATAGAAATAAATCAATCGACCTCTGAAAGATTATGCAAAATTACTTCAAAGAGCAATTTTTTCAATACAATGAAATATCAGCGAGTGAAATATCTTCTACTGAAATTAAAGAGTATTAATAAATTGTCATTTAAAAATAAACTGCGTGAGAGAAATCTACAGCACTTTTTTAAAGAATATGTGAAAATTGTACTTCGAAGAGACAACTGTTGCAAAACGAGACGATTAAATGGTTTTAATAAAATATCGGCGATGAATTATAAACAGTATACCTATTGACGCAAATTTTGACCACAAAATAATAATGTAATCTCAGACTGGCGAATTTGATTCCATCTATAATAATTATGTGTCCCGATCTATGAATTGCCACACTACGTTAAATTTTTCCCAAGTTTGCACTTGTGACTGCGTAAAAATATTGCGTATCAGTGTTTTATTGTTGGATATTGCAAGCTGACGTCTATTTAAAATTGAACAATTAAATGATAAGTGTAAGATCCAAGTCTCTAAATATCACATTTTGTACTCTATCATCATGTAAACTGGTGTTGGTCCTGATCCGTAGGACAAGCTGCAATCTGTCAAAATCATCTCCCATCAGTACTTTTAGGTACTTTGATTTTTTTAATTAGGTTGAAGGAGTAAAACATTATATTTGGCATTTTGGAATTACATTGGATGTTTTGTAATAATGTTGAATGATACTTGAACTACTGAAAGTGAATTAGTTGTAACTAGTTTTGCAAAATTTATATCCATGATGACTTCTTGAAACGATAGAACGGTAATTTAGAATGACATTGATGATGACCGGCGAATATGTATTAAAATCAAAAGCTAACCACTGGGATTTTCTGTTCTATTCATATCAGTCTATCGACGTCATGTCCAATAGAAAGCGTTCTCAACCATCCGGAGAAAAAGAGAAGTTGCAGCGAACAACAACAAAAAGAAAGTGCTGGTCCGAAAACTCAAGATTCTGTAAGAAACCTTTTAGTAAATCAGTAAATACAAACTTTATCCTAGTTTGCGGGCAAATCTATGATTATTTAGCAATTAGAAATACCCAATGTTTTCCCATGTATCTTTATAAACTTATACATGGTCATTTGGTGTTTTAACGATTGCAATTTCTATATGCATTATGTGTACAGAACTAACAGCTCTTTTGTAACTGTAGTGGAATCAAATAAGAAGTTAAAAAAACACTTATTTAAATGTGCACGCCTGAAGGAAACCAAGGTTTTATCGTAATGTATATAGTATCTGATTGTAGGAGAGAGAGGCAATATGGAATTATTGTGTCTTGCATAAATACTATCATCATGGCACAGCTGGGAATCGAACCCATTTTGCTTGGATCCTGTGTGCAAACTCTCCAGCAGTGTGTAAAGGCGGCACCAATTAATCATTAATTAAGTATAAATTACTTTATAAATTGGTTAAAACATACTGCAAAATGTATGTCTTGTTTACTCCTTTTTAGACAGCTAACCTGACGACCGACAACATGTCAGATGTTATTGAACTCAATGTTGGAGGGATAGTACAGACAACATATCGCAGCATTTTGACAAAGGATCAAGACAGTATGTTAGCCGCCATGTTCAGTAGTCGTGAAGTGACAATTGACAAAAATGGTCGTTTCTTCTTAGACTGTAATGGAAAAGTATTTCAATACATCTTAGATTTCCTTCGCTTTGGCACTCTTCCGCCACCTGAGAAAGCATTGAAAGTTTATGATCTTGCGGAAAACTATAAAATTGTGTCACTCTTAAAGGAATTAGAAAGTTTCCATGCTGTGCAATACAGGAAAAATATTAAAAAGATTCGATGTAAAATAAGAAAAGACAACTCCAAGGCAAATCAATACAAGAATTTAAAAGAAAAGGCTATCTTCGAGATTGAAAAATGCAATATCAGTCCAATGACAGACAATGTATTGCACTTCGAAAGTGATTATGAAAAGAGAGACAACCGAGTCAGGTATCACACTGAAGATGACCTAAGGCGTTTCAAGGCACGAGAAGCTAAAATTTCTGCCAACATTTGCATAAAGGCTGACTGTCCGATATATGACGACTTTAAACAATTACTAGCGTACGAATTGTGTGAACTTGGCTTTGGAAAGTACTTCGACATTTCGAAGTGTTACGGTGATGAGCTGATCAATTGTCATGCAATCGTGCTCTTGACACATTGACATACTAAATACAAAATAGCCTGGATATAAATTAAGTTAAAGCCAAAGACATAAATGCTTTGTCGTTGAATAATGCCAGTTCCATAATTTTATACATGTACTTAGTTTTTGTTGAATTGTTTATGCTTATTGCGTGTGGATAAAGAATTAAACAACATTTAACCTTTTTACACAGAAAATAGTGCACCTTTTTCGAGACACTGTATGTATAATATAAATCTTATAATTTGATCATCCAAATACTAATGTGTTTCAGGTTTCCTTTGGGTGTTTGTTTTCTGTATTTGAAGCTTTATTACAATGTACTCCGTTATGATATCACTTGCGCTCTTTAGATATGATTAAACATGATACAAATGTACCATACAATCACGCAAAATATGTTTCTACAACATTGCAACATGTATTGCTTAATTTGTCACTGACATACACCATAAACTTTAAATTATAGAATATTGAAGATACTACTTGTATATTTATAACTGTCATTCTGAAGACTAGCCTGAATTCATACGTATCAATCTATTATAATCTGTAAAAGTTCTCTTTTCCTTTTCAAAGATGAATACAAATTATTAACTACTGTTTGTTTATTTGTCTTTTTTTCTCGTCTAAAATAAAGTCATGATAGTATGAATGTTCAATGTGGTTAAATTCTGAATAATCTGGTAAAATTTCCTTCGATTTCGTAATGACTTCAACGCTGTCAAACCGACCTTTTTATTACATAGATAGGTCAATTACACATGGATTTATAAGCCTGGTTTTCTTTATTTAAGTAGGAGAAAAACTTACAACCCCTCCTGCTTAGATAAACGCCTTTCATCAATAAAGTTTGACAAGGGCTTTTAATATGTAATTGTCTTTGATATGCTTGAAATGAGTAATGACATGATAAAGTCACGAAATTCATGTTCGGCTCTAGCCGGTCCAAACACGTTAGACAATTTCTACACGACTTCAGTTAAAACATCAGTATCACCGATGCCATAGAACTAGAGTTGTCTTTTCAGATATAAGGTTTAATGCACCACGATATAACACAATGATTGTGATATAACAAATGCATTAGCCACACACTCACTGTAACACTGTTGAGGTTACGTTGTGCCTTTTGTGATCTCCTGGTGGTTATGGATTATCTGGGGTCAAAAACTAGGCTACAGAGTCAAATAATAGAAAATAAACCTGTGTTTGCAATTTTCGTGCAGTTTTCTTGGATCTCCAAGACACTTGGTCAAAATTACTACCGTGATAAAGTCTAGGTTAAGTTCGAAAATGAGTCATCTTAGGTCAAAAACTATGTCACCCGGTCACCTTGTGTATGCAATATTGGCTGCATTAAATCTTCACGAAACTTGGTAAGAATCATCATCTTGATATAATTTAGATCGTGTTTCAATATCAATTATATTGCGTAAAACACTAGATCACCAGGTCAAATCATAGAACACCTTGTGTAGGCAATATAAGTGGCTTTTTTCATTGGGTCTTTATGAGAGTATGATTGTCTTGATGAATCTTAGTTGAATCCGAATATTGGTCATCTGAGGTAAAAATGCAAGGTCAACCGGTCAAATCATGGAAAACCCTTGTGTATGCAATAGAGTCCGCATTTTTGTCAGAATGACTGTTTTGAAACAAGTTCAGATTTAAATCTGAATCAATAGGGGTCAAACACTTCAGAACATAAGAACATTTTTAATGCTAAAGAGTCCACATGTTATATCCGGTCTTCATGAAAATTGGTCAGAACATTTTTCCAAATGATTTCTTGTTCGAGTTGAAACTGGGTTACTTGGGGTCAAAGACTAGGTCACTAGAGCAAACAAGATGGAAACCGTGTTAACAGCATGGAGGCCATATTTAATACCTAATCATGAAAGGTGGTCATAGTATTTGTGAGGATCACATATAATTTAAAACTAAGTCACAAGGTCAATTCCAAGAAAGCATTACTGTATATGTAGAAGTCACATTTTATAGCCAATTATCATTTGGTCAATTGGTCAACATGTTGCTGTTTTCAATGTCAAATAGAATGTTTCTGTTTATGCTATATATTTTATTGTTGAAGTTTGGTCACATCGAGTCATAAGTGAGTCTCAGGTGAGCGTTACAGGGCCATCTTTGACTTGGCCCATTTTGTATTACTTTTGCGATATTTTGTCTCATTAGAATCGAATATTATCATTAAAGCGTTGTTCATCGTCTAATAAACAACTCTATTTAATTCTAAACAACGACGCCCGAATAATTTTATTACATTTAGAGCTGTGGTTATTATGGTAACAACCTGAAGACTCAGAGCTTACTAGTAGAATATTATGTGTGTTGTACTGTCTAGTGGACTTCTACCAAGTTTGTTCAAAGTATGCCCTGTCAAAATCCGCTCCGCCTAACGGTCATTTTACATAGATTTATTAAATATTAAAACCTTTGGCCATGCGTTGAGTCGTTGTCCTAAATCAAATATATCCAAATCATGCCTCTGGGTTCAAATTTGGCTCTGTCCTACGGGTTTTATATTACATGTTTTATATAGACTTATATACGAAATAATTTTATAAATCTTCTTGTCCAAAAACCATGAGGCCCATAGATTTGCTATTTGGTATGTAACATTGTGTAGTTGTCTTCTTCTTAGATTATTCAAATTATGTCCGTAACATCAAAAATAGCTCGGAATCACTTGTTTGATAAGAAACTTAAAACCTCTTTTGTATCAAATGTAAGGCAAAGTACTTATATATCAAATATGTTGCAACTTCTAGTTGTCTTCTACAAGCAATATTCGATATTGCCCTGGGATGAAATTCGGACAATCCACGGGGGTGATTATTTGATGTAGACATATATTGGAGAATGTTTAAAATTCTTCTCTATAAAAGTGAGGTCTAGATGTAAAATATTTGGTTCGGAGCACTTTCATGTGTTCCTTTCTCGCGACTATTAGCACTGTGGGATTAAAATGAGCATCATTCCTTCGATCTGACAATAACTCATAACTGTTATAAGCAATAAAATTTTAAAGTTTGATAAAGAAATCTTAAGAAATGGAAAAGTTATAGCAACATCTAACTACAAAAAGTGACATAACTCTGTCAAAAATGACCTTGACATACAGAATTTGGCGGCATCACAACCATTATGTCATAAGCAATGCAATTTGAAAGTTTTATGAAAATATCTTAAGAAATGGCAAAGTTCAAGACAACGTTAAGTTTTCGTGACAATTAATTCAGTACAGACAGGGGGATAACTCTGTAAAAAATTGCCTTGAGATACAAAATTTGGCAGCATCTCGACCCTTTTGTAATAAGCGATACAAGTTTGAAGAAGAAATCTTAAGAAATGTCAAAGTTATACACAACGTTAACATTGTGTGACGTACGGACAGACGGACGGATAAAGCGATCCCCATGTATCGCCTTTTCTCCGCAATCGCGACACAAAAAAACGACATTCAAGGTCACCAGAAGCATAAAATGAGTTTGGTATTTCGTTAAGCTTTGTAGATTATTTTCCTTTCAAAATCTTCACACTTGCTGTACTCTGTTAATAAGTTGTAACTACGTCTGAAACGTTCGACCGATACAGCAATATGGCACTAAAGTGATGCGTTTTAATTTTCTTACTACGCAGTTCACAGAACCGCGAAACGGTTACTATATATAGAAATCATTCATCTGTTTACAACCGTTTCGTATGTACTACTTAAAAAATGATATGTATCCATGTTTGGTTTATCGTAGAATAACCCGAGTTTTGAGTTTTATGCGGATTAGCTAGAGTAATGGTTCTTGGTCACAGCACTCCCTGATGGTGGGATTCAAGTATTAATTCAATCCCAGTGTTCAATAGTATCCAACTTTTACTGACAAGGTTTTAATAGAAAGGGAGATTATTTAAATAGTTATGTTATCTAAATTACAGTTCTCCATATCCTAAATGTCTTCAATCATTGCATGAAGTATCAAATCACGAAGGCCCTAGTGGTCTGTAAATCAAACTGTCTTTACTGCAACATCATTGCACCCTAAATTTATAAATCCTGCCCTAGCTGAGTGTTGTACATCTTTTATGTATCTATCTTGAATATTTCCTCCAAATATGAATCATACTTAAGTTTCTTATGATATATAAGAGTCTGCATAGGACTGACGTACACTTGTATAAACCAAACAACTGTGTTAAGCCGCCAGCTGTAAAAAGGGCCAACTCCTTACCAAGTAGAGATAGGTAAAATAATACCTAATTAGATCTATCACTAAATGTGATTAATAGTAATTAGTCAAGATGGAGTTATTGTTTTTTTTCACTGCATTTCCTCTCATTTTGCTTGAGCATTGTATCAAGTTTTATTGAATTCTAACCAATAGTTTTCGAATTATGCCCCGGACAAGTAAAAAAGGGCAATAACTCTGTAATTACTCAAGATAGAGTTAACATTCCTGTGCATTGCACTTGCTCTCAATGTACTTGACCATTGTATGAAGTTGTATTGAATTCCAACAAGTAGTTTTCAAGTTCTGCTCTGGACAAGGAAAAGTCACAAAGGGCAATAACTCTGTAATTACTAAAGATAGAGTTATAGTTCTTGTACACTGCACTTCCTCTCATTGCGCGACTATTGTATGAAATTGTATTGAATTCCAACTAGTACTTTTCAAGTTATGCTCCCTACAAGGAAAAGTAAGAAAGGGCAATAACCCTGTAATTAGTCAAGATGGAGTAATGGTTCTTGTGCACTGCACTTCCTCTCAATGTGCTTGAGCATTTTATGAAGTTGTATTGAATTCCAACCAGTAGTTTTAAAGTTATGCTCCAGACAAGGAAAATAAACACAGGGCAATAATTCTGTAATTAGTCAAGATAAAGTTATGGTTCTTAAACACTGCACTTCCTCTCATTGCCCTTGACCATTGTATGAATTGTATTGAGTTCCAACTTGTAGTTTTCAAGTTATGCTCCGGACAAGGAAAATGCAACAGACTGACCACCCGACCAACTACCGGGTGACTCCTATATACCCCCTTAAATTGGTTTCGGGGGTATAAATATTAGATGTAGCATGGATATTGTACCACAGAAAAGTGGTCTCGATTTTTCTCAACAGCCAGTAATAAAAAAGTTAAAAAGTAAGCTATTTACAGTAACTACAAAGGGAAGTAATTCTAAAAACAAGGGTAGCTCATGGTGGTGAACATTTATACCCTGTTAAATAAAAATCCCTCCATGCAGAAATTCTCCGGACAAAGATATTATTGGATTTAACAATGAACCTCTATGTGTGACCTTGACCCTAGACCTTGTTCATGCACATGATCCTTCGTTTCATGGTGGTGAACATTTGTGCCAAGTAACATCAAAATCCCTTAAGCATGAAGAAGATATGCTGTGAACAGTCATTCTTAAATTTGACCTTTAACCTTTAAGAGAGTGACATTGACCTTAGAACTAGGGACCTGGTTCTCGGGCATGACACTCCGTCTCGTGATGGTGAACAATTGTGCCAAGTTATTTAAGAATACCTCAATACATGAATAGTAACAGCTCGGACAAGCTGAACTCAGATGTACAGACGCACATGCATACACTTAACGGCCATTAAACAAGGCATTAAATCCCTATACCTGTAGAATGAATAAATAATTATGATTAAATAATTAAGTCAAATAAATTAACTCTCCTCCTCAACAAAACCAAGGGCATAAGCTATTTCTTAAGCATGTGAAAACCCTATTCATATCTACTAGACTACTAATTGAAAACTTTTACAACAATTTAATAGGGTTATTAAAGCGACTGCACTCCAGATGGACAAGTTACGCTAAAAAAAGAAAATTTTCAATTTCAAGAAAACAATTGTCATTACTGTATCAGGGGCATTGTATTATGATAACGTGACAAGTTTTCTAACAAAAGAAACAATTAAAATGTGTTGTTTTGCTTACTTTTATTGTAGAAAATATCACCCCGTGACTAACGGGGTGGGCTCTTTGGTATACCAATATTTTTAACTCGCATCAAATCAGCTGGCTCCGTAAGGTAGTAGGTTAAGCCGCTGTAAATTTTTTGTAAGCGCAAAGATCCGAGTTCAAAACCTGGCTCGGGTAAAAAAAAAAATTCTACCTTTATTTTTAGCTCTTACACAAAGAAAATAATATTGATGCTGACAAATTGAATATATATTGATTTTACAAAAAAATAAAATTTACTAAGAATTTGGAGTGCAGTCGCTTTAAACCTGCAACATTTCCTACCCCCGTAGTCAGAAAACTGTGGGAGGAGCTACGTTATAAATAGTTTGTACATCAGATGCTGTTAGCTGAATAACCATTGTAAACATTTGCAGACGATCTTTTACTACAATGAAGTGTGTGCATGCAACTTACTGTTCTTTTCAGTTGTAAAATTTTATAATCCACTTCTTTGTAAATAGTTTCTTTTGAAATCACTAGTTTTTCTCTTCTTAACAGGTACTTGATAAGTTACTGATGGTTTCTTTTATATGACACAGTTCTTTTTGAAGTATGTTCTCTATCAATGTTTTCATTCCAGTCCAGCAGGGCAAGATTTATTCTCATTTTGTATGTTGACTTTCCAAAAACTATTCGTTTGTCAACATACTGCAGTAGACTATTATTAAAAGATTCAACATAATGTGTGTCCATGCAATATTTGAATTTTTCTGCTTCTTTTGTAGACTTTTTAGTGATTTTAAAAAATCAGTTAAAATTTTTATAGCTGTTTCACTTTTTTAGAAGGAATTTTGAGCATTCATAATTTATGTCAGTCTTGCATCTAGATGTCGGATTGCAATCTTCATGTTTGTTTTGATAATGTTCTATGAAATTAAGAATATTTGATCTTAACTTATCTGCTTGTGTTCCGAATGTTTCATTGAATAATAAATATGTGTTCTTAAAGCTGCGCCCTTGTCAGATAATTCCTCATGCCAAATAATTCCATGTGTTTTTCTTTGACCACTTGTAATCTTTTTTGCCAGCTTAGAGGTGGATTTTGTCATATGCCAGGTGTCAAGGGCATTGTGGGTTGGCGGTCTTTCCTCTCTAATAAATTTAGATATTTGATTGTTGTTGTCATGTGCATGTATCTCTACCGGACAAGTTTGGTTGTCAAGATACTCGTATATTCTTTTCACTCCAATTAGCTCATGTCTTTGAGAGCACACATCATCTGTTGTTTTTGAAACAGTTTCAATGTCCAACACTTTCCTACTCTTTTCCCCAAGACAAACAACATCTGTAAATGCGGCTTCTTTTCGTCAACAATGACGTGCTCTGTAAGAATGTTGATGCCTGTAGCATTTACATCATCGGAACATGATGCCACTGACATTGCTATTTCGGCCTCAAGAGCCCTTTTTCTTTTGATATTTTTGTTTCGTTGGCGACAATTTCTTGGTACGTCTCTTGTAGTTGTTTGAGATATGCTTCTCCCATTTCGCCAATTTGGGCAGAAGAACAGAACTTTTTTAATTGATTTGGAAGTATTCCTGATGAAAAATAACCATGTGCAAGTCTTACATTAGCCAAGAACTTTCCATTTTTTATATGTGGGGAAGACGTCCATCTTTAATGTATGGGAGGCATCATCGCACTTCAAAGAAACAGAGGCTACATGGTGTATTAGTTTATTGTCTTCAATTTGAAGATGGTTTTTACACTTTCTAGAATGATTTTCTATGTGTGTGACAAGTTTGTCAAGAGAAAACATTGAACTTATAAACAAAACTTCACCCTGTGCTTTTTCTTGAGTAATGTATTGGTATTCAGCATCTTCATTAATTTCACAATGTTCTTCGTTGGTATCATCAGGAATATTCACATTTATGAAAAGTCTAGAACCCTGTTTAATAGTTGAAAAGTTGACACTGTATTAAATTTTCCTCCTCCAAGAAACAACTTTAGCTTGTCCATCTTGTTGAGTAGCTGGGTTTTCTCATTTTCACTTTTTATAATAGTAATCCATTCTGCCTCTAAGAAGTGATGTTGTTTCCTTTTTGTTTTATATTTGCTATTTTTCGTGCCTCTTTTTGTTTTTGATGGACATGGCTTTTGTTTGAGTCCTCAACTCTTCACGCATTCGCTTCAGTGGAGGTTCATTATTATCAATATCCATGACTGTTTTAATATTATAATATTTCTTAATCCAAAAGACAAAGCAAGAGGTATGTTTAACACTGTGACAAGGCACAAAATGAAAATTTTGTGGAATTTTACGGGCCTGTTTCTATCACCAAATCAATTCATTTCAATTATCAACACTGTTGAGGTAATAATATAGGCAATTAGGGAGGACTGTGAAAACAATACACCATCATGACAGGACTGTCAAAACAATACACATTCATGGCATCAATTTCACTGATAAACTTGGGACACTATAACTGGCATAAATTTTGTAACCAGGTTTAATTCTTTTGAAAAATTAGCATCAGAAAATAATGCATGTGGTGAGAAAAAGGGTATGTAATTAGCAGGACAAAAGAACAAAGGATAAGGTAGTATACTTATTATGTGTCAGATAAAAGTTTTTCACTTCATGAATTATTATCATTATAAATCAGTTTCATAAACAAAAGGTGATAACAGCTTGACAATTACTTCCTAGAGGTAGTGATTGTGAATCTCTATAAGCTTACGCTTTTTCAGTAATTCTCGTCTGCTACAGCATGCCTTGTTGATGATAAACAAAACCACGTGCTAGTAATGTTTACATTCCTCTCTTATCTTGGGTTATGACCTCTAAGCTCCTCCCGGGAAATTCAAATTTTTGACAGTTGGGTTTAAACTTTTTTTGGAAAGTATACTTCTTTGACTTTTATTGAAAAAACTAAATGCACCAATAGAAATAGAATATTACAAAATACACTTGTGCAAATTTTGAATTTTTTTACTTCTGTAGTTCTTTCAGGGTTTTAAAAAAGGGTTCTCTGATGTTAACCATGTACATTTTATATAGAAACCTGCCCCAGCGCCATCTTCTGGCTTTTATATCCCAGTTGGGGGTTTAAGGTAGTGATGTGAATCAGCCGGATTATATGGATATTGTTTCACTCTGTACCTCGAGTGACCTGTACCGCCGCGATAGCCTTGTGGTTAGAGCGTCCACTTAGTGTGCGGGAGGTCGTGGGTTCGATCCTCGGCCGGGTCATACCAAAGATGAGAAAAAAATGGTACTGACAGCTCCCCTGCTTGGCGCTCAGCATTATAAAAGGGTAGTTTCAGGAAGATAAAGAGAAGCTTCTGGGAAAAGGTGGGTACTTGTTACTGTATACCCTGTTTGTCGCACACTAGCTTTGTAGCTAATGTTGTCTGTTGATCATATGCGACGTTAAATAAGGCTTCTTTATCTTTATCTTGGTATAATGTAAATATAAAACTGCAATTTCCCTGTCATTTATCATGTTTATTCGCTGAATAAGAATGAGTTAAGTTTTTTTACCGTGACGACAATGACACAGTTACTTAGTAAATTGGCTGTTTATAATTCTACCTCAAAGGGTAAACTCAACATATAAACATTAATTATTTTGTCCAAGCGTGGCTTTAGACATCAAGTCCAAATGGCTTTTCAACATCTCGAAACAGTCGAAAATCATTGCAAATTAGTTGCCAAAGTATTTGTGAAATTCCATTGGCATAGTTTTTCAGAATGTTTCATGTTCTGGTCATCTAATGAGCTTCCGCATTCTCTTATACATCTGCAATAGTTGCAGTGAACAGTTTTGATAAAGTTGGCTGTGTTGCATCATATTCATCTGCTAAAGAACATATTGGACAGGTCAAGTCTTAGTTTCATTAGTCAATGTTGTTAATAGCTAGTCTGTTTGGTAAATATCATAATATGGTTCAAGAAACTGATAAAGCAACATCAACTTTGGAAATGCTTGGAGACCAGTAAGGTTCTTCAATTTGTCATTATTGTCCCTGCAATAGTCAATATCGAATCTCGTCTTCAGTTTCAGCACTTCAGTTTTCAGCTCAGGTGTTTCAGTCTTTAGTTTCTTTAAAATTGCATTCATTATCATCCATTAAATCACCATCAATGTCCATCTGCAAAGTCGCGCCAGTTTCATCAGAGTCTACTTAAGATGAGTACCAATGGCGTTTCCTCTTCTGTTAGCATCGGCCAACAAGTACAGCTTAAAAGCTTACTGACGGGACCCAGTCTGGATTCAGTCTATCATACAAGTATGCCTTTTTCCCTGAAAGAAAGAATGTTTAACTTAGAGTCTTTACAAGTTATGTTTTACAGAATTAAGAAAAATAATAACCAAAGAAACAGTTAACTTTATAATGTATACAAGCATGGCAAGCGTGTTTAGTAGACCCAAGCTCCTGGGTTCTAACCCATGAAAATTTTGAAATACCTGTATTTGACCCGCAATAAAAAACCCTACGAGTCATATTTTCATGAATTTTCATTCATGCCTCTATTACTTAATGTACATGTCCATCAACTTGTTAATTCCAAACACTCAGGCCGCATCAACCATTGACGCATAAGAAAGTGAGAGATGGAGGGGTAACTTGTATTTTAATCTACTCGCTTTCAGAAAATCACTGACATGCAAGGTCAGGAAGATATGTGACAAACAGGGAAAAGGGAACATTTAAGCCAGCTGCTAGACCTTGCTGTTTTAAGAATTTTCTGAAAATGCAACAGTATATATAAAGCTTCATTTCAACATAAAATGAAAAAATGTGATGTGCAAACATAAAATACAAGGCTCGAAACTCTATGACCCATGGGTCGATGTTTAAAAATATCTTATGTATTGACTCTTGAAAATTTTACGCTGAATTGACAATGACCCTCAAGTTTCAAAGCCTACCGGACACCCTGATGGCCATAATAATCAGTTATAACGTTTAGCCATTATCAAAGGTAACCAGTCAACTCATACCTAAGTAATCTCGTACCTGAATTGGTCAACTTGTACCTGATTTATTTTCGAAAAAGTCAACTTGTACATGTACCTTAAACTTTTTTATGCAATATCTTTGAGATAATAGTATTTTTTTATCAATCATCATTAAATATTTGCATTAAAATACTTTATTTTGCAAAATTGTATCAGAAAATGAAATAAAGAGAATTTTTGAAACAAGAGGGCCAAGATGGCCCTATATCGCTCACCTTGGTACAAGTCCACTTGCCTGGTGGAAGATCACTAGATAATGTTATATACCAAATAAGTTTTCCTATATACGCCTTTGTAAAACAAATGATCCCCCCGGGCAAGGTCAATTTTGACCCTAAGGGCATAATTTGAACAAACTTTGAAAAGGTCTACTAGGAAATGCTACATGCCAAATATCTAAGCTCTAGGCCTTGTGGTTTCAGAGAAAAAGATTTTTAAAGTTTTTGCTATATAAGCCTATGTAAAACTAAGTGACCCCGGTGCGAGGTCAATTTTGACCCGTGGGTCATAATTTGAACAATCTTGGTAGAGGTTTACTAGCCAATGCTACATCCCAAATATCTAAGCTCTAGGCCTTGTGGTTTCAAAGAAGAAGATTTTTAAAGTTTTTGCTATATAAACCTATGTAAAACTAAGTGACCCCCCGTGCGGGGTCAATTTTGATCCATGGGTCATAATTTGAACGATATTGGTAGAAGTCTACCAGCCAATGCTACCTGCCAAATATCTAAGCTCTAAGCCTTGTGGTTTCAGAGAAGAAGATTTTTAAAGTTTTTCCTACATAAGCCTATGTAAAACTAAGTGACCCCCCGTGCGGGGTCAATTTTGATCCGGGGGTAATAATTTGAACAATCTTGGTAGAGGTTCACTAGCCAATGCTACATGCCAAATAACTAAGCTCTAGGCCTTGTGGTTTCAGAGAAGAAGATTTTTAAAGTTTTTCCTATATATTCCTATGCAAACTAAGTGACCATCCCCGCGGGGTCAATTTTGACCCGGGGGTCATAATTTGAACAATCTTGTTAGAGGTCCACTAGCCAATGCTACATGCCAAATATCTAAGCTCTAGGCATTGTGGTTTCAGAGAAGAAGATTTTTTAAATTTTTTCCTATATATTCCTATGCAAAACTAAGTGACCACCCCGCGGGGTCAATTTTGACCCGGGGGTCATAATTTGAACAATCTTGGTAGAGGTCTACTAGACAATGCTACATGCCAAATATCTTAGCTCTAGGCCTTGTGGTTTCAGAGAAGAAGATTTTTAAAGTTTTTCCTATATATGCCTATGCAAAAACTAAGTGCCCACCCGCGCGAGGTCAATTTTGACCCGGGGGTCATAATTTGAACAATCTTGGTAGAGGTCCACTAGACAATGCTACATGCCAAATATCTAAGCTCTAGGCATTGTGGTTTCAGAGAAGAAGATTTTTAAAGTTTTTCCTATTTGTTGCCGTAGTAACCAGAGTTCTGCACGGAATGGAATTCTTTGAACAATTTTGGTAGAGCTTCATGCAAGGAACATTCCTGCATAGTTTTATCAACATTGGCCTAGAGGTTTCAGAGGAGATGTCATTTGAATCAAAATGTTGACGGACGACGGACGACGGCCGACGGACGACGGACAATCATCGATCAGAAAAGCTCACCCTGGCGTAGCCAGGTGAGCTAAAAAGTCAACTCATACCCTACGTAATCATTTGTTTTAGCATTACTAAAATAATGAATAACGGGACTTTTGAAAATTGTTTTATTTTCATCATGTTTATGACGAAAATATGTTTTATTTCAGTTCAACTTAGGGTTTTTAAGATACAATAGACCCTCGGACATCGAAATTTGGTTTGTAGACACACTCATAAAATTAGTAAATTTGCTTCCTGTTTTATTTTTTGTACTGATTTATGTACAAACTTAAATTAATTATTATTTTCTGTGTGATTTTATTCATAAAGGCGATGGAATTTCAGATCAAGTGACAGTAACAGTTAACTGAATTTTGAGAAGACTAGTTACTTCTTGAATGAAAACACCCTACAAAGTAATTCTCGGCTTCGCACATCCGGGCACTGATCAAAATACCTATTCGGGAAAGGTGATTCCTCGGCTTTCATCGCTGGTCTGTATGCATCTTTACTTACAAAATGTATAAAATGAAAGAAGAAAAATGAAAGAAGACAAGTGTCTACCATTAGCTTATAATCATAGAATTGAATTTGTAGTAATTCTGTGTTGTTAAAAGCTTTCTGTTTCATTCGAAATAAACTTAAACTTGCATATGGGTGTACAGTAAAGACCGAGTTTTCACCTTTCACTGAGTGACGAAATGAATGCGATCTAATAATCTGATTGGTTAACTAGCTAGTATGACGTCACGGCGAAGCCAAGAATTTATTTTTTTGCATGCAACAGAGAAAGTTAAAGGAAAAAAACAAACTTATATAACATTTAACTTAACATATACATGTTTTATGATAAAAGCACCTTACAAACTATTGACAATAACTGACTTTCACCTGAAAAAATCAGTTTTGAAACAAAATCTACGAGTTGACTACATACATGTAGGGTACGAGTTGACTTTAAAGTTTTTTACCAATTCAGGTACGAGGGGACTAAGGTATATGGCGGAAAAATAACTCGTAACACTATCAATCGGAACACCTCGGCATGGGTTAACGGAATCTGCCGAGATCCTCCGATCGGGAATATTGTTTGCCCTGACTATTTTCTTCAATGGCGGATAATATGTGAAGAGTGCCTGTTTACAGTATAAATAAAACAATCTGACTCCGAGCATACTATGTGTAGAAAAAATATATCAACATATGACGAAAATGGTTCTGTATGATAAAGGATTGTATAGAGTTTAGCATGAATTATTCAACAAGCATGAAGTGTTTTCGGCAATATACGTACATTCTCAAATGTTTGATTCTGATCGTTGAACTATTTTGTGTCGGACGATTTTCAGATGAGAATAATCAGTCTTCGGTTTAAGAATCAAGCCTCAAAATGCGGGTAGGTACTATAGTTGTCCTTACGGACACCTAAAAACGGAAAGTTGTTTTAGGTTAACTCCGGCCTTTGAATTTTATTCATGCAAAAATCGTAGATACCGCGCGTTTCGGAAACCAGAACCTTAAGTGTAAACATTGTTGTTTTTGACTATAGAAATGATTCCCACTCATTTTGCCATTTATGTAGAAATGTAGGTTTTTCCTGAATCAGTAAAATATATACTTTAAACTGCCATATTCATGAAAGCATTTGAAGTAAATGTTTCCTGGCGAAATATCCTAAATTAGTGTGAAATGCTGTAGTTGCGGTTGATTTCCTGCCTACTTTGGTTAGAGCATGCCACGGGAGATCAGCTTATTAGTGAATGAAGTTGTAGCACATTACTAAATTAGGCGATGTTCCTGCCTTGACTTAGTCTTTTTAGAATTACTAACGTTACCAGGTGATATGCGTAAGCGCATAGTTTTACACCATATCAATATGCTTGTAGATGTATTACGTGACCCGTCCCTACGTTATAGTGACATACTGGCAAAAGCGCATACATGTACTATTACACCATAACTCCATTATAATTTTCGGGATCCATCATCACACAACACTGACGTACAACCATATAATTCAATTGAATTACGTGAGAATGACCTTAAAACCAGACACTACCTGTGCAAAATGCACTATACAGGTTGTCGTGAAAGCAATCAAAGTATCAGCTGTCAAATGTCTCAAACTTGAATGGACACTGGTCATGAACAATAGATGATCTGTATTCATTTTGGGGTCAGTGGTTCAAAGGTCAGGTTAAAATGACCTTGTATTTACAAACGATTTCCGCTAAGAAGGTCTTGACATAAAGGTCTCCCAACTTGGAAGGGACATCGGTCATAGACAGTTGATGAACCTTCTTTATTTTGAGGTCACTGGGTTCAAGGTCAACATCAAAATGACTTTGCATTTAAAATCAGTTTTTGCTCAATAATTTGAGAAAGCTTAAATTTGTCATAGAGACCTCAAACTTGGCTTGAACATCGGTTATGAGCATACATTGTAAGATGATCAGTATTATTTTGAGATTACTATGTTAGATATAGAGGTCAGAGTGACACCGCAATCAAAACCAGTTTCAACTCAATAACTTGAGAAGATTTAGACCTAGAGGTCTCAAACTTGAAAGTGACATTGGTCATCTACAGTAGATGAACCCTATTTATTAGGGGGTCACCAGGTCAAAAATCAAGGTCAGTCTCTGGTGAATAAGCTGAAATTCTTTTGGTTATGGTCATCAAACATGTTAGGAGTAGAGCTTATGGAGAGTAACGATCCGTATTGACATGGGTGGTCAAATTCTAGATCACAGTAACCTAGCATTTAAGAACCGATTGTGCTTAAATTCTTGGTCACTTAATCACCAGCAATTTCTGATGTTGCAGTTACGTGTGCGGGAATGGGGGCACAAGTGTCTTACAAACATCTCTTGTTCCTATTTAGAATAAGTTGTAAATGATCAAATGGTTGCATATTTACATATCTTGTAGAAATTGCCTTCGGTTTGTTCGAGACATAACACCGTCAGCCCGACCTTTTAATTTCATAGATACATGTAGCTCTATTACAAATCAGAAATTAAATTCTATTCTAGCTATACAAGCCGTTCCGAATTGTGTTCAAGCCAACTTACTTTCGATTTTAGTGGTAACATAAGGACCATCCCTAATTAATAACGAGACATCAATGACAAAGTTTTCTTAACCATGAACATGCCTATTTCTTTTGACAGTCTCTTTAGTGCAATACCCTTTAAACTAATTTTTCATGGTTTGTATTATTCTCATTACTGATAATAACTGACAATTGAATAAAACAGAATAAAACCAATAAGTACATCGTCACTGGATTTCTTGTTGTTGTATTACTCGATTAAGTAGAATTTATTAACATCCCTTTATCAACCTAAAACTATATAAGTCTGATAAAAAAGGTCGAAAGTCTTAAGAAAATTAATAGTGGTCTGATTGCAACCATACATTATCAAGGCTACCCAAAAGGTACACATATTTACATCGCACTGTTCATCTGTCCGTTCTTCCTTTGTTTTGGTGCCTGGGCTGTTACTTTGTAATGCATGAATGGATTTTCATATAACATAGCACAAGTGTTCAGCACATCAAGACAATGTGTCGTGTACAAGACCCACGCACCTACCCATGTGTCACGTGTAGAACCCACGACCCTGTCTCAAAGATCAAGGTAACAATTAGATTTTAAATGTCATAAAGTCCTGTATGTACCTACCTGTACATAACTAATATACTGGTAAAATACATGTACTTTCAAATATTTGATATAATTATAGTTTATTATTGGTCTAAGTACGGAGCTTCTGTTTTATGTCGCCACCTTTAATTTTTCATTGTGTATACATGAAGTGGACTATAGAAATATTATAAAATGTCTAAAACCCAAATTTGTACTGTGTCATAATTAGCCTATTAAGTCTGTGTTTTATGTCTCAGGAATATGTTTTCATATCAAATTTAAAATGACGTAAACACTGATGCAGGACCAGAAAAGAAAAATGCTCTTTCAAATTTTAATTGACTCTCTTGTGTGTAGAGTAGAAATTATATCCTGTTTTAATTGTAGATCCTCGTGTAAAGTCTGAATACTCGCCCGTCAAAGTGATACGTATTTTTCAGTTGAAATATCATTATGTCTAATTTGCATCTAGCATTCTACAGAGAAGACATAAACGTGTCAATCCCTATATTGTTACCCCAAAGAACGTGCTGTCTTGTAAACAAGAGCAGGTTTTCCTTTCAAACTGATATGTTGGTTTGTTCAGACAAGATGTTAGTTTGTAAATTCAGTATGTTGTTTAATTTAAAGTTTGTGCTGCTATTTTAAGGCAGTATTTTGTTCTGTCACACTGGTACATGTATGTTTTCCTTTGATACTTTGCAACACTTTCTCTGTACAGGACATAACTGTTTGACAAAACAACACCCTTTGAGAACAAGATTTAATTTTGTCTTGGACTCTTGGCAAATTATTTCATTTATTGCTTTATAGCGAAAAGAGCGTCATCATGACCTTCTTGTCTTATAATAAAATAGATATGATGACATTTCTCAGAGGCGTGTTTACGATTGAATTCAGCAACACTATCTGTTGTTCAGTTATTTTAAATGGCTTATAGAATAACGAGTCCAGGAACAACGTTTTACAAATCTATCAATCAAAAATGGCATAAGAAGGCTCATATATAAGTTTGTTCACATGGTATTCAAAGGGAGTATATTAGCGTCCGGGTAGAGAATTGGCCTAGTAAGCTTGTCCCAAGACATTTGGCATAAGACGAACTTCCAGTTTCAGTAATGGTCCAACGCTAGTGTGTCAAATTTTCAAGGGTTGCAATAGTTGAGAATTGACCTGGACTCGAACATTGCTTTTACTGCTCTTAGGATGGACACTACATCACATGCTAGAAGCTATCAATCTTATACAAGTCGACTTAGTATGTTGATGTTAAGTATATACCTCTGATTGGTCTACGTACAGAGCTGCGCAATTTACATTACCTAATATGATATCCTTGTTGGTAACAATCTAGATCTAAATAATATATACATGTATGTTAAAGATAACGCCTGTTTATTTATAACTGTTATCTTGTGTATTCAAAATTGAGACAAGCGAGATTTTACTGTGGATATACTAAAACAACTTTTTTAAAAATTAAGGTTAGTCGTTGATCCTTTTAAATAATTAGTTGAGGTTTGATTAAGAGTATTTTATGCAAATAATGTCTATTTTATCTAAATCATTTATACGCAACTATATGATGCGGTTCAAATAAATCTTAAAAACGTCGACTAGAAAGCACACGCAAATTAAGTATATCACGGGCATAACCTGTTTATATGAAGCACTTATTTCAATCAATGTGATGATTTGAAACTAATAATCTTAAACTGCAATCTCATTTTTGATAATAAGTTGAATGCACAGGAATTTACTTTGACATGAAGGTGCTACCTTTTGGAAAAGATAGTAACGCTGCTACCTGGACTTCAACATACTACCCAGCAGTTAGTTTCTCGAATTATGTTTATAATCTTACTGTAAAAGACTGCGAAAGA
Source organism: Saxidomus purpurata (assembly GCA_022818135.1). Taxonomy (NCBI): domain Eukaryota; kingdom Metazoa; phylum Mollusca; class Bivalvia; order Venerida; family Veneridae; genus Saxidomus; species Saxidomus purpurata. The sequence goes on from JAFMSR010000015.1 coordinate 21,109,599, forward strand.
CCAAACTACCTGAATAGGTTTAAATCCCTAATAAATTCGCAATTTTGAACATTTGTAGTATTTTAGAATAAATTGAATTCTCTTTCGATACATGTAAGTTTTATTCGATTTTAGTGTAGTACAACGTATCTCGATGTGTGACGTAGGTAGAGATATTTCCCAATACACATAATCAAAATTTTCCAGGTTCGTGCCTTTTTACTGTCACTACCACTTCACACAACAGTTTAGCGATACCATGTCAAATACAAAGCGTCCTCATCCATCCGGAACTAAAGGTACTGAGAAAAAGGTTCGCACGGAACAACAAAAAGAAGAAGGAAGTACTTGCCGGAAAACTGAAGATTCAGTAAGAAACTTTTCAGTAAATCGGTTAATATTCACATGCAACTTAACAAACGGATTTTTTGTAATTGTAGTATTGGAGAATTGCGAAATCCATACTCTTGATATAAAATATGATTAACATAAGAAAATAAATATAAGACCAAGTACATTCAAAGACCTTAGAGATTCCCAGTATATATTTTGTCTAAACTTTCAACCTTGGATCAATTTGGTATGTGTAATATAACATAAATTTTAATTCTACAAGAGGGTCTTTTGTCTGTTGTACTGTAACACCAGGTACATGTATACCGAAAACGACGTTACTTGTTATTGTATAATCCCCTATTTGTATAATCTAAAACAAGTATTTTCAGGTATATAAGCGTTTCAATAAGTTGACATTTTTGTAGCGGATTCAAACATGACGATGTTATTATCGTTGTAGGCTTAGCATGACTTTTCTTGTACCAAATGGCGAAGTTGTGATAATATCATGATCGCTGTACATGTACTTAGATTCAAAGATATTTTGAAATATATCATGTGCAAGATATCCTGTAAAACCGCTCTGAACACAGTTTTAGTGTTCTTGGTGTTTTGGGTGTTTTTGTTGTTGTTGCTTTTGTTGTCATTGTATTGAACAAGATATATTTTTAACTTTTGGAAACACCTGTTACCTCATTGCTTTCGTTGACCGTTTCGTGCAATTTTTACAAATATTTTTTAGTTTCCGAATGTTGTGGAACTAAATGTTGGGGGAAAGGTAATTACAACAAAGCTCAGCACGTTAAAGAAGGAACCTGCCAGTAAGTTGGCGGCAATGTTCACTGGACAGAAAGAGGTAGAAAAAGACAAAGATGGTCGATATGTTTTGGATCTTGATGTTGAAGTTTTCCAGCACGTTTTAAACTTTCTAAGACTCGAAACACTACCGCCTACAGAAATGGCATTAAGCGTTTATGATCTTGCGAACAGCTTGGATATTGGGAAATTGGCTTCGAAGTTAGAAAACTATCGAGCCGTGAAGTATCGCGACTCAGTTGAGCGACTGAGAGAATCAAGCAAAAAAGAGTATGGACTGTTTAGAAAAGATGTCATTGATATGCTAATTAGTGCTGACCCAAGCCGACCAGAGAAATCATTGCTGCTTGCATATAAGCAATGCGACCATTGTAGGTTTATTGATCATAATATTGATCTAAAAAAGAATAAAGAGTTTTCCACAGAAGTGTACACCAGATGTACTCAGTATACTGGTAATAACTTTAAAGCAATACTACGTTATGACCTTTGTGAAATGGGTTATGCTAAATACATTAAATCAAGTACCTTTTCAAGAAAATGTAGTATTTGTAAACAAGAACTTGATTGTGATGAACTCGTGCTTCTTTCGCATTAAAAGACACTGATGACGGAAGTCATAGAGATGCATTTGATATAAAAATTTCATTCAAACTTCACGTTGGCCGATAAGTTTTAATCAGACATGTTATGATTGTTTGAAATACGTATTTTAAGACTAAGAAAAACACTATATCATTTCACTCGAAATTCTGAGAGGTTGATTTTCTTCAAAAATAAAATATATGATTTTATGCTTTGGTTTCGAGTTTCTGAAAATGATCCTTTGATCAATTAAGATATAGCACACATTGTTGGACTAAAATGTACAAGATAAGGCACTCATACGAACTTGATTATCTTTAGGATGAAATACATGTAACTCAAATTCTATGTAAAATAAAGAAATTACACAATAACGAGGATACATTGAAAAGTCCCTGGCTTAACATACTAGTAATAAGCAAAAAACGTATTCAGAATTTCATTCATTCGCCTTTGATTTTTATGCATTTGTTCCAACGATTCTTCAACTAAATTATGTCACCTCGAAAATACTCTTCTTCCTTGTCCTCCAAAAATGCTTCAACAGCACAAATAATGTCATTATCTCTGTCAAAATGCCTCCAACAAAATTCAGATTTGAGATTAGGTGCTAGATCAGGTAAAGACATGGGATGTGGAGGTAGTTCAAAGGCACAACAGTTGTAACTACTGCAACTTTCACTTTGACTCACACTTGAGGAAATGAAAATTGTGCGAGGTACCCTTGTATGTATATAATAAGATAACTTTAAAGTGAAACTGTATGCTTTCTGTGTACATTGGTAATACCATGTTTTATCGATACTCACAATCAAATCTGTAAAGTTAGGAAGAACAATAATTCTACTTGCATATTTTTATGATATGGCCAAAGCATTCGACATAGAGTTTGGTCTTTAAAATACGGCAATATGAAATTTTAGGAAACTTATAATTGGCTTAAAATTATTTAAAACAAAGATCTCAAAACGTTCTCGTGGCTTTGTCATTTTCAACTATAGATATTTACGTGACGGTATACCTCAAGGCTCAGTGTTTGGTCATCTTTGTTTCTTAAGATTTATGTAAACGACATCGACAATATTTAAATAGATGGAATGTTTGAGTTTTCAAATTTACAAACTCGAGGACATAGTAAGAAATTAGTTCTTCTTCGTTCACTTAAAACTGTACGTCTTAATTCTTTCTGTGTACGTACCACTGTCACTTAGAACTCTTTACCGGAGACCATGGTTAGTGCAAAGTCAGTCCTTTAGTTCAAGACTCAATATGACAAGTACTTTTTATGTTCAAAATATGACACCAGTGACATTTATTAAGCCATCGTTGTAAAGAAATTCAGTTTGAAATGATTTATACACCGGAAGTCATGTTAAATTTGTTGACAACATATTGATGTAGATTATGAGATTTTTAGATCTCAACAACTCTACATAGACCAAGTAAGGCCAAGTAAGACATAGCTGATTCACTGTCAAGCATTTATAGACTTTACGCAGATGATAGTTCTTTATTATATCTATAAATATTCTGTTGAAAATACAGCTTTTATTCAACCGTCCAATACAGCCTGACAGAAAAAAACCATTATTGTATTTTCGTGAAATCCGATGCAAAGCATCCATACCGGAAAAAACCGGTCTGGCACCCTTCCTATGCCAAACGACTCTCGTTATTTACTAGTGACTTTCCCAAACAACGTCTGAATATCGTTTGTTTAATATGATAATGCATCACATGCATTGATAAGTTTGCATTAACTCTAGACGGCATGCAAGAAAAAGTTTCTATTACGAGACATTTGGCTCAGATGGAAATTTCCGTTACTGGCATGCCTCGTTCCCGCCAAAACAGGTACCCTCGGTGACGGATATTTCGATTTGAACCTCGTGCTGATGACAGAAACTCTTATCATTAATATACATAACATGACCTAGTTCTATAGCGCCGGCAAAAAAACGAATAACGCAAATACTTTACTATAAAGATCGTACTGTCTTCTTCATTATTTATTGGACAAAATATAAGTAATAGCTCCGTTTATGTAGTAACCTGTGAAATTAACTATTGCTTCAATTCAGAATTGCGATTAAAATTTATCAACAGAAACGTGATCCAACTGTGTACCATTTAGTCTAAAGCAATGTTGACGTATACATTTCTTCATATTTTTGTGGCTTCTTTACACACACAAAATGTGTGTTTCGGAACTCCTTGCCAAAAACTGAATATGTATAAGGTCAGTCGGTACTTTTTTAAAAAAAACTTGAAAACACTTTAAAACACTTGAAAATGGGTCTTTTTTTTTGGTCAAACCGATTCAGTATGCTCATGATATTCATAGTGAAAAGTGCCCTGACCATGCGTACATGGAGTTCATGAGACGACGCCTTAAAGATAAATGCACTCCCGAGTCTCCATTCTATCTGGGAATAAACCACAACAGAAGGCAAGAATCTGGTATAAAAATCAGAAATTGGCTGAGAAGCAAACTAACCAGGTAAGAAAACAAACCACTCCGCATTCAAAATAACCTGCACAAAATTGCTGCATCAAGGCCTTGTTCCTATGAAAATTCAACAGCAAACCGGTCACAAAAACGTCCAGTCAATAATTATGATGTCTCCTCAGATCAAATGCAGAAAAATATGGCAGGTATTCTCTCTAGCAATCCAAGCACAATAACATCTGGTTCAAATCTGAATGTCCTACCTGTATCCTCCTCTCTCATGTATGGTGTTTCACGGGCCGGTGCTGCACAATCATTGTCCACATATCAGGCGTCATCACTGTCAAGGCACACATCGACATGTGAGATATCTGCAAATTCTGCCTAGGTTAGTTCTGTTTTGTTTTCGTTATTATAGTTCATATAGCCATAGATACCGGATATGGGCTATGACCATAAAAACACTATTGTTTTTTGGCCCATTTCATATGTTTTCGCTGTTTTCATTTCCAATTGGAATTACATGTATGTACTATGTTCTTCCAGTTCATTCTCCTCTAAATAGTTATATTCACCATAAATCACTATTAGTCTTTTTTCACCATAAATCACAAGTATGTATGTCAGTCAATAACTAGCTACATGTATTTATAGCTAATGTTTATCTGCTAATAACTACCGGCTGTAAATAAAATGTTGTCCCTTGTAGGTGTTCCGAAATGCACAGCTTTAAAACTGCCAAATTGTCATCAACAACAACTACAACAAGAGTTCCAGTCCCCCAAAACCCAAAAGAAGACGAATCATGGTGATTGACAGTAGCGACAGCGAATAATCCTCATAAATACTATATTTCAACGTTTGACAACACTGTTGATTAAGTTGATTAATAATCTGATAATCGTCCCAAATTTCTGAATAACCTGACACTTTCAACATGTTGATGTAAAAAAAAAGGTGTCATGCGTATTGATGTACAATCAGTTTAACCATACACACACAATTTGAGTACTCTTTTAGTAAATCCATAAAAAGATGTTTTCATTGCGTTTGAAATACAAACAAGAAAAACTGTGATACAAAGTATCACAGCGGGCCAACAAACAATAATCCCATGTAAATATTTTGAAAATTGGTGATAATTGATATTGAGGCATAAAAAGAACTCGAGGGAACCAATTCTGGTTGAACAAGCAAAACCTGACGCGACACCACATCTACTGACTGACCTGTAGTATCGAAACTTTACTGTTATCAAATAATATTTATACAGTATGTCCAGGAATGCTCTATAGACCGTTCCTGGTATGTCTCAATTTTTCATTACCATTATCCTTATTAATTTGACATGAATGAAGATTTTTATGATTATTTGCCGTAAAATATTCTTAAAAAGCTAAAAATGATTATTAAAACAGCAGAAAATTTTTTTTTTTAAAATTGGGTGTTGATGGGATTCGAACTCGTGGATTCTAAAAGTACACGTACACAAAAGTGTTTGAGCTATCGGCTTTATCCATTACACCACGGAGACAGTCTGATTAAAAGTGGGGAAAATTAGCTAAGACAATATCATATATGTCTAAAAAGGCCATAAAAGAATATTTAGTCGACTCGTTTCGTTTCTATAATGTCAAAGGCTGTGTTAGTGGACAAAAGCAATCGTATATCCATTTTTCTAGGTGTAGATTGCGACTGAAACGTGAAACGCTTTTTTGTTTTTTTACCAGCGTATATTAGATTGCGCCCTCTATGAAACGAACGACAGCTCAATTACAAACGACAACTCTTGCTTTTCCAAAAAAATTGACTGTGTCTACAGTTTTCATCTCAGAAGTACCTCAATTTTATAATGAAGAGAGACGCATATGTTCGATCTAGTGCTTAAGTCTCCATGCATCTTTTACTCACCACGTATTAAATATAGCGGGCCGCTGCTGCGGCCCGCAATAATAGAACCGTTCCGCTGATACTGTTCAACATGTTTTTGTTGTTGGTGGTATTTTCTATACACAGCTATTTAAATTTGTATTCACTTTGTATATACACTATCTTGTTTATTTCATCTGAATAAAATAGTTATTCATTTCAGGGTCATTCAAGAGTAATTTATAGTCTCTTTTGTTTGCAATAAACACTACAGTAAGTGGAGGTATATAATAATAGGGTCATTACTACAATAGCCTGATCGGAAATGTTGTATTCGGTTCTCGTTGATTGAGCCGAGTGTGATCCGGCATGGCAAAATCCACGAGAGCCAAATACAACCTTCCTTATCAAGCTACTGTATTAATAACCCCATTTTATCTGTTACAACAAGTCATATTGCTTTAATGGAAGAAGTCCTTAACAACAAGTATTGGCCTGAATAGTGGTTAGTCAATTTAATCTTACTAAAACTGAAATCTATATATTTTTTCTTTCATCAACAGAAATCATCCAATTCTACATAGTATATTTTAATGACGTACAACTCAATTCTTTAAGCATCACAAGCATCTTGATGTCACATTTACATGTAGTCAGGATGGATCTTGGTATCACATTTACATGTAGTCAGGATGGATCTTGGTGTCACATTTACATGTAGTCAGGATGGATCTTGATGTCACATTTACAGGTAGTCAGGATGGATCTTGGTGTCACATTTACATGTAGTCAGGATGAATCTTGGTACGAATACATTTCCAATATTGTGTCAAAAGCATCTAAAATTTTGGTTTCTATGAAAATACTGAACAATAATTATGTTCAAAGAAAAACTCTAAATCAATGCATATTACACTTCATTAATGTGGGACAACTGTGCGTAACATACATGTAAAAAGGAAATTTTAGAGAAATTTCAGTGTAAAGCAGCTAGGGTTGTCACTGGATTAACAAAGTCAGTTTCCATTCAAAAGCTTCTAAAAGAAATAAGGTTGGTATCACTCTCCGATAGAAGGAAAATTCAAAAATTAGTTTTAGTAAACAAAGGACTTTTTACAGACAGAAGAAGGGGCTCAGGCCATTTAATTGGGGGAAATTGTTCGACTTGTGTTTCAAGGATAACAAAAAAAAATCCAAATAATTTCGTGATTTGAAAGAAATTTTCTGAAGGTAAAACGTCTGTAAACGACCCCTGCTATAGAAAGGGAAAAAGCCTCGCCGGCTGTCGAGTATCTCATTCGGCTCAACTCCGTTTATCTCTTTTAAAGATAGTTCTTGGTCTTTATTTCCCTTTCTTCTAAACATCATATAAAATTTCTAAAACCTATACTGCTAATTAATGCAATATGGACCATCAATCACACATTAATTATTGTAAAATTACTTTACAAAACAGTCTCAGGCTGACGTTACAGGGGATGGCCCTCGTTAACGTTATAACAACTTTTGTTTATTACTAAGTATACTTGATTTGTGAACTAGATATATGCAATAAAATATGATTTAACTAGACAATCACTTTAATATAGTTACACGGAACAAATGGGTGAGTAGTGCATTGCAAAAAGAATTCGCCGACCAGCTTTACGGGAAACATAGGTTTGAATTTTCGCGGTTATGCTTTATAATTAAACAAATATACAGTGTAAGAGTTTACAGTCAAACTCCGAACACAAATTCCTAGTAACCGTGCCAAATGACCAGCAAAGGGGAGTACATTTCAGTATTCATGTAGAATGATGTCTGTGAATAGTGAGCTTCTTTCGGTCAGTGGGCTTTAACAGAAATTTAACGGAGATAGTTATGAATATATGTTCCATATTAAAATCACGTTTATTTTATGAATACCGTATATGGCAATACTTTTTACAGGATCATGATTTAGTATTTTCAAAAGTGTGGCCACAGAGCTACGATGGCCCATCCTACATAATGTTTGTGTAATATATATTTTGATTACGCTTCTCCTTTACAGCTGTACCGAATTCATTATCAGTCTTTTTATAGATGAGTTTGTTCTGTTTATTTTTGACAGACATGAATTCCAGAAGTTCCCTGTATGTGCGCTCATTACAACTGGTAGTCTTCAGAATCCCAGAAATACATTTTATAAAACAAGAGGACTCGACTGGGGTATAGACATTTTTACATTGTAGTACGGATCTAGGCTCAACCATCAAACGGTACGGATGTTTTCTTTACACAAACCCACAGACGCTCTGTTTTTCTTCACTATTTATCATGGCTTTCTCGAGGTCAGTTATAGTACAAGATTTGGTTTAAAATGCTGAAATGAGACGGACACAGTATCGGAAGATGGTGTCGGAAGGTGCTATATTTTTAAAACTTGGGTCTAAATGATCATTTTTATCTGGGCCGTCCTGCATGATAAATCAAATATCAAACCTTACATGTCAATTTTAAAGAATCTGAATAGACCGAAATCGGATTCCAAATATAAATTTCGAATTTTATGTTAAGGAATTTAAGAATTTGAGTAAAATGCTATGTGGTCAATATCATATTCAATATTTTTAAAATTGTTATTTAAACTTTCAAAATTCATAATAACAATTAAAGTATAAACTTGTAGCGAATTTGTTAATCAAAGTTTCTACAAGTGTAACCTTTTACGTACAGCCGTCGATGATTTTAGAATGATAAATCTTATGTTTCCTTTCATATTTTTTTTTCACGAAAATCGTGTCTCGTAACTAGGTGAGATTCTTTAAAAGTGATGTCATCGTCAGGTAAAACCTGTTTCGGTCTCTTGTTTTGCGTATACGTAATATGTATTTATACTGTTATAGTCCGGGAACCACTCTTTATCTATAAAAGTAAGAAATCGCGGACAACATTCTCAGTCAACCACGCTTTTTTGTGCGACTAACAAGTTTATGTAAAAAAGTTAAGTTACGATGCCACGAGGCCGGTGGAAACTCGCTCCCAAGAGGACAAAAACGTACCGTGAATGCAAGGCAAACCAAAAGCGGCGGCAGGAAAAGGAAAGCCGACGAATTGGAGAATTCAGTTGATGACCGCTTATTGCAGCAAAATACAGGTACGTCACGCAATGTTGTTGATTTTAAGCAACTCATGAGATAGTCGCAACTAATTCCTAATTATAGATTAGGCGTTAATGCAAACAATTCTCAGTTGGGGTGTGGCGAACCTGATTTTAAATAGCAAATTCTGCTCCAAACGAAAACTCAACATATGAGTCGGATTCTGGAGGGTCTGATCACATAAATGCAAGTATAACCGTTTCGGTTAAATCATTTTGTTTACTACCATTTTCTACACTAGAATGTTTATATATAATATTATTGGAGTGTATCTTGTACAGTACTGCCAACGGTAATTTTTACCATTTTTGCGTTCCGGTTACGTTCCGGTTGCGGTTCTTTTGCGTTCCTGGTATGATTTTTCATTACCATTATCCTTATTAATTTGACATGAATGAAGATTTTTATGATTATTTGCCGTAAAATATTCTTAAATGGTTAAAAAGCTAAAGATGATAATTAAAACAGCAGAAAAAAAGTTTTTAAAAAATGGGTGTTGATGGGATTCGAACTCGTGAATTCGTAAAAGTACACGTACACAAAACTGTATGAACTATCGGCTTTATCCATTACACCACGAAGACAGACTTGTTAATAATGGAAAACAATTAGCTAGGACAATATCATATATATTTAAAAAGGCCATAAAAGAATATTCAGTCGACTCGTTTCGTTTCTATAATGTCAAAGGCTGTGTAAGTGGAAAAAGCAATCATATATCCATTTTTCTCGGCGTAGATTGCGACTGAAACGTGAAAAGCGCTTTTTTCTATTTTTATCAGCGTAGATTAGATTGCGCCCTCTATGAAACGAACGACAACTCAATTACAAACGACAACTCTTGCTTTTCCAAAAAAAATGACTGTGTCTACAGTTTTCATCTCAGAAGTACCTCAATTTTATAATGAAGAGAGACGCATATGTTCGATCTAGCGCTTAAGTCTCCATGCATCTTTTACTCACCATGTATTAAATATTGCGGGCCCGCAATAAGTGGATTATCACCTGACTGGTCATACAACGTTCCGTATTCAGTGGATCTTATTAAATCACCCTGGAATCAGTATCAGCAGGCAAACTGTACACAGAGTTGTAAGGAACTTCAATCGGACAGGAAGTGTACTAAGGTAAACATGATGAAATAAAGCTTCTGTTAGATGTAGCTTGCGCTTTTTCCTAGAAAATATGTTATTTAAAAAAAAACATCTTTCTTGTCGTTATGTTTTAGCTTGATCAGGCTATTTTACAACTACAATATATCAGCCTCTAAACAATGGTAACATCATTTGCCTTTGAAGTCTTTATTAGCCTAATTAATTTGGCTTTTCAGTGTGACTTCTTCACAGATCTGATATTTATAACTGTCTGACCATCACGAATAATTTTAATGTGCTCCAAAATAAATGGAAAGTGTAGTTTCGGTATTGGGCACAACCGGCGCATTATACACAATTTACCTGTTTACTTACAAACTTCCGCTCTAAAATGAAGATTTAAGAAATCACGTATAATGAAAACCGTAGATTTTATGAAAAATTTCACCTCTGTTTAAAAATCGGTATGTTTGAACGTAAACATGCAAGTTCACACATGCGACATGATACACCGTTTATTTTCATATTTTACCGATTGATGCAGGTGTATAGATAGGTAAATGTAACGCATTTACTAGATTCATTCTTTGAAGATATTTGTGACTCATGAAATTACTGACTCTATTTATTACAATAAATGCTCGTTCGTAAAGGTTGCTTGTTCATTATTCTAGTTACATGTAAAAAAAACATTTGAACGCTTGGGGGGCTTCCAGTCAATCACAAGTATTTATGCAAATTAGGCGAGAGGCCAATCTCACAGATTAGAGAAGTCGCATTGCCATAAAATTACGTAATGATTACGCAATTTTATTGCCCCTACATCCGTTTAAATTGAATCGGGAACCCCTCGTTATTCAGCATGTGTATAAAGCATACACTGTATTTGTAATAATATTGTAAAATTTAATAATGAAAAAAATATCACAATAAAAGTAAAATTATAATGATCAAAAGTGATACGAAATGCAATATAGATACACAACAAGATAGTCTGTTATTGACTTTATACATAGCAAAACAGTTTTAAATGTATGTAATGTATGCTCATTGCACTGCGGTTTATAGAGATTTGAGATGAAAACGTAGACATCGGGCACAAATTTAAGATAAAAATATTTCAACATATGTTGAATAATCTCTACGGTCAATATTTAACATAAGCTAGAATTCACAGTAAGCAAATCATCGCAGGTTTTATTAAATAATAACAGCGCCGCTCAAAATAAAACGCAGGTCGGTACTGGGTCCACTCAATGTCTTTCAAATAGTCCAATGACCTAGGTTGGTATGTCACATGGAACTGGAGAAATGAATTGTAGTGTTGTAGTTTTAATTGCAGAGGATGGAAAAAAAACTGAACGTTTTTTATATAACGCCTTTATACGATTGAGTACACGTCGGTTCCAAGACATAAAAGATTCAATATGTATGTATGTATTTGAATTTCGAAGCACTTGCACCGGTACTTAATATTTTGTTTAACATCTTTCTAGGTGTCAACATAGAGAACCTTCCCGATCAAAGCTATTTTCTAAGCCAGGTAAAAACCAGGTAGTCTTTTACTCGTATCTTATGTCAAGAAATTAACTGATATAAAAAAGCAAGGTTTGATCTGTGTGCAGAGTATTGATTGACAACATCTGTAAAATTCTACTAGGTTGCGGGTTCGAGCCCTACCAAAGTCACGACCGTACCTCCTCATGTGACACCAGTACTGGTTTTTCCAGGAAGCGGACTCGAGAGTGACTCGATAAGCTCATAGCTTTCTTCACAATCGAGCTAAAATAAATTAGTATAAACTAAAATTCTACTACACAAATGGAAAAGTTTTTTTTTCCACAATAAGTCCTTATTTCTTCTAAAATCTTTCATATACTTTCAAGCAATGTTGAGAATGTTACAAAACAGCTGCAATTTTGAAGGCAAATATGGTTTGAAAATATAAAAATCACGTACTTTTTAAGACATTCAACATCAAACGTTAACTAGAGTATGTAAAATCTATTTGATATAATATTGGAAAGGAAACTGTTCTATTTCTCAAATTTGAAAAGCTTACCGAAATCACGGACCTATACATATATACGTATATAGGTCCGTGCCGAAATCAAATATCAGTCTTTATCAGATCAGGAATAATTGATAGGGAATTTAAGATCGCAAAATAAAAAAGTTAATGTAATATTTACCGGGGACATGTAGGTCCGCCTTTTTACGTTTTTAAAGTTCACTATGCTTTTGCATCAGACATACCGTGTGCGTCTGTACTTGAAAAGAACAGCTTAAAATTTACAATTTTCAACAATTCCCACGTGCACACATTACGCACGTGTAAAGGCGAATATTAAAAAAAAACAAGTGCAAACACGAATTTTGTAGGTTTTGGATTATTCTGTGACAATTGTCAACAATTACTACCAACGAAATCTATTTCCAGCATCCGCTATTTACCTTGAAAAAGGGCGTGTCAAATAGTGTGTCTTATTTACACATTTACTAAATCTTAGATTATTCATAGCTCTTCTATCTTTTTATCCGATTTCAATAATATTTTCAACGGTGTGATTATGTAAACAATCACTTACATTACAGGCTCATTTCAGTTAAATATTGACTTGCGTTACCCTTTTAACATTATCTCATTTAAATAGCTGTCGTAGAAATCAAACAACATTACACTGTCCTTCTCTCAATCAGACAGTTTGAAATTACTTGTGTTGGTATTTTTGAAACATCATTGAATGAGAAACTATCCATATCAAATGGAACAAAATGTATAGTTATTTATTGAAAATGTGCTTCGATAAAAGTGTTGTTTTTTTCACATCTCAACCAAATCAATTAGAGGGAAGATTGCTCCGCTACCGGTATTTGCTATCAGTGTTTCCTCTTTCAACTTGTTGTGACTCCATAAGAGCCTATTGTATTTAGTTGTTTATAGTACCGGCCGACCCTACGATTTCTGTCAAGACTCTTGACAGGCGTAGATTGACGAGACAGATTCAGATAACAAGGGAATCTGGGTATTATATCCTAGCTCTTTGTTCTTTTGCGTGCCCAGTGTATAGCACCGATACACGGGATGCTACCTCACGGTCTCTTACTAGTTTTCTCTAGATGGGCGGGAAACACTGAAAAGCGTTTTTGAAATTTCCAGTGCCCCGCCCGGATTGGTAGTCCATAGCGTAGGCCACTCGACTATCGCAATCTCTCATAAAAGCATTATAAATTACTTGAATAACTATCATCTTTATGTGGTATGACATGAAAATGACCTTACCGATCATTTGCAAAACAAGTCTGTGATTTCATCTTTGTACAAACAGCATTTGGTGAATATGTTTTAGAAAAGTTATGATAACTATATTTCATATCAGATATAGGTTGAAAACATTGTAAAAGCTTATTGTTTTGTACAATATATGATGTCAAAATAAATTCGAAACACGTCACCTTGGGAAATGGTTGAAATACGATTGGTTTGGGTCAAATTACGTATCGAAAAATATAAGTAAATATTTGTGATAACGTTGAAAAGTAATGGAAATCGTGATGTTTTACATTTGGAACCAACGTCGCTCTCACCACGTCTATATGACGTCAATGGTTTGCTGGGTTTTGGTTCGTTTACTCTTACTGTTGCGGTATTACAATATTGTTTAAAATACATTCTACAATATTACTAATGAAACCTATTATTATAAACACTCTTCTGCACTGGTTTATCTTCATTTATACACGCAGTTTGTGACAGCATTTAGTTTTACAGTCTCTACATAACATGTGGCAGAAAAAGTGTCACAGCCAGGGCCAATACACGCCACAAATTTACTATAGGTTTGTATAGGAGCGCTGTCATTAACTCGCGATAACATTTTAATTAATAAAGTTACTTTAAAATCACAAACGGGATGATAAAATATAACATTTCCCCTTTTTTTAATGAATATTTTTTATTTTTCTGAGACTTTTATTTGTTTGGTCTTTTTTTAACTTAAAACTCTACCCGTCGTTTTACTATATAATATATAGTAAAACGCCCAAAATGTCACAATTTTAAGTGAAAATTTTGCGCTTATCTTCAATTTGTTCAAAAACTATTACACTTTATTTTAGAATCACAAACGGGATTGAATAAAACAATCATTCTCCTTTTAACTGATATTTTTTATATAAAAATAAAGAAAGAAGAGAATGGTCTTTTTTTAAGGTTTTGTTTAACAGGTATATAATTTCATTTTTACGATCGGAGCTCGGTTGCTTTCCGTAATGCTGGCCGAACACTTCCGAATGATTGATCTAACTGCTTCAGGCCATCGATAAGTTTTATGGTCGGACATTACTAACATTTACCATGATCTTTAAAACGTTGTATATTGGGTTTTGTTTTTACATTAAAATGCAAACTGGGTAAGAATCTTCAGTTTTTTGTTCATAAAAAGGCAAAACCTTTCATTGAAACCGGATATACATGATATCGTCTTTATACGAGGATCCATGAAATTTTCAGTATAATTATCAATAATATTATTTAGCTTTTGATGTTAATTTGCAACACATAAAAGATTCACTATGCATGCTTTTTATTTCGAAACACTTGCACGGGTACTTTATATTTTGTTTTACTTTCTCTTTGTCTCGAGTGAAAGGCAAGAATTTCGCCCGCTGAAATTGGTTTCCTTTTATAGGTGTCAACATAGAGTTTCTTCCAAACCAAAGCTAGTTTGCATATAACACAGGTCAAAACCAGGTAGTCTTACTCTATTACTCGTATCTTTTTGTCTTTCATTTCTTCCGAAGAAATAAGCTGATTATTACATTAACAAAAAGAAGAAAAGAAACACGCAGGTTTGATCTGTGTGCAGAGTGTTAAATCACTACTTTTTAAGGTATTCAACATCAAGCGTTTACTAGAGTATGTAAAATCTATTTGATATTCTGAAAGGAACCTGTTCTATTTCTCAAATAAAAAGCCTACCGAAATCAAATGTCAGTCTTTATCAGATCAGGAATAACACTGATTAGGAATTTAGATCGCAAAATAAAACATGTAGGTCCATCTATTTAAGTTTCTAAAGCACACCATACTTTTTGCAACAGACTTGCCGTGTGCGTCTGTACTTGAAAATAACGGTCTAAAATTTTCACGAGCAAACGTTACGCACGTGTAAGGATTAGCCGATTATGAAAAATCAAGTGCACCTAGTTCATTCTCATTATTATGTCAAAATTCACGAATTTTGCCTTTTGGATTATTCTGTAACTATTTTTATGACTGATGATGTGACTGTAATGAAATAGTGCTCACTAGTTAATACATTACTATTGTTTTATTAATTGCAGTATGTGAATGATAATGCTGAATTTTCTTTTATCTTCTGGTAGAAATGATAAAATTAAAACATAAGATTTTTCACAAAAGTTACGCGTCAAGTTCAATATCCCCTAGGCATATTCCAGTACAACCGATAATCAATGATTTATGACCCTGACCGTTATTTACGGATATTACCGAACCGTAGTTGTTTCCGTAAACTCCTAATCCCCAAAACTTATCGATTGCCTGCTGATATACGCTTGACACTTTTTCTGCCGTATGACTGCCGCTAAGATAAGTCTCTGATTCACTTAAATTGATGTATGTACCACTTTGGACACAAAGGAACAAATCGATGATTGAGGGGTAAGATAGCCATATGTCGTTCTCTGTTTTATTTGAATTACAGTTGTATTGCGCTGAACTTTTACTTTTCTGTTACAGCTGAGCTGGTATTATGTATATCGTCTACAATCAGTGTTAAAATTCGCAGAACACTTATCAGTACTTCAAAGAAATGTTCTCAATTGCAATGAATTAGACATGCAAAATGTAATGCAAAAAGACAATATTATAAATAGTTATCTTGGTCCGAAAGGAATGTCTTGTTTGTCTAAATTTAGCTTCTACTGTTATCCACCGATGTATTTGGGAAGATCAGCGGTAGAGGCATTCGATAGGTATCCTATTATGAAACAGTTTCTAGTTTGTTTACTTTTAGTTTGGTACGAATCTATATATCTATATATTATTCTAACACTATTGAAAATCTCTCCTATATAGGCACAGAATGATTTGAGCGTGGTATACCTACCAAGTATATCACGCTAGGCGTCCGGAACTATTTTTTGACTGCTGAAATTCCCTCCCGCGTAATTTTCACACAACATCAATGAGTGTGCATGCGCTAATACGCTTGGATCGTTGTAAATGAATTAACGTGATGTAAAACAAATCGTAGTAAAATTTTCTACACTTCCGGTATCGCCAGCAATATCAGCAACAACAAAAAGTAAGAAGAATAGCGTTATAATTGAGGAGTAAAAAAGAACAGTGAAAATGTCATAAAATGCAAGGAATGCACGGAATACCACAAGTTCAAGGCATCGACTTCGTGTAAGCGCATCAAATAGTACCCCTTCCAACATTTTTGTTTAAATTAACGTGTTACAATGGAAACAGATTTTAATAAATCAATAACTGTGGAATAATTATGCTAAAGAAACGAATTTTTAGTCTAAGTTAGTCCACTATTCACTGATGCAACGACACATAAATTTGTTTCTGCTCAGAAATTGTGTCTATTTTGTGTGCTTTTCATTTAGCAACGCATCTACATCTTCATCAGAAAGTGTCGGACAGATGTTAAGTAACAGTTGACATACCGTGGTCATCTGGTCACTTCCAGGTATCCGCCATCCAAAATGAACAAACGGGACATAGAGCAATAATCCGGACAGTAAGAAGCCGGCACCATACACGAATTCTATCCTTGGATTGGAAATGAATGGTGAAATCAGCATAAATGCACATATCGCCAGTGCGAGTGCCGCCACAAACAGTGGAATCCTGAATTCGTTCCTAGCCCTTTCCTCCTTCCGGCGCAAGTACCTTATTCGAAGAAATGCCACTATGGTAAGACCTTGCGTCAGGAAGTTGACAAAACCGACAAGATTTATAAGCTCACTTATGTCCCCTGGAATAAACATTATTATCGAGAAAATTGTATTAAATGCCAAAGATACTAAAGGTATACGTGATTTGTAATGTAGAAACGAAAGTACTTCCGGTAAGTGACCGGCGCGCGCAGCTGCAAAGCGCACTCTTGTGTCAGTGAAGAAGCCACCATTAGACGCCCCAAGCACGGAGCACATTACACTGATCGGAATAAAGATTGCCCCTGCGCCCAAAACTCGCTCACCCCACGCAAAAGCCACAGCTGGTACGGCTAGAAATTCTGATTTGGACAATATGGTAAAGTATGAAACATTCGTGGTGATGTAAATCAGTGTTATGACCGTCATTGATATAATGATGGATTTCGGAATGTTTTTCTTTGGCTCGATTAGTTCCTCGGCTATTTCGTTGAGGTTTGTGTATCCAGCATACGCCCACATACAACTATAAATAGCCAGAGATATCGACGTTATGTTGTTAGTTGTACCGTCAAATGAGTCGTTGAAATTTTCCGTTATTCCCTGGAATAAGTATACAGATCCTCCAACAGTTATGATAATCAGGGCAAGTACTTTCAGAACTGTGAAAAAATCCTTGCATAGAAGAAACAAGCCGCACACTTAACGTGTTTGTTATTGCCAAAATCAAAATTTCTGCAGCAGCGATGGATTTTCGTATGCTGTTGGGAGCAATGCATTTTCCAAATATTGGAGCACAAACATAATCGGCAAAGACAAGAGCTAAAACTGCACGACTACCGTTATGTATAACAATAGATTGTACCCATGATACAAGAAAAGCTGGTATACTACCTATTCCAGTTTTTATTATAGTATAATCCCCACCAGATTTTGGCAGAAGAACTCCCAATTCAGCATACACAAGCCCAAGAATCATTGACAAAAATCCACATAACGACCAGATAACAAGACTCATGCCAACTGACCCAGAGTTTTCCAACGCTCCTCTTGGCGATATGAAAATTCCTGAACCAATGACTGCTCCCATGATGAAAGAAATTCCTCCTGCCAAACCGATCCTTTCTTTTACTCGAATGCGATCCGTTTCTATGACAATAGAATTTCCATTGACACTACCTACAGTCCTTCTTTCAATTATCGCACTGTCATCCATACTTCTTTACTTTTATTTAATCTTGTAGAAAAATGATAAGTATGCGACCCGTTCCTGTTGAAACAGATTTTCCAGAGACACTACCCACTACTCTCCGTCCTCGTTACTGTCGGTTTCTCATCCATAACTTTTTTACTTTTCATATAATTTTGCAGCAAATCAATTTGCCTTTAGTCTATTTTAGTCCCGTAAATATGTTTATCTAATATGCGTGACATAAGAGAGCATTACAATGAATATATGTTTTCGAATCGAGTGTCTAGTTTTGATGTATCTTAACCACGAAAATATAAAAACAGTTTATAATTTAAGTGAAATTAAATTGAGAAATCCGAAATAGAAAATAGGTTGTGCTGTTGATTTTGTTAAAGATAGCTGCGGACCTTAGGACCAGAATTCAAAAAGTAGATGGAAAAGTATGCATTTGGGTCCAGGTGTAGATCCATGTCTATATTTTCGGGGAAAAAAACTTTTTCTGAGTTAGCTTTAACATTCGCGTAAAAAGCGCCTTCTGGCGGCACCCGTTTTCCTAACGAAAATTGATCGCTTCTAATCATAATTTCAAAAAGATGTTGGCGAATTCAATTTTTTCAGGTTTATATTATGTTGACAATATTCTTTATTCGGTAGGAGCAATTTTAATGCGTTGAATGCACTACAAAACTATTACTTCTGGAAAAGAAATTAGTCCGAAGCCAAAATCGTAACGAATGTTTACGTCAAAATTTACGAATCATCAGGTTTTGCTCTTTAAAATGATCAAATAAAAAAGGCATGTGTTCACAATGGATTATTTGTTTAAAAGCTTCGAATCTCACCAGAAAATGCATATAAATGCGACGTTTCAATGTTTTCAAACCATGACGTCATTCTTTTCATGCCGAATTACGGAAAATTGTTACATTAATCGGAAATTCCGTTCATGGTAAGGTGAAAAATTGTATATTCTGAAGGATAAACGTTCGAGTTAAAGTTAGAATTAGTTTTAAATGTCTATGAAGTTTGAAATCATTTTAAGGTGTTCGATACTAACAGAAGGAACAAGCAACGGAGAAAAGAAAACACTAAGACTGTTCCCTATGTTAGAAATTGTTAACGAAAAGATACGGGACTGTTCCGCTACCTGCTTCTTACCATTTTTTCATTCTTGCAGGAATAGAAAGTATTATGTTTTCGGGTTGAATTGTTGAAGTTGAATAATATATGTAGTCATTTTTCATCACCTGTTATAACGTTTTACCCCAAAAATAAGGGAAACGAACCAGCAGATTTTAGTAGATTCCGGGTAGTGAAGTCGACCAATATATAGATTGCGCACACCAAAAATCTTTCTGTAGGATAATCCTTTGCCATTTTTCCATAATGCCTGTCTATAAGTAAATGAAATGATTCATGTAAACAGATTTCTGAGTCCATAAATTTCATTTCTGATAATCATATAAAAAGGTTAATCCCAAAGTAGCTGTATTTCTCATTATTCAACACATAAAAACGATCATATAGCATATGTACATTTGACCATTTAATTTGACAAGCAGTCTTTTTGTCGGGAGTAGCATACCGTCGTATTGTTCAGGACGGACTCGTAGGAATTCTAATAGAGAGTCGTAATGTTTTCTGATGTATTCTACCATTTCTAAATGAAAAGTTCACAAAAGTAGTCAATCCTTATGGTAGGGGTAGAATGGCTGACTCGTTGGTATGAGTCATATAGACTAGCTCAACAATTCACAAATGCGACACAATAAGCGGTCAGAACCCTGGATACAATCAGCGAAAATAGTTTATGCAGTATAACTTGCATTCTGGTCCCCTTCAAAATGTAGTTAGCACAACAGACCGATATCGGTCTTTTATCAATATATTTCATCCTTGAAGACCGCATTCTACTACATTCTGAACACCGGACGACTTCGGGTAAAATTAACTCAAATCCAGCATGAACCGGTCATACTTGCTCATCAATGTGTCGCCACTTCTAACTAGCCGAAAAGAAATGTCCTTGCAATCATCATGCCATCAGTTTTACACAAAGCCGCCTTTCACCTGCTGCTTCGCTGCTCAAAGACCAGGTTTGGTCAAACCATCTTGGTCTTTGAATTGCACACCTAAAGGGCTCGGTCCGTTAAGGCCCGATATTCGCCTGTTCTCAAATCTCATTAAAATATAGTAGGGACGCTTTTGTTGTTTTACATGCAGGTAAAAAATGAACAATTGAACCAAAATGTATTTTGATATAATAAATTAAATTAAGAGTAAGTAGTAGGAATAGTTTTCGGAAATATAAAAAAAAATCAGATACTGAATGTTATTTTATCTAAACATAAAAATGTTGGAAAAAATGAATTGACACTAATGATTCTAGTGACCGGAGGTTGATTTCCATTGATACATACTCGGGGCCTCTACGTCGACAACAAAATAATGCATACACGTGTATTTAAAGTGTAGAACCATTCACAACTGTATTCTTGCATAAACAAGTTAAAAATTCTGCCAACTTTGAGTCGACTTTAAATAAGTTGAATTTTTACTTTGATCAAATAATTACACCCGATAAAAAGCCAAACGCCGAAACTGATAGCTCAGAGGTCCACATCCGGTGTGATGAGTTCAGGGTTCGATTCCCGACTCATGCCTTAGTCCACTAAGCTGAAATGGATAGTAGTGACAGTAAATGTACTATTACATCTCTCCACGAAGGTGAGAAAATCTTGACTGACCGTTCAAAAGCCACTCATTAAGCTACGGACAATATCTTCGTTATCAAACTAAAATAATTTTAATAAAATGTACCACAAACATGCGTTAAGTCGCGATTTTACATAATCGAAAATGTTTGACAGTAGTCATTCTTTTGACAAAGTACCTCGGTAAATCTGGTAAGTTTGATTTTCTCTGTGTATTTCAAAAACTTTAATATAAAAGCTTGTTACCATATTTACCATGAATCGAACTTTTACTTGTGGGATATTAACAATAGACAAATGAAGAAACTTGATTGTCTTTTAAAAGAAGTGCAGGCTATGAATTTACCTGCAGAAAAAAAAATGTTTTGTAACCTGCTAAATTTCTCATATAGTCATAGTTGGTAGCAAGGATTGAACCGTTTTGAACGAGAATGCAGGTATAAACACTGCTACCAATACGTTTTCATGTCAGAAATATTCGACTAAAATGATTAATCTTCTTTTTGTAAAAACAGGTGAAAATCAAATTTGCGTACAAGCATATGTCATTGATACAATCACTTGTATTTGCAAAAAAAAAACATTTGCCTCATTGAAAACGAAGTGTTTATAAATATCATTCCTGATATGCATAGATAAAATGCATCTTTTTTGCAATTTGCTCTAACGCCTACATCACCTTCCAAAATCATTTAAATCAATCTGTATATTTTCATTTCTCCAATCCATCCAAAACTAATGCATCACATGACCTGGGATATCTTTATTTTCATCTATGCTATTTTGGTTGTACAGAAAATTATTAAGGTTTTTAGATGCTCATATCAAATTTAATAACTTCAAAAGCATAAAAATAGAATATTATCAAATGTTATTACTAAACCTAAACGTTTAAAGTCCCAGGACCACATTAACAAGTAGCTCTTTCAATTGAGAACCTTTCTTCGTTCATCATTTTGCTCACACTTATAAGAAAATGTTGATAGGTTTCAAATTTGGATAAGTAATCTAATATGTTATTAAATGAGTGATTTGATATCGGCCCTGTTATTTGTCTGAGGGCATTCGTTTTTGCATGAGCCCGGAGGGCGAGGGCCAATACGAGTGTCAGAGGACAAATGACAGGGCCAATATCAAATCACTCATTTAATGATAATTTTATCAATAACTTATCAAACTTAAAATGATTCATTGTATATAGACTATCAAAATCACTGGCAGTGACTCGTCAGAAATAGACAGTAACATGCAGATCTTTAAATAAAAATACCTCTAACATATTCATTTTTGAAATAAACATATTGATGTGGGTATTCATTTTCTGAGTTGTAGCACTTTCTATCCTCTGAATGGGTTTTCAGGCAGAAATTGATGAAAAGTTGATTCAATTTTGTCATTCAATCTTCAAGACTGATTTCAACAAATTTCAAGATGGCGGCCATTTTCGTTTTCGAGAGACTAAACATCTAAACGCATCAGCCAATTAGAATGCTCAGATTTCTCGACAGCCAATCATTCGTCAGCAATCTTTTATCGGACCGGTCCAATAAGTGATATTGGCCCTGATATTTTGTCTTTCAATTTTATGAAAGTTCTTCCTATTTTATTATGTAGGGTAGTTAACGAACATGAGAGCCAATACACAATAGTTATTTAATAAAAACTGGTGATAACACCGTATAGCACAACACTCATTATAAAGAATGATTATTTTTTCGAAAAAAAATAGCTGTGGAGTTTTACCTGTGCCAAATTTCGTACTTTTCCGTCTACTTTTTGAATTCTGGTCTTTATGTCTGCAACTACCTTAATATAACGTACTATAAGTGAATAAACTGAGCGTTGTTTAAAACAAAAGGCAACAAAAGTAATATAAAAGGAATTACTAATAACAGTGTAATAGATCTTACAAATATTTAATAGTCACTGCTTAGATAAGACATTTCATATAGCAATAGTGGAAACCAACAATATTTTGAGTACTTTTGCAATAAATATAGATATATGTTTTCATTTGCTATGTTTTTTTAGGTCGACGCATGATATAGTTGTAGGTTCAAAACCATAATTACATAGTTCTATTGCACATACAGCATCAGTTTGTAAATGTTGGTGGCTAAAGAGCACTGGCTGCCGATCTCTATTTGACAAGCTGTAAGTGGAACATCAAAGGAATTTAGGTGGGTAAAACTGTTGGACAAACAACAATGTCGATAAATATACATGTAGATCAGGTCATCAATATGACGCGCTGAATTCATCCAGGGATTTCAGGTGTGGTGGCCTCAGCTCTAACTAACATGACTAAAAGTCTTTCGGATGAGACCTTAAACCGATGTCCTGTGCGATATACATCGTGCTTGAAAAGAAGCAGGGGTATCTCTGGAACCAGACCACTTCCTGCAACTTACGATATGCCCCGAAACCAAGAATATGTAACCTTGTCTTATTATAGATTATCCGGTACCAACGGTATAACACTCAATTACGATGCGGTACATAAAACGGTACAAATAAAGTAAAACCATTATTTGATGATCTAGTGGTAAATAGAATCAATGCGGTAACAAAAATAGAGATAACATATAAAACAACGATAAACATTATAGCTCCATTCTGTTGATTATCGGTATTCTTTGAATATGCTTCAGTAAGCATTACTCATTAAGTTATTATCATTGACTACGTAAATTGTTCACATCGCGTCACAAGATTTTAAAAGCATTAATAACAACATTAATTAAATAGATTCACATTAAAATGAATGGTTTAAACATTTATCATATAACATTGGACTGAATCAAATGGATATATGTATATAATCGAAATGTCACATATTATATTCTGAATTTTATTTTCAAACTTCTTAGTATGGTACTTTTTTGACTACTATTTATATTATGTAACTGTATTGGTAAACGCACGTTCATGAAAAAGAAAAAAAAATATTTCAGCATATTGAATTTTGAGGATGTTACAAACTTACAATGAGAAAACAATAAAATCCTGTGTACATAGATGAGAACAAAACTTATCTAAAACAGTAATAAAATAACATATTTCGGGGTTAATCTTCTTTGTACATTTAAATGCTTGGAAATAGCAAATGTTTTTAAATACCAGTCTGATTCGCATTTACTGTATTGTCATTAGAATGTTTTGCAGTGTAATTTAGGAGTACTACATACTTTAGAAGCAATGCATTAAACAAAGCTGTTTTTAACCCTGTTTGCATGATACATGTAGGTAAGAACATTTATTTTCTCGTGAGAACAGAACATTTCTATTTCTGAATATTGTATAAAAAACACGTTGGCTGCTGAAAACTTCCAATTGATTATGCCGTATGGGTAGCATGCATTTACATAACAAGAAAACTATAATAGCCGTATAAGCTCACACGAGAACAAAAACGTGTTTCATGCAGATTTTTTGTTTCTATATGATAAATGTTGATGGGAATGGATCCCGTGAGAAAAGTTGACGCTGAGAGAATAATTAATTCTGCTATGAAAAGAAGATTAAAGCTGAACATAATGGAACAGACCTATTGACCTTCAGCTAAACGTTCAGACAAACGGACGAACAGACGGACATGTGTTCCTGATAATACTGTTTTATATAACACGTATTTAATTAACGTATTGTATTGTACAATGCGAGTTATTCAAATCAGTAAGTACGGCCGGAAAATTGGCTCATCTTGTTTAAATTTACAAGAAAGCCTATCCTTTTTACATAAATTTCATAATCTAAGTTTTTATTTGTTATCAATTATTTGAAGTTTTATAAAAACAAAAAAAAGGTACGACTTATTTTGTCAATATATTCTTAACTTTATGAATATGACGGCTGGATTTTAAACTTTACCAAAAGCTTGTAGATACATACTATTTTAGGGGAGATAAATTCATAAACGCTCCTCATAATCTACAGTACATGAGTGAATAAAAGATTATTTCAAAACTTATGTACCCCCTTTTGTATTTTTTAAGTTGACAAGTAAAAACGAAAAATGTAGAAACAAGAAACAAAAATGAGAAAGAAATAATAAAGTGCTTCAAACTGTTTTACAAGAAACCAAAAACAAAAGAAGAAAAAAAGGTTCCTTACAGTGTCATTTAAACAGTTCATTTCGGTGAAACCAATACTCTTTAATTGTTTCGTCGATTGTCAGGGTCTTAATGCATTTTTTGTCCTCAATTGACTTAAAGATTAATACATTCTACAAATGCTGACCAGTCCTTTATGAAAATATCATATACACCATTTGTTTTTGTTATAGTATTGTTTTGTTTCTGTCTTAAATATATAGTAACCAATGGAATAGAGAGTAAATGTCTACAATTTTCTTTAAAACTTGATTGGTAAATATAGTATTTTATTAACACTAAAATTTGATTTGCTTTATCATTATGCATAACGAATGAGAATAGTAAGTGTTTTTTCTCCGACTTTATGTCAATACTGTGTTCTTCGTTTAACCAGGTTTTCACGATTAACACAAAACATTGAACAACTACACATGAATAAAAATATGTTCAATAGTTTCAATTTCTTTTCTACAATAGGAACATAGGTTACTTTCTTTTTTCTTTATCCGATATAAAAATGAATTTATCACAAGAACGTTTTGATTAATTTTGAATTGAAATTCTCTTAATTTCATTTCCTTAGTTGTGTTTAAAGCGTTATTATATTCTCTAAATTCCTTTTCTGATACATTCAATGTTTGCGTCTACTTATTTGGTTCAACAGTGTTTCTGGTAGATGCAGTTAAGCGCTCGAAGGAGAGAAGCTTTGATAATTGACTTCATGCATAAAAGAAACTCTCCACTATACTGAATGATGCCCTCAGGGGCATAACCCAGTCAACTCTATGAAATTGTACATTATCTGATCATTAATACTGAATGAATAAGCAATATGAAACTAAAAGACTTGTCATATAACACAACACAACACGAGTGAAATGTCGTATATACAACGCGTTGCAGTTGGGTTTGACCGTTCGCTATCTTGGCAATCAATACAGTTATAATCTAACGTCACTCATAGTGCGATTTTGAAACAATTATTAGAGGTAGTTTATAGGTTAACTCCGTACTACGGAAGCGTATAATGGTCGCTAGATACTGTTTATATCAACTAGACATGTGTGTGGCAATACGTTGAGGTTGCTTGATATTATCTAGCAGTTGTGCGTTATTTCATGAAAACATTAATTAACTGCCTAAAAGCAGAGCGGTTTGCTTACATAACACGTTAGACGTCAACAAGCAATCACAGTATTTTTCCCGAATCCGACACATATTGTTTGGCGATTCAAGTTCTTTTCTGACGTATATTTGCTGTTTTCTCGCGCTAAGCTTAACACCAACATTCATCATTAATCTCCAGCTCTCGGCATAAATGAATGACAAGGGGACTAGGATGGCCCTATATCGCTCACCTGAGTACCATTGCTCCAAAAACAAGACGTGGGTCAAAACATCACGATTATAGGTCCATTACTAAGACCAAATTGAATTTTCTGGAATTGTAACAGGGAAATACGGTTTGAAACTGGCTTCTTAAACTTTACAATAGCCGTGGAGTATTTCCCTGTTTGTAATACTGCTGCAGAAAAACGAGCGAATGTTTTTGTATTTCCTTAGATTGACATTGGTGGTCTTTTTGTCCTACTTTCGCTTTATTGCATGTTGTAAACAGTCAGAAATATACATTGCACATCACTGGAAGTGAAATTCTTTCAGCTATAATTAAAAATAGGCATGCTTATTCATATAGAACCTATTTACAGCCTCTTTCTGTGAGGTTTCTGGAAAATTACAAAGATATTTGAAAACTGGAAAACCTACTTTCGTTTTTGAAAATGCAAAGTATATTTTATAAATTCTTTTGTTAAACTTAAATTTTCAACACAACATGGTCACATTCCATGCAGTATGTCATATTTTCCTTCTGGGAAGACGCCCGTTACAATTCCAGATTTCGGAAAATTTGATTCGGTCTTAGTAATGGACCTTTAAGGTAGGCCGCGGACACTTTTTAAAGTCTTCTGCAAAACTGTACACACAGTCGAAATTTAATTGAAGCTTCAAAAACAAAAAGAAGGTCAAAAGGTCAAAAACAATGTACCTGGTGACCTAACTTTTGACTCAATGTTACGAAACTTCCATCCTGCTTTAAGTTCATCAAGACAAACATTCTGACTTATTTTCAAGACGACTAAGGACTGGGTGTCAAATGTGGCTTCTAGACTGTCCGTGTTTTTTTATGATTTGACCTGAAGTTTTTGACCCCGCGCGACCCAGTTTCAATTTGGGATGAGAGATCATCAGGACAAATAATCTGACCAATTTTCATGATTACTAGACTAAATATGTGGCCTTGGGCGATCACAATAGCTCACCTTTGAGTAATTCGTTTTCAGGTGAACTAAAAAGAGAACATTTTCATCAGTCATCAGCTCTACTTTCACTCTTGTTCGAGCTAGATATTAAAACAAAAATAATATCAAACAGGGAATGCCACGTACCAAAAACGCAGCCTCCCCAAAACGAGCCCCACATCACCCAGAAGTGCACACCACCAACACACACACACACACACACACACACACACGCACACACATACACACACAACACACACACACACACAATCATGTACACACACAAACATACACTACCAACACACACAAGCATACAAAGCAAACACACGAGGACAAAACGAACAATTAACGGAACACAGTGGGGCACCGCCTTGGAACGGTCAGTGGCAAAAACACCACTGGGGAGCTTAAACCGGTTTATGGTGCGCACCCAACCTCACTCTTACCCCCACCATGTTCCAAAGTCACAGGACAGTGTAAATAAAAGTAATCCCTGCTTAACTCATTTTCGGTCATAAATTATCTTACACAAGCAAGATAAATAATTTATGCAAACAACTTATACCGTTCAAAGGCTGATTCTTTAGCAACGGATGCTACAATTATCAGGCAGTTACGTCCATTATTAATTCCAAAAATTAAGCGATATTATCGCATCAAATCTACATAAATATTAAACAACTGGCGACCATTATACGCTTCCGTACCTCCCCATTCAATGACATTTAGGTGCGAGCGTCCAGCTTCTTTCTCACGTCGTCAATTTGCTCCGCCCAAAAACGCATGGTAAACTTCACGTATGTTATTGCAAGTGACGCGTATTTTTACGGAAGCCCAATAGTGCCACTTTGTTGGTTTATTTAATTGATTTTTTCAACATAACTAAGTTTAAAATTTGAGAAAGTAAGTTGAAAATTCAAGATAAGATATTGAAAATTCAAGATACTAAGTTGAATATTCAAAATACTAAGTTGAATATTCAACTTACTAACTTGAATATTCAACTTACTAAGTTGAAAATTCAAGAAACTAAGTTGAATATTCAAGATACTAAGTTGAAAATTCAACTTACTAAGTTAAAACTTCAAGATACTAAGTTGAATATTCAACTTACTAAGTTGAATATTCAAGATACTAAGTTGAAAATTCAACTTACTAAGTCGAAAATCCAAGAAACTAAGTTGAATATTCAAAAAACTCAGTTGAAAATTCAATTTACTAACTTGAAAATTCAAGATACTAATTTGAAAGTTACTAAGTTAAAAATTAAAGATACTAATTTGAAAATTCAAGATACTAAGTTGAATATTTAAGATACTAAGTTGAAAACTCAACTTACTAAGTTGAAAATCCAACTTACTAAGTTGAAAATTCAACTTACTCAGTTGAAAATTCAAATTACTAAGTTGAAAATTCAAGATACTTAGTTGTAAATTAAAGATACTTAGTTGAATATTCAAGATACTAAGTTGAAAATTCAACTTACTTAGTTGAAAATTCAAGATAGTAAGTTGAAAATTCAACTTATTAAGTTGAAAAATCAACTTACTAAGTTGTATATTTTAGATACTAAGTTAAAAATTCAACTAACTAAGAATTTTCAACTTAGTATCTTGAATATTCAACCTAGTAAGTTGAATACTTAGTATCTTGAATATTCAACTTACTAAGTTGAATTTTCAACTTAGTTATTTGAATTTTCAACTTAGTGAGTTGAGTTTTCAACTTAGTATCTCGAACAATTAACTTAGTATCTTGAATGTTCAACTTAGTTATGTTGAAAAAATCAATTTCAAAAAAAGAAAGTGGCACTATTGGGGGCTTCCGTATATTTTGGAGTGATTCCGAAAGAAATTATAAATATCTTCTGGGTTTTTTTACATCTTGATTAATATATACTCTTTTAAAAGAGACGTCTTTCAATCGAAGCGATTGAGCTACGGTATCATTTCATTTATTATAAGTGTAGACCGTAAGTTTATGAATTAGAATACATGTACATTATTTTCGCTGAACTTTACACATCGGAATTCCATTGCAGTAATATGTTATACTACATAATTCATACTGAAGTCTGATGAACAAAAATATATTGTGATGCATTTTTTATAAAATGCGCTTTTCAGTCTGTTTCTCAACTCGCCTTGTCAATTTTGTTTGCCAAAGTGCAATTCAAACAAAATATCAACGAAAGTAACTAAATTTACGAAATAATCGATAATTGAGTACATCGATAACTGATTTCGCAGCGTGAAAAATATGTTTGTCTCCGGTAGTACTGGAACTCCTTTATTTCTCAGAGTGTCGCCACGGGTAAGGAAGTCTACTGACATACTAAGTATCTAATGCCGCACTGTACGTACTGACATATTTAGTACATCTGCCAAAATCTTTACTTGTACGGACGTTGTGTTATCATAAATTAACCAAGTTCCCTTTCTACTGCCGACAGTGAACACGGCAATTTTTCCTTATGAACAGAGTTTTTACTTTAAAAGCCCTTCAATTATCGGAGTGCGGTCGGGGCGTTGAGTGTAAGAAAAAAATACAAATCAATGAACAGGGGCGTAAATACTTCGGCCATAAAAATGAAACGGCAGACATTAAAGTCAGACCAGTAGATTAATGACGATTATCTAATTTGTTTCACTTTAACTCATATATTAACAAGTATTTCAATTGTTTTTTAGTCCAACCAATATAAAAATCTGTAGACGAGTGTTGGATACTGTATCCTGACCAATCCAATTTACCACCCGTAGTCATACATGAGCGAAATGTTGGACTCATGACTGCAGAGTTACACGATTACTCAAAACTTTTTTTATATCTCTTTAACCAACTAGAATTATTTGTTTGTTGTATTTTCACATTTTGAAGAAGAAACATTCGACGAATGATAAAGAAAACATATTTAAAGAATCTGCGGGAAAACGACAGTCTTAGTGAAACATTTTGTTTTGCACTGACCGCTGTGTCGTCAGTGTCACTGAAGTAAAATATACACAATAATCTTATATATCCTGGATATACTCATGCGTTCTAAGTTATGTTCAGTATGGTTATCCAAATAGCCATAACTATGATAATCATTAGTTTTAACCGTTATATGACATATGATTAACTAACGCATGCATGCGAGTCGGTAAAATCACAAGAAGCTCTCGGAAAGACAACAGTTTAATATGTATATTTGTACATATATACGAGAACTTGGTAGAGTGCTAGTCTAACTATTTCGACTTCGAAGGCAAACCGATTTTATAGGCTGATATTTTCAAGTTGTTCACCTACTAGTTATCAGATCTGTGAAAGGGGTCACACTAAAACGCCAAATTAATTAGGCCGTTGGAGTGCTGCTGTATATGTCCAACCGATAGTACAAAGTACAAAGTACATCATTGACACGGGACTTTCTGCTGTTAGACAAGCGGCTTTTCTGTCCCGGGTCCCGGTTGTCCGCAGGCTAGCCGAAATGTTGAGGGGAAAAAATAAAAACAAATAGATATTGTACGAAAGTCCTGTTTTATCTAGCCCTGACATTTTAGATAGATTTGCAGTATTGGGATAACATTTTAATCACGCTTACTTTAAAAATAGCGCTGCTAATGAGTTTTATTTTTATTTGTATGTACATGTATTACCTCATGGAGTAGCCTCAATATTTCGACTGCTTACATCTAGTCTGCCTTTGCGAAGGGCGGCCATCGTATATAGCAAAAAGTACTTAGTAAGGCGCTTACTAATTAGCAATTAGTTGGGCTATTCGTTGAGGTACGCACTAAAACTTCCATAGCCTATTTCATAAAGTTTTGGGAAACCTTCATCAATTAGTGTACACCTGGCTCCGCCATTTACCAAATGGCGCTTTAATATATACTTTATCCGATACTGCCTCTGTTATGGCTTTATTTTTTTCTTTCCACGTTCGGAACGTGACGTCAGAATCAAATAAAGACTGATCGCATGCGCCCCTATTTGACCTTTTCAATGAAAAAACGGAGGGGAGGAGTTAACCGATATCTACATGCTCTATTAATAGTTTCAGATTCGCCTTTGTGTGACGTAAGATTGTAATTGTATTGATTGCTGAAATAGCGAACTGGCAAAGCCAACTGCAAAGCGTTGTAACACGTGTTATATAGATTTTTATGGAACTTTTTCTCTTTATTGAACACTTGTAGATCAATATTACGTGTTCTAGTTAAAGTCAACTTCAATTACATTGCTGGTCTTTGGACAGCTTACATTATTGTAGTACCACGTAATTTAATTCTATTTTAAAAATATGTAAGTAATGTACTAGATAATGTTTTAGTATCAAATAGTTTTAAAATCATCTAAAACCCTCTCGCTAATCAAACTACATTCGGTCTGATCAAGTGTTGTCCCATTATTTTACATCCATTTTTGAATAATGCATTTGCCTTATGTATTGCCTTTTAAGGCAGATTTTAAAATAAAGATTAGGAAGGGAGTTTTAGGTTCTTATCTGTACACATGTAAAATAGAATATGTATAATGATTTGATTTTGAAATGTATTATGGCTATTTTATCTTAGTCTCTTATAACTCAAAAATGAGTGACATTGTACATGTACTAATGTAAAATAACTGTGATTTTATATGCACTGTGAATGTTTTTGATGATTTATGAAATATTTATGATATGTACAATGATGACACTGAAATAGATAAACTATATATATAGTACATCTCTGTTCTCTCTAAATCAATTTAAACTATGGATTTCTACCAGTTTTTTCACAATTGTTTTATTTTATTAGTGTAATTAACTATCTTAAAGAATCAGGTGTCTTCATTAAATACAGTGCAAAAGTACGTGTGTATGTAATTATTTTTGAGTGCTTGTCGAAAAACTGTGATTTTTTATTTTATTTTTTTCCCATCTTATTACAAGACGGTCATATTGAAAATATGATGTTATATTGAATGTTTGTATAAATATCATAATATGATACTTCCTCAAAATAAAGAATTTATTATTATTATTATTATTATTATTATTATTATTATTATTATTATTATTATTATTATTATTACCATATATATGTACAGTGTACACTACTGCTACTGAAATGGCACCTATATCTGCATGGATTTATCTAAACTACAGTTGCAATATTCATTCTTTGTTTTCTATAAATTATATTGCTCTTAACCTATTTAATGCTGCTTTGTCTTGCAGATAAGCTTATATCTGAACAACTTGTATATTAATCAGTTTTATCTTACTTCAGTAAATGTTCATAATTACGAAATAAACACACATGCAAAATTAAATGCGAAGAAAACACGATAATTACACAATGTAGTTTGTTTGGTGTGTTTCATGGTCCCAAAGATGTCGTAGGCACACAGTTCTTATAGGTTATATATTTTATTTGTTATACACACATCGTACATAAGGAAAACGTTTCTTGTACATGTATGGATATAACATACTCAGTATGCAAGGAACACACTTAAATAATCAAGGAATTCGTCGATTGTATATAATCGGTATTAAAAGCTTGCAAAACACTCATTTTAATGAAATGTCTCTAACAGAAATAAAACATTCATGTAAAATAATCTGCAAAAATACATAAGACAGCTTTCTGTTTGTTTTCTTGTACAAGAGAAATGTCTTTTAGTCTAAGTTAATCCACGATCCACAGATGCAATGACACATAAATTCAGCAAGCATTCTGCTTAGAAATTGTGTCTATTTTGTTTGCTTTTCATTTAGCAACGCATCTACATCTTCATCAGAAAGTGTCGGACAGATGTTTAGTAACAGTTGACATACCGTGGTCATCTGGTCACTTCCAGGTAAACGCCATCCAAAATGAACAAACGGGACATAGAGCAATAGTCCGGACAGTATAAAGCCGGCACCGTACACGAATTCTACCCTCGGACTGGAAATGAATGGTGAAATCAGCATGAATGCACATATCGCCAGTGCGAGTGCCGCCACAAACAGTGGAGTTCTGAATTCGTCCCTAGCTCTTTTCTTGTTCCGTCGCAAGAATCTTATTCGAAGAAATGACACTATGGTAAGACCTTGCGTCAGGAAGCCGACAAAGCTGACTAGATTTATAAGCTCACTTATGTCTCCGGGAATTAACATTGCTATCGCAAAAATTGTATTAAATGCCAAAGATGCTAAAGGTATACGTGATTTGTAATGTAGAAACGAAAGTACTTCCGGTAAGTGACCAGCGCGCGCAGCTGCAAAGCGCACTCTTGTGTCCGTGAAGAAGCCACCATTAGATGCCCCGTGCACGGAGCACATTACACTGATCGGAATAAGGATTGCCCCTGCGCCCAAAACTCGCTCACCCCATGCAAAAGCCACAGCTGGTACGGCTAGAAATTCTGATTTGGACAATATGGTAAAGTAAGAAACATTCGTGGTGATGTAAATCAGTGTTATCAACGTCATTGATACAATGATGGATTTCGGAATGTTTTTCTTTGGCTCGATTAGTTCCTCGGCTATATCGTTGAGGTTTGTGTATCCACCATACGCCCACATACAACTATAAATAGCCAGAGATATCGATGTTATGTCGTTAGTTGTACCGTCAAATGAGTCGTTGAAATTTTCCGTTGTTCCCTGGAATAAGTATACAGATCCTCCAACAGTTATGATAATTAGGGCAAGTACTTTCAGAACTGTGAAAAGTCCTTGCATAGAAGAAACAAGCCGCACACTTAACGTGTTTGTTATTGCCAAAATCAAAATTTCTGCAGCAGCGATGGATTTCCGTATGCTGTTGGGAGCAATGCATTTCCCAAATATTGGAGCACAAACATAATCGGCAAAGACAAGAGCTAAAACTGCACGACTACCGTTCTGTGAAACAATACATTGTGTCCATGAGACAAGAAAAGCTGGTATACTCCCTATTCCAGTCTTTATAATCGTATAATCTCCACCAGATTTGGGCAGAAGAACTCCCAATTCGGCATACACAAGCCCAAGAATCATTGACAAGAATCCACATAACGACCAGATAACAAGACTCATGCCAACTGATCCAGAGTTTTCCAACGCTCCTCTTGGCGATATGAAAATTCCTGAACCAATGACTGCTCCCATGATGAAAGAAATTCCTCCTGCCAAACCGATCCTTTCTTTTACTCGGATGCGATCCGTTTCTATGGCAATAGAATTTCTATTGACACTAACTACAATCTTTCTCGCAACTATCTTACTGTCATCCATAACTTCTTCACTTTTATTTATTTTGTAGAAAATTAAGAAGTTTCTATCCTAACCTAGTCCCATACGAAAATGCTTTAAAATCCTGAAATTCAGTTTCCGTCTTATCTCATCTCTATGAAAATAGTGAGTACTATAAACTTGATTACGGAGGTGTGGCTTTTCCTTGTTACCACACCTCGGCATAAATAACAATTTGTCCTTTGAATGAAAGTAAATATAAAATAAGTGTATGAAAATTAGTATGTATCTCACACCAGTGTTTCATTCTACAATAATTATGAAACTGTCATCTACGGCGAGTATATTTACTAACGTCTTCAAGGTAAACCGCAGACAGAGAATGAGGTCGGCCTGTCAATTTCGTTCAGGTTTACAAACTACAATTGTCAAACTGAGAGTTACATGACACATAAATGTAACAAATTTAAGATTTAAGGCTATAGCTATTACAATGCAATAAATCTAAGAACTTTTTTTTTGCAATCAGTGGTTAAATATGACATTTCTTAGTATTTGATTGACACCAACAAGTTTATAAGCGAATGTGAAACAAATAACTTAATTTTTACAGCTTTTGTAAAAGCGTGACCAGTTTAAAAATTGTATCGTTCGTGAACGGACTTCTGTGACGTTTTTCGCAATAATTTTGGCCGACAAATGATAAGTTTTATAATAGTTATCACATGTTGACTGTATAGTGATTTAAACAAAGATTAAATGCGGCTGAAAGAATCAGCTTCATCTAGTTTGAATAACAATTATTCTGAGCATACCACATAAAAAGTTTATTTATTTTAGTATGATGCTTTTAAAATATGGGTTCTGTAATCTCACCAGAATGGGAGAGGATGGTATTAAAAGCTCTCATACATTCAATACTTCCTTTCAAAAATAGTTACTTTTGACCAAATGACTATGGTGGAATTATTCGATCTTTTTAATGAATGTTTAAAACATATTTTAGCTTTTAAGATATTCTTAAAATAGTTTCACGTTTACTTCTTCTCCGTAATGTGTCAATAAAAATGCAAAACGTCAATCAAAACATTTCTCAAAATCATAAAAAAATATTTAAAATATTTATCGCGACTTGGCATAATCTCATACTAAAAAAGATTAGATAAACTGCTGTTGAACTTATGATATGTTAGCTTCAAATAACAAACGGTGGTTGAACTTATATTAACTTCAACGATTATTAAACTTTCATTGACCGGGCAAGTGTTTCCTCAGATACTTTAAAGATGCAGGAAAAGTTTTGTTTATCTCCTTTCAGGACAATACACGCAAGGCCATGTATGAGCCTACATGTCGCCAATACTTAACGTAAAATGAAATGTTTGTCTTATAATGGAAAAGAATGTTTCAATGTCTTACAGCGAACGCACGATGAATTGTTGTAGGGACATTTCTGAATATCGCTTAAGTATACCATGCAGAGCCGTCATTAACATGTCGATTTAAAATTTGCATTAGTTGTTTTTTGTTGTTTTTTTTGACACGTTGGTATCTTGTCAAGGCTAATATGCATCTAATTAAATTAAATAGTTTTAATGTGTATACATAAATTTACCATGCAAATTTATCTACGTTAAGAATGTAAAATGGGCAGTGTAATACCGTTACACCATCAAGACAACGTCCATTTGAAGTTAAATCCAAGAGAAAAATTGATACACACGATTCTTCAACAATAGTACCCATGTAGCAGACAAGGTAGGTACACACTACATATCAAAAAAGAACTATGCAAATACAAAGTACACACTACAGTTACACTATTTGGTCTATTAAGGACTATGCAAAGACAAGGTACACGCTACACGTGTAATTAAGGACTATGCAAAAACAAGGCACACACTATATGTCTAATAAATGACTAAGCAAAGATAAGGTACGTGCTACAGGTCTAATTAAGGACTATGCAAAGACAAAGAACACACTACAGGTCTCATTAAGGACTACGCAAAGACAATGCTTCGATCAAGTGCAACAAGTAAATGACATCAAAGTGACAAGTAAACAAGACAAACATATGATAATGATGTAGGTTGAATCCGAAGACACCGCCTTGAAATGGTCAGTTACCCAAACAAATTTAACAATGTGCAAAAAGCATAGTGATACGAACATCGATTGAATTTTTATTATAGGAATTTGCCAAGTAATCCGTATACGAAGCATACAAAAACATATGTAGCACATATCTATTGTTATAATTATTTTACTTCGTCTAATAGATTTGAGCGATGTTCCACAGATTTACGGATACCTAAGCTTGACAGAGACAAAACCGATTTCAATTAATCGAGTTTATTTTGCGAAGGAAGAAAGAAAATATTTAGTTGACCCCTTTTATGACATTCAACTTTATAATATCAAAACAGTTCAATGTACAGTGAATATGTGGGCTCACCTGAAAGGTAAATAAATGTCACAGTACTGAATACCATCAAGTGTGAATGCTCTTGCATATTAAACTTACCCTAACCAGGGCTAAAATATATTTATTGAAACCGTGTTCATACGTTTTAATGTGCTCAGGAGAATGTTTATTCATAACTTGTTTTGTGTACATTGTCAACTTGGATGAATACTAATGACTGTTTACATGTTACAAAGGGTGAAAGTCCAAACGAAATATTGTTATATCACTTGATTGCTCTTTTTTATATAGCAGCATTATGTTTAAATCCTAACAAAGTTCTGAAGATATGAATAAACGGCTCTTAACACTAAGTTTGCTATTTGTGTTTAGGCTTCATTAATATTTGCCCTGAAATGCGGACTACACCAATGATTTTAAAATTAAATTAAGAACAAATTATAAGATATGATCTACGTATTTAACAACCGGGGGAAATTTTCAATATTAAAGCTCTTGACGTAAACACATCAAATGAGACTTTTTTATTGCATGACTTACTAAATGTATGCAATGTGATTGATCTACCATTAGTCACATGACCCCGTAAATCAGTGGATAAACACCTCACCTTGCGGATATCTATTGATGTTACCAGCGCGTTTCGGTAACATTATTGTAACGGCTATTTTGTAACTAAAAAGTGACAAAAGAATTCGATTTGTTTTTTATTCATCATTTTGAGTAAAACTGTCGGTATCAAGCTTTTTTCTCAAAATAATAGTTGTATACAATGGTATGCTTATTGTTATATGTTAGTGTTAATTTTGTCTATCACACGCGATGCCTAACCATGGTTATACAATAAAACACAAAATGACTGATAATTTCGATTTTGACCTCATATATATGGTATCAGCTTTGGCAAATCACAAACTGCAATTCTATATCATCATTCAATATATGTATCATGAGGTTATTATACATTGTTCCGCACAGTACAAACTTCTATTGGACGAGTTCACAGCATCTATTCTATCCATCTAAATTAGTTTTGAGAAAATTTTATTTCATCTATTCCCATCCGTCCTACCATTTTTTATGTAATTGACATTCAGTTCCAAGTTGATTTTCTCCGCTAATAAGATGAGATCGCAGTTGCAATAACGGTGGTGATGTGAAATAAAGAGGTCACTAAACATTTTTGGGTAAAATATCGAATTATATAAGGTTCGTAATCAGCTGTTAAACCTATTCACAGCTGCGTACTATATAGATTTCACAGCTTCGTACCTGTCCAATACAATTCGGTTTTGTACTCAACAATATACAAAAGTAATATATTAGACCTTTCTAACTGAAACGTAATGCGTAAATGTAATACGTACTTCGGAAATAAATTGGGGGATTTCTTAAACAATACAACTACCAATTTCCAGTTCTGTTTTGGCTTGCGTTAATTTTGGCTACATTGATTGTGTCAAATAAAAACAACGCAGATATAAATCGCTGAAGTACACCGCCAATATGTTACCTAAAGAAATAACCGGTCTAAAATTCAAAGGGAGACCAGGCTGTACCATGATATGATTGTTACTAGATTGTTGGAAAGATTATATATATAGTTTTATCATTATTATTTTTTCTTTTACATGTAATACTGAAAATAAACAGAGTTATCAGAAGGAAACAGCAGAAAACTGTTCGTTACTGTATAAGTATAATTTAAGTTCTGACCGAAAATATAAACTCATAATTAAATTGATACTAGTATGCAGTGGGACCCGTAATTTTACAAAGCGAAAATAATGCCTGGTGTCTTCGATATGCCAAGTCAATTTACTATTTGATAGAAAAGAGATATCTCCTAAAATATGGTAGATATCTCTTACATTCAGAGATATCTTTGCAAATTACGAGATATCTTTCTTTTAAAAAATATCTCTTTAAAAAAGAAAGATAACTCCTAAACTTTGAGAAATATCTCTGTAACTTTGAGAGATATTTCTCAAAAATAGAAAGATATATCTCAAATGATATTAAACCGATATCTCTGTAAGTAGAATAGCTATCTCTTAGAGTTAAGGCGATATCTTTCTGTGATACAAAGATATCTGTCAGTGTGAAAAAGAGATATCTCTATCGAAATCAGAGAAATATCTCTTACTTTTTAATGACAAAAGGTATATCTCTCTAACATATATTAAGAGATATCTTTCTTTTGATAAAGATATCTCTCATGTTTTGAAAGACATCTCCCAATACTACAGAGATACCTCTCTACCGTACAGAGATATCTCACCTACATCAGAAATATCTCTAAAAAGAGATATCTGTTTGAAACACAGATATAGCTCTTAAACTTAGAGCGATATCTCTGTAACTGTTTTAGACAAATAGCTATACTCTTTAAGTTTTTGTTGAATTGCACTGAGTGGTTATACTGTAAGCATGAACTGACTGAGCGAAAATCACTACAAACATCAATTTCATGAAATTATAACACCCCCCCCCCCCTCCCCCCAACTCTTATTGTCTATGATTATATTAATGTCTATGATTCTGGACCCGGTTTCGATCAATTAATTGTTAATAATAAACGACATTGTCTGTCTGTCTGTCTCTCTGTCTCTCTGTCTGTTATTAACCTCCTTTTGACAAGTGTCAATTGTGCAAATTACGATCCATAATTGCAAACATTTTTACAAGTGGTTGTTTTTATCATTGACGTACAATCTCGAATTTGTTTATAATAAGGTGCGAATTTGATAATATTTGCCCATTTCTTAACCACTTAGTACTATTATATTCAGTTTATCGCTTTATTCAATATAACAACACATCGTAAACAAAATTTATATTCTTACGGTCAGTTTACTATTGCAATGTTCCATAAATTAAATGCAGTACTTGTTTACAAAACTTTAAATGGTATAGCCCCATCATATATGACAGATCTACTAACATTTTCAAAAAATGAACATTACACGATGCGATCTTCTTTTAAAAATGATTTAGTTTTACATACACTTCCGAGAACCAATTATTTCAAAGATTCATTCTCTTATTATAGCATGAAAAATTGGAATGAAATACCAAAAAAATCAGAAGTGCAAAGACGCTTACATCTTTTAAAGTTAACTGTAAATCCTATTTTTTAGATAAATCCCAGCAATAATTTTGCTTGCAGTATTTTAATGTTTACAATTTGTATATAATTATGTGAAACAAATAGACAATTAAAACGCACTTACGAATTGAGTTGAGTGTCTGTCGGTGAATTTATGAATGAAATATAGATTTCTTAATTATATTGTTAAAGTTAAATAGTTATTTAAACATTGTGTAAATGTGATTCGTCATTTGCCTTTTTGACAGATTTGTTTATAGAAGGCCGAATTGTAAATATGATGTTGTTATGAATTCCTGTAAAATATCATAATATTGTTACGCACTGGGGTTGTCGTTGTGTCTGGGTATGGCCTTTAATAATTTATCGCTAAACCTTTAGGGAGGACTTGGTCGATTGAGAAGTTTAATCTCCTTCTGGTATATCAAGTCAAAGACTAGCAACACTGCAGCAACGGTTGATGAAGTTTAATTCATGTATAAATCTCAACATGCAACTATGAACCATTGAAATGTACCGGAAAATAATAACAAGTTTACATTGATCACTTTACTAGTACTTAAGAAAAACTCTAGTTGATAACAAGATATCAAGCAATATTAGAATTCACCTCAAAATTGATATGAACATAGAGGACAACATTGGCTTTCTATACTTAACTAAAAATACTTGTTTAAGACTATCAATCACTGTACTATAGCTCAAACTAATGAAATAAG
This sequence comes from Saxidomus purpurata, assembly GCA_022818135.1. NCBI lineage: Eukaryota > Metazoa > Mollusca > Bivalvia > Venerida > Veneridae > Saxidomus > Saxidomus purpurata. The sequence continues at coordinate 21,150,518 of JAFMSR010000015.1, forward strand.
ACGCGGTTCAGCATTTAATAGCTTGTAAAATATTGATTACATATGTACTGCAGTAAGGCCACCGAGGCTTTCCATAACTTCAGTAGATGAAAAGTACATGAGTCCTTGGTAAATATTCACTGTTTTCATATAGACAGGTATAAAATTCAGTAAAAATGTTACTCTAGATTAAAAGTACTATAAAGCTTCTAAATCAATTCCAAAATACTTCCGTTTTAATTAAAATGTGCTTACACTATTGAAGTTCATGCTGTTGAAAGATTGAGAAAATCTCTGTAAGACTGTATCAAATAAAATGAGCTCTCAGGTTAAGTTCTCAGAAAGGAATCCCTCCTGGTCACAAACCAAGCCCTTTTATACTAGCAGAGATAAATGACCAAGAAAAAGTGGTCAAAAGAGGTTAATATGGTAAATGTACCAAAATCAAAAGGTTATTGACCAATTTGGTCACAGTGACCAAAATTGGTCACAGTGACCAAGTACCAAAAATTGGTTACAAAGTTAGTTTTACAAGGAGAAACTTGCTGAATTCTTCAAAATGGCTACTTATTCAATAAACTAATGATATTCAATGAAAAATATGTACCAATGGGTTAAATCTGCAACTAGATGATGACTTATACATAATCTTAGATAAGGATGCTGACAACGATATTAAGTTTCCCTAGGTAACGGAAGTAAACAGTCCCATAATGCAGTGTAAAGATGGAACCTCTTACAGGAAAAACAATGAGCTGTGAAAAATCTAGAAAATATACAGAGTTCTAACAAGAATAAATGGATGACATACCTTTAGATTGTGATAATTACCAGTACCGGATAGATTTACATTGAAAACATAAACTTTGAAGCTTCAAAAATGACCTAATTCCGGATTATACATAAAGTAGTGAAAACTGATGACAATCGGAATGTAAACAAGTTCAAGATAGATTAAAACGAGCATGAATCTGTATGGTATGTTGTTGGTTGGTATTATTAACTTAATCAACACATATTTGTACAATTTTATGACTTGTTACTTGCATCTAAAATAAATTTCCTTGGAAATACAGTCTTATGAAAAGTGGTATTAACTTTACAGTTAGGATGAAGAAAATAAACTGACAAGATTTGAAGTTATTACTAAATGGTAAGTTCCGGGTTATTACAATATATCGCATACCAGTCATAAATACTTAATCCTGATTGGCCGATAGCGCTCACGTGCCAGGTCCGCAAAAGTATGTGTAGAAAAAGACGTGTAGACCAGACGTCATTTCTGTTATATTTTCGCATAATTTTCACTACTTTTAATGAGGTATACGATATAATAATTATAGACTAATGTTTCGGTCAATATATAGTTTTGAGGACCTGTGAAAAATGATATTGACCTCGGACTTCGTCCTCGGTCAATATCACTTTTAACAGGTCCTCAAAACTATATATAGACATCAACATTAGTCTATAATTGTATAGTGTTACCTTCTATTATTATTATAGATCAAAGTACACGTATAAACAAATGTCAAAATACATTCTAAACAATGTATCAATGATTTATTTGTATTTCAAAATTTCAAAATATTTGTATAATCGTTAGAACGTGTCCTAAAAGTATAACTATTTGTTTATTCCATCATCTTGATGTCATTTGGATATTACATTTACATATATAATGTGGTGCATGCATGTAACTTGTCAGATTTTTTGTCTGACTTTTTGTCTTGCAGTTAGACATACTTTGATCTTTTTATGCCTTTTCTTTCCGATATTGATATCATTATGTAACGTACACTATTCGTTGATGGCTTTTCAGATCAGTCTAAATTTTCATCAAATTTTAGTGTAAACATGTTAGTTGCATATTAAAATTCTGACTCTCCAAAAGACACATCTTTATCAAATCAGTAGGTATGTCAAGGGAAAATTATATGCATATTTTAAATTACTAAAGATTAACTTTAATCAGTTAGTAACATTTACGCTGTATTGTAATCACTTTGCATGTTTAAATTAATTGTTATGTTATGTTTAAATTCTGAGCCTCTGATAATTATTTATCCCCCCACCAAAGGCAAAGGGGATATTAGAAATGGTCTTCGTCCGTCCGTCCGTCCGTCCGTCCCAATTTTGTCCGGAGCATAACTCCAAAAGTACTTGAGCAATTTTCTTCAAACTTCATACACTGACAGAGCACATTGGGAGGAAATGCAGTGTGTAAGAACAATAACTCAACCATGCTTACTTTTAGAGTTATTCCCCTTTATCAGATTTACCTGAAAAACTTTGTCCGGAGCATAACTCCAAAGTACTTGAGGGATTTTCTTCAAACTTAATACACTGACATAGCACTTTGGGAGGAAATGCAGTGTGTAAGAACAATAACTCTACCTTGCTTACTTTTAGAGTTATTCCCCTTTATCAGATTTACTTGAAAAAAAAATTTCCGGAGCATAACTCCAAAAGTACTTGAGGGATTTTCTTCAAACTTAATACACTGACATAGCACATTGGTGTTAAGTGCACTGTGCAGGAACAATAACTCTACCTTGCCTACTTTTAGAGTTATTCCCCTTTATCAGATTTACTTGTCCGAAGCATAACTCCAAAAGTACTTGAGGGATTTTCTTCAAACTTAATACACTGACATAGCACATTGGTAGAAAGTGCAGTGTGCAAGAACAATAACTCTACCTTGCCTACTTTTAGAGTTATTTCCCTTTATCAGATTTACTTTAAAAGTTTTGTCCAGAGCATAACTCCAAAAGTACTTGAGAGATTTACTTCAAACTTAATGCACTGACATAGCACATTAGTAGAAAGTGCAGTGTGCAAGAATAATAACTCTACCTTGCCTATTTTAAGAGTTATTCCCCTTTATCAGATTTACTTGTACGAAGCATAACTCCAAAAGTACTTGAGGGATTTTCTTCAAACTTAATACACTGACATAGCACATTGGTAGAAAGTGCAGTGTGCAAGAACAATAACTCTACTTTGCCTACTTTTAGAGTTATTCCCCTTTATCAGATTTACTTGTCCGAAGCATAACTCCAAAAGTACTTGAGGGATTTTCTTCAAACTTAATACACTGACATAGCACATTAGTAGAAAGTGCAGTGTGCAAGAATAATAACTCTACCTTGCCTACTTGTAGAGTTATTCCCCTTTATCAGATTTACTTGTCCGAAGCATAACTCCAAAAGTACTTGAGGGATTTTCTTCAAACTTAATACACTGACATAGCACATTGGTAGGAAGTGCAGTGTGCAAGAACAATAACTCTACCTTGCCTACTTTTAGAGTTATTCCCCTTTATCAGATTTACTTTAAAAGTTTTGTCCAGAGCATAACTCCAAAAGTACTTGAGGGATTTACTTCAAACTTAATACACTGACATAGCACATTGGTAGAAAGTGCAGTGTGCAAGAACAATAACTCTACCTTGCCTTCTTTTAGAGTTATTCCCCTTTATCAGATTTACTTGAAAAAAAATTCCGGAGCATAACTCCAAAAGCACTTGAGGGATTTTCTTCAAACTTAATACACTGACATAGCACATTGGTAGAAAGTGCAGTGTGCAAGAACAATAACTCTACCTTGCCTACTTTTAGTCAAATAGAAAAATATCATACCTATACTGATAATGAACATTAATATAATTTTGCAAACCTTCTCTTCATTGCCTTATTCTTTTTCCACTTACTTGAAAACTGTACTCAGCATGACCATAACTATACGGCTTTTTAAGGATTTACTCTCACCAAGTAAAATGTACGAATACAACCTTCATATAACTTCTTCCCGGCGGGGGATTAACCATGTGTAACATGGCTCTTGTTATGCTACCCTCATTGTTTCATTTGTATATGAAATGAGAAAATAAACGAATTTTTACTTGACTTTGACTTTAGTCTTTTTACATTTTCCACGTAAATTAATAACATAGTATAGCCAGTTAGAGCTCCATGTGAGTCCCCATACACCTTATATATCTCTTAAAATATAAACACAATTTTAATTAGAATTTGCACCTTTCACTGAATCACCTCTACCAATAAATATGTATAAATATGAAAAATTGTCATTCACTTGTTAATTATTTTGCAATTTCATGCAATGTATAAATGCAATGTATAAATTTATGATTTGAAGCTAGAAAAAAACATGGGAGTCAATCCCATTCCGGACATCGAGTTAGCTTATGCCTATTGTGTTTGTAAAAACACTGCTCGGATATGTACTGTACTTGATTTAACTGCAAAGGACAGTTACCGGAGGCCCCCTATTATCTGAGGAATTATAATATACAACTAACATGTTTACACTGATATTTGAGCAACTTACAGTTTTAAGAAAGAGGGCATATTTAATATCTTATAATCGCTTCCTTTTTTGTACACTGCCCATTTTGCTTGATTTTAATCTTGGCTTGTTCTAATATATCATCATAACAAATTATGTATATTTCAATGTGTACATGTAGGTCTATGTTTGTCTACTCACTTGAAAACAAACAGGCAACCCATAAGCACCTTGTATATATGCATAGTTTTATAACTCCCACGCAGTGAGCAAGAAACTGATATTTTACAAAGTCTCTATGGTTTTGAAGAATAAGTTTTAGTTAAAATGATCAATGGTAAATATCAAATGAGAAAACAAATACAAGCATAATTAATACCTATGGCATGGCCTCATATCAAACTGAAAAAGGACAGTGATGTGCTGCAGAATGTACAGTTTCATTAAAACATTTTGCTGAACATTGCTGTTCTGGACACCACACTTACCCATGTGTATTTAGCTTTATCTAAGGTGCTAGATTTTGCATTAAATACAAAATGTATATACTGACACCAAAAAGAAACTGTGCACTCTTATATTGACCGTAACTTTTTCGTTACTAAGTTTAAAAAGATAGATTTTACTATCATGAGTAACAAAATAATCTTCCATATAGTGCACTAATTTACCAAATTTTTAAGCATGATGTCCTCCAAACTGATCGAAGGCCTACAACTTTTGCACATGCTACCCGTGCAACGTGTATACAAGAACAGATTGTCACTGACCGAAATCGTTACTGGCTATGCAATAATTAAATCACAGTACATTTCTTTTTTTTTCTGGGAGGGTTGGTGAGGTTGTTTTAGAAGTTTCTACAAAGTTTTAATTAAATTATAACTTTACTTTAAGAGATATTTAAGGTTTATGGGTGTTTACAAGGACTTTAAACCTGCATATACAGCAAACCGACATCCTTAATGGTTTACTCTGGTATCGTTCGGTATATAGACATGATCTCGGTGTCGTTTGAACTAGTGAACGTGACGATTTTAACATGATATATTACCTATACAACATTGGAAACAAGTATTTCATTTTATATACTTGATTCAGTTATTTTTTAATAGTTATATATAACCCCATGTATAGCAGATAACATATTAGCCTTCCCCTATTGAATACAGAGTGATCTCTCTAAATGTCAGCACTTAAAATTGGGATGCTTATATCAAGCGACGATTTCATATGGCGGCGTTTTGAATTGGCGTATTTGATGTTGACCGCCAATATAGCATCAAAACTCATAGATCATAAGTCTCAACAATCAACACAACTGAAGTTATACGAACAACTCCAATCAATGTCACGGAAAAGTAAGTGACAGTCCACTACGTAATACAGTAAGTGGTGCCAAAACAGTAATTTCAGTCCCATCCTCACTTATGATTCGTATGAAGGAAGTTTTGAACATGAACTCAACTGACAAGAGCAAGTTTTGCAAACCTTGGATCATCAATAACTTCTGATCTATGGATATGTTTGAATTACCAGAACCATAGATAATTGGCTTGCCAAACATCAGTATCCGCAATCCTTCTATGTTTGGAAGAATATGCAGAGAGTATTGAAATATTTATGTCAAACGCTATAATCTCGAAAGACTATCTTTAAGGACTATGTACCCATGTGTACACAAACATCTTAGCAACAACTGTTATACAAAACAGCAGTACAAGATGACTTGTTTTACCTGCAATTTTCAAATTCTTCTCGTTCTTACCTAATTATAATAGTTCATATATTATGTAACGTATTAAACACGTTCCATTTGCACTTGACAATTTCCATACTGTCAAGTTACGTCAAAAACAGACCAAAGAGGCATGAAAAACGTTTTCCGCCGAAATTGATGGGTTTTTTTTCGTTATATTTTCATGGAAGAAGTCATTACGCGGACAAATTCATCAATTATTATTGACTAAATGAAAAATTTTCTTCTTCTGAAGAACACATCATAACGAATTCCGTTAAGAATTTTCCATTTAAACTTGATTTTGGGTAATTTAATTCAAAGTTTCGTTGTAACATTTAGGCCGTCTATCTATGAACTATTTGATATCTTCTTAACGAATTTCCGTTAAGAATCTGGAAACATAAACATGTTAAAGCGAAATACACGTATTTAAATAGAATGTATTTATTTGTTACATTTAGGCCGCATCTATGAAAAATTTAAAATTAAAAAAACCCAAAAAAAACGTAAATTGAATATATTTATTGAAGGCATCAATTTGATAATATTTTTCTTAACGAAAATTCCGTTAAGAATCAGCTACATAAAGCGAAATATATGAATGACTGTGAGGAGAGTTTTCTGTCCAGCTTAGCCAAATTCGGCTAAACAACTGATTACAAACTTTGAATTCCGTCAGATGCTGACTGGCCGAATTCGGCTAGTAGTCGTTTTATAGAAACAGGTATAATTTTATTAACACCTTATTTCAGAACATTCACACTTCTTTTGGCGGGGAGTGAAGCTAAGATATCTAACGGTATGTTTATGGCAAGAAAAATACTAAAATATATCGTTAGTTTAAAGAATCGCTGAACAATGAAATTACTGTTGACTGAGTTCAATTGTTGTACGTTTTTAACAACAAATTGATCCTGCTTTATATGATTAACTAACACATATTCCATCTTTTATGCTTCATTCCAAACCGATTGATCAATTCTACTTGATACTGTATATACGAAAAATGGTGTCATGCTCATATGCATGCGCCAATGCAAGCTGTATGTTTATCAACATAGGATAACTAAAAATGTTTTCTTGTTATATTTCAGTTGCAATACAGTCAATGCAATCCATTACAAAATATACAACACTGTCATTCCTCTTCAGTTGTAGATTATCTTATACTTCAATGCGTTTTCAATTGGTAAAACTAGAGCACATATGTTGAAACGTTGAGTACATTATCAAGCCAAGAAAAAGATATATGAAATAATTAAATAAATCGTGAAGCAAATGTCAGACTGTTACTTCAGGAGTGCAAGTTGAAGACAAACTCGCTGACTTTTAACACAGAATAAAGTTTTTAAGAGATCCAACGGTAAAGTTTTTTTTTCAAATCAAAGATCCGTCTGATTATATAGTGTCTCCTTTCAGGCTTCACTCCTTTCTCCTTTCTGTTGATCTTTGCATCAGAACTTTGCACACTGAAAATAGAAAATTGTTCACTTCCTTTATTTGTTGTTAGTATGAATTATTGGTAGTGTTTACCATACGTTAAACGACAAAGAAAAATGTACATGTAACTTATCAAATATAGACCCTGTTCCGGTGCCGTGTAAACAATCGGATATCGCTTGTTCGCACACCAATTTTGAATCAAGTTTTAACGTAATAAAAACATTGCACCCTGAGCGCCGTCACCATTGCATCTTCATAACTTTTGGTGGTTATGTCCTTTTTTTCTCTTTCTAAGCACAAAAATAAACAAGTAAAATCTGCAATACAAAATAATATCTACTGTTGTGCGGTCGTGCGTATATAAGTCATGATTTATAAAAGAAACTTACCGTTTCTCTAATCGCTCACAAAAAGTACACTGGTACTCGAATATTGCAGCTTCTCTTAAAAATCCTCAATATCCTGTATCATTTGTCGATTTTATAAGCTGTTCTAGTACTTTCAATTTTAGTATTAACACTGTCCTAGTACTACTACTAATAAAAATGAAAATAATGTGTGCAATAATACTGTAAAATACGATAGACACTGTGTGAAAGTTGAATTATCTACATAATCCTGCTTTCGTAGAAAAAAAACGCGGCAAGAGCTCAGAAATCGGGTTTTATTATGATATGCATCGAGATTTTTTATCTGTTTAAAAGTTTGTTTTTATTGGCCATAGTGTTAAACCTTGAAAATTGTTGTTGACTATCTTACAAAAAATTGTGAGGTATATTCTCATTTCGTAGTAGCTCGGTACAATTTGTTAGTTTATAAACACATATAAATACATGTACAAATAAAATAGTTAGTAACAATATTCAGGATCGTGTAGTAAGCTTGACACTTGATATTGTTATACCCTGCTGTGACAAATGTATGTGAATTCTCACACAAAACTTTATTCTATAATGTGGTAGATTAGCGAATTTCAACAATAATTAAACAACATTTTACTAAGTATTGTAGGCATGTGAACTATGTCTCAAACTAGTTTGCACTAGCCTGTGTACAGAAGCTATAGCTAACAACAGTCTCTAATCGTACATAAAGATTGTTTCTCACCAGAAAATGCACATTACATGTATATAAGCTGCTGAAATAGAAATCTTTTTTAGTTCATATTGCAGCCATCAAGAAAAACATCTGTCTGTGATGATAGAAAACTGATGAGTAGTATTACACATTCAAAAAAGATGTCACAATCGATAAATATTTTAAAACCATTTATCTCACAAATTAATGAAATTACATTATAACACAGAAGAACACACAAGAAAACACAGTTAGGCGTAATCATAGCTCACAACCCCCGGTGGATCAACAAAGTTGATTCACCTCGGTGTGAGAGGGATCGCCACCACGGTGCCGGCTCTATCATTAACACCGTGTTGGTTCCGCTGCTCACCCGAAAGCACGTGACGTGAGCGAGCCAATATGGTCTGACGTCCCATGCTAGCACACCACTCACTCCAGAGTAGCCTTCTATCCGATGTGACTCTGCAACCCTGTTAGGAGCAGGAGTACCAGCCCTTTGCCCAACAGCATTCCCAGAGCACACGCCACATCACACTCATCTCCAATCTCCCCAGGTCAACTGGTAAAGAGTGAATTTAGAGTCCGAAATAGCCCTGACAAGGGCTCAGTCTGAAACGCAGCCGAAGGATGAAAGTCCTAAAAAGGACTCTCGTGCCTCCCCCCAGCACAGTCACTGTAAGGAGGTCTTATCAAGGCACCACAATCGCCATCCGGAATAGAAGATTGATGATCCTCTGCCACCCGGCACCCGTCACCGGCACGCAAGGTTCTCGGAGATTTCTTCGTCATCGTCGCCGCAACCGTACTTGGGGCTTCGCCGCCTCCCGTCTGGTGGAGTTCAACACAACATCGTGCGAATAAAGACAAACGGCCCTTGTCAGGGTCACCCCCTCGTCGTTAGCCTGGGCCCCGACAGTTACAAGACCTAAGTCAAGCAAAAGTCGAGACCCAGGGCCTGCTCTGCGACGTGCACGCCACGAGGGGCAGAGAGCAGCAGCTAACCTCGCACTGATACATGTACATATATATAGTTTCTGCATGCTACCAACTTGGATGTTTTCGTAATATAGATTCTCGTTGGTTCTAACGACATTAATAACGTCGCTTTTGATTGTATCGTTACTTCTGTATGCAATCATATCAATTAATAATTATAGGATATAAGTATATATTACAGGAATAAACAAACTTATTGCTCTCGCAATACATTTGTTGGCGCCGCCGATTACGGCGGCGGCCTATTATGGAATAGTTTTTCCGGAAGTACATGCTAGGAGCGGTTATTAGAATGCGAAGAAAAATGGTTTTAACTGTATGCTAAAATAATACGAAATAGACATTAAAATATTGATTATACACATTTCCTTCATTAAAACGTAATTGTTTAATTGTAATGTTCCTTTTCATATCTTTTAGAAAAAATACGAAAACGTAAAACAACTTCTCCCTTATCGGTTTTGCAAAATTATAATATCAGCTTATTTTTTACCATGTGCTTTAAAGTCAGTCTCCGTGGTGTAGTGGGTAAGCTGATGACCGCCTAATTTTACGAGTGGAGTTCAAATCCCGGTCAAACCCAATTTTTTAAAATAATTTTTCTTCCGTTTTTTTTTCAGCTTTAAAACCACCATGATTTTAAATGTTTTCTGCAAATATTCATAAAATTTTTCATTCAAATCAAACTAATAATTGCTTATCAAAAAGCTAATTTTAGCTATTTAACGCCACACATGTACAAAACTATTTTCGGCGCCCTTTGATGCTTTGCATCAATGGTATTCTTGTTTATTCCTGTAATATGGACTAGAACCGGCTTACAGTTTGTCCCATTTACAGACAATATATAAAGACTTGTCTTCATTTTGTAGCTTCAGGTTTGAAGACCTATAAATGTAACAGGAGCTGTATTGGGCATAAGAACAGCAATCGCGCGCGCAGCCTGAACTGTAATTGTTCTAACAACCCGTTAAAATCAGCATTCATTGATGACCATAAAATTAAATCACCTGATTAAACGGGCAATAAATAACATAACATAATGTGAAGCCGAGGGTAATTGACCTTACGCCAGGTTCTTGATTGACAGATAGTAATCTCTAATCAGACCAATCAAACGGGATGCTGAAAAACCAGGGCTCGGCTCGTGGGTTGGGCTGGGCTGGGTTGGGCTCGTGGGCTGGACCCAAGGCCATGGACCCGTAGTCTCAAGGCCATGAATTCCCAGACGATAGGGTCATAACCTCGTGGTCATAAGGTTAAAGAGGTATTATTGTTCCCTGTTGAGGAATGACATTTCATTGGCAGGCAGTAATGACTGTTAGTGATATCTGCATCCTTTACTCAATTGAGTCATTATAATGATTTAATTCAACATGTGTTTTTAGTCAGCAATAGGTACACTTTGTGATGATATACATGTTTTTTTTTTTACATATAAGATCAATGGTTCTAAAATTGTACAAATAATTATTAAGTTTTAAAACATTGATTGCCATTTGACAAAGACAAACCAATCCCAAAATGGTGACTCCAGTATACCCCCTTTCAAACTTCCTTTATAGTTTATACTAATTTATTTTAGCTCGATTATGAAGAAAGCAGAGTGAGTGAGTGAGTGAGTGAGTTGAAGTTGGAGTTGTAGCTTATTGAGTCACCTTCGAGTCCGCGTCCTGGAAAACCAGTACTGGTGTCATATGAGGAAGCACGGTCGTGACCGTAGTGGGGCTCGAACCCGCAATGTCCGGGATGAGCGGCCGGTACCTTAACCTCTACACCTCTGTGGAGTGGGTGTGGGGGCATAATATGTTTGGTCTTGGAAACATTGAAATACGTTCATGAAATTTCTCATTTCTCTCAATTCAATGAATTCAATTTAACCATGATAGTGGTTTGAACTGGCTGTTGAAGATAAGAAAATAACTTTTGAAAAGTAAGGTCGTTAAACCGATTAATTAAGTTCACTATATTATTTAAAAACCCAAACCTTATTATGTGCAAAGTAATGCATATGTGTACACTTTACATACGAACTTATGCGCCTTAACGTACCAACCTACCTACCAAAGTTACCTTTATAAACCATTATAATAATAATGTTTTAAAAATATGTCTGCAATATTACACAGTAGACAGGCATCACATATTCAATATGTTTCAAAATCTGTAAACATTGACCCTTCTCTCAACCCTGTAGTAAGGATTGTTTATACATTGTCAACTTATCAAAATTATGCCCTCCCTTAATAGCCATTATAATCAATTAGTGAGAGGTTATTCCGGAACAAGGTGGTGTCTTTGAAACTCTGACCTTAAAATTCCAGGGAGTCCATTAACCTTGGGTCCAGCTGGACCCAGTCCACGAGCCCAGCCCACCAGCCCAGCCCTGGTTTTTCAGCATGCCCAATCAAACAGCTAGCTGCTACAACACGTGGCGAATATGGTTACTATAGCCGCCAATTTGTCCGGCAGACATTACAATTAATCCGTTGACGGACATGCAATTTCAGGTATTTTCTATGTAAGAAAGAGTACTTCTTAGAAATAGATCTTTTTTATCGTGAAAGTCATATAGTTTGTTACCGGGTTTAGTTTCTAAATTTTAAGAGTTTTGTCACGGACCAATTTTATTTTAGGTCCGTAGTGTAGTGACTCTTCATACATTTTAGAGTAATTTAATAAAATGTTTTGTAAATTGTGTCTTATCAAAACGTGTCATCATGTTTGTGTGTGTGTGTGTGCGAATATATATTAGAAATTTTTTAGTGGACTTGCACATTATAAACTATAAGTGCACAATAATAGTATAAGCCACGCTGGGTCATATGACTACGGCTGGTAGCGAGGGTAAATGACTCCAATAAGTCAGTCAGTCCAATGAATCTGTTTCATTTGATTTAAAAGGTAATTTAGATAAATAAATGATTTTTCTAGCTGGACATACAATTGTTTAAAAACATCTGTCAGAAGTCGTATCAAAATGATATAGATATATATGCTTAGAAATGCTCTGCATATTATCGGGTTTTTTTTACTTATAGAAGTGTCACATTGCCTAAAACATAAGACCCCATAGCACGACCCCGCTCACAGAACCGCTTGAAAAAAATATTTGATATCGGATCCAATCCTTCTGACTGTATGGAATTCCATTTTTGCACTGCTTTGGATTGTCCAGATTAAAGTGTGAAGATCATGACTCTAGATCAAGTACTTTAAGATGTATGGGTGAGTACAAATATTGCAAACAGACACATATGATTTTTTTTAAACAAACACACAGAAACTAACAAACACACACATGCATTCACGTATAGACGAGTCCACTTCCATGGTCGAATGGTTAGTGGTCACTGTAACATTTCATAAATCAAGGGTCATGGGTGAAAGCCCTGTTACCGACCATGACTCTTTATGTACAATACAACTGTCAGTTTCTTTCTTAGAATAGGGTTCTAGTAGGAACGATGGTCAGGTAAACTATCTGCCTGTACAATTGACTGAAATACGGTTGAAACGGGCGTAAAACCCATAAAAAAGAACGACAACAACGGACAAGGGCCCAACAGTGTGGGTTATTTACATTTTATAATATACAGAATAATAACTATAAACGATGTAACATATTAAAAGAGAACACTAAAGTAGTTTAATGTATTTTAACTTTTGTAATCCGGTACAATGCAAAGGCTTCTTTCTGCATTCATTAGGCTCAGATAACTAGTTTGCTTAATGAATAAATTTAACACAAAAAAATATACAAGTAAAATGGCATAAATCTGTGAGTTTCGTAATTCAGTCGTGTACCCCGAAAAATTATACCCCGAAAAAGAATTCAAGAGTCCTCTTTATAATTCTGCGTTGTCTTTCTGAATGATAAATGAGTAACAGTTCAATTTTTTTTATCTTACAAACTTAACGCTTGTGATAGTTTGTCTTTCCTGTGATTTTATGAGATATTTTGGCAAACATGTGTCTTATGTGTGAACTCTTTGTTCTATTTCACTGAGGGGCTTGTGCAAATCCTTTAATCATGCTAAGAACCAATACTAGTAATACTGCTATAACAATTACAAAGTTTGACGGAAGTAAATGGGTATTTAAATTGATCAACATACAAATTACATGTGTAGCGATGCACTCGCATCAAAGACGTACATGTAGCACTTTTAGTTATTACTGTAAATACGTTTTTTAGTTTAGCATGTCATAATTTGATAAAGACAGTACTAACTTATTGTATATTCTTGAAATCTGCTATAACACAATACATTATACCCTGTGCAAGTGAATTAAGATTTCGTAATGTGTTTTTTTCTATTTGTGAAAGAAGTAAACTACTATACGTATTTGAAAATTGTATAGTGTATGTATTTTGTATTACTGGAAACCAGATGAGAAACAGATCTAGGATCAGGGTGTTTTAAACTCCTTAAAGTCTTATTATTATTTCTGTAATAGTTCATGTCCGTAAATCTATATCATGCTAGAAAATGTGGGGACAAATCTTTGATCTCTCCGTATATTGCTTCCGTTCAATCGGAAAAATAACTTTGCACGATCAGGTAAAAAATTCATTAAGTTTGCAATTATGTTAGGTACAAGTATGCATGGGAATATACTAGGATCTTGGCAAGATCAACCGGGGAGATACCCCATGGTTCACCGGGACTATAAACAATCTACATGAAGAAGAATGATACAATAACTTTTCGACGGGTAACTTCGGTTAGTGTTACACAGCAAAAATAAAAGTGAATATCGGTCGATTCACTACACTGCAATATGACATATCGAAAATGTTGTTTGAAAATGTATTGAATTGTCCTGATGTAGTATCTTATTATCCTGCGTCATATCATATTGTCATTGTGTTCTGCACTTTACACACAGGTGACGCACTACAATGCAATAAGACATCCCGATGGCGTCGCATCGCGTTGTCGTGCGTCGTTTTGCATTGTTTCGATATCGTAACGCACTGTCTTGCATCATATCGCGTTGTTGTGCGTCGTTTTGCATTGTTTAGATATCGTATCGCACTGTCTTGCATCATATCGCGTTGTCATGCGTAGTTTACATTGCACAGAGGCAACGCAAAACATCGCGACAGTGTCGTTTTAATTGTCAGGCGTCGTTTCGCATTGTCTTACGTCGCTTCGAGATCTCGTGCGCCTATTAGCATTGTCGTTTTTCGCTACGCTATTTATGCGTTGCTTTGTGTTATTCATATTGTATTGTGTGTTGTGCTAGGCTGTAATGCATGTCACGACATATGAAAATACGAAACGATTTTGCGACATGACATCATATACGAAGCGACAGCGAAATATATCATTCTTTGATTACAATCACAACACTACGCGATGCAACAAAGCTTTGAAATATGGTATTGTCTCAATATCGCCACATTTTAATACATGAACAGGATTCCGTCATGAACTTGCTACCATCCTTCTTAATACATGTGATGCACTAAAACGAAGTGTAGTATAGCGTGGTGAGTGCATTATGTACTCTCTTGTCGAATATCCGCAGTGCGTTTTTACACAAAAAAAAGGATATGTAAACTAATTCTTGCTTCAGAAGCATTTGTCGAGACAAGTGTGTCTTCTAAAGAGGGCATGCTATATTTTACGTGTAGGACGTGTTCTGTAGTTTCATCTCGGGGCGCTGGTCATATGGTTCCGATTCTAACGATAAAACATACTATACACATTTGACTTGATAGATTATCCGTGAAAATATTTTTAGCTTCATTTTCTTTGTAGCCAAGTTATAGTTTGAGAGAAAAGACTTGTTTCTTTATTTTGGTGTTAACATTTTAAAGCATTGAAAACACGCTTTCTAGATAATAACCACTGTTGCCTTCTGTTCATGAGCTTGATCAGTGCAGACGTAAAATGATTACATAAAGATAACACACCGGTCGGGGCCAGGATATGCCTGCTAAGATGCTAATTATGCGAACGATTATTACCTTCTCCAGTTCTGATGGGTATAATGCATATATTACTTATGGAAGGCCTGGACGCATGCGTTTTGCTAAATGCGATATGCTAATTGCGAAATGCGATATGCTTTTTGCTAAATGCGATATGCATTTTGCGAAATGCGATATGCTTTTTGCTAAATGCGACATGCTCATTGTGAAATGCGATATGCCTTTTGCGAAATGCGACATGCTTTTTGCGAAATACAGTACTATTTATAGTAACATTTTGTTAAATGCTATCTGCTTTTTGCTTTAATGCGATATGCTTCTTGCCAAATGCGATATGCGAAATGCGACAGGCTAAAATAATATCGCAATACGCCATTGCTTCAACATTATCAATGACTATGAATAACTTTAAAGATTTAATAATTCACTATTTCCGAAAAGGGTATAACAGTAAAGAAATAGCAGCTGCTATTTGACTGAACCATGGTTTGTGGAGAAGGTAAGTTATAGTTTGCAAAATTATTAAAAGTGGTCTTTATCCTATTTATTTTTAATTACAAATTCTACGTGTCTTAATTACTACTGGCTCAAAACATGTTCTATTGACTAACTCTATCAGCAATATACGATTTCTGAAGGTATATGAATTAAGAATGGGACAAAGAATGTTTGACGCAAATTTCAAATCCCTAACCTCTGTGAAAGAATGTGGAAAAGCTACTTTTTGGCATTATTTATACAGACATTCAAATGACTTGCGTATACTGGGTGTATTATATGCTATTTGTTTATTAACGGAATTTCAATAATATCTAAGAGTTTATAACACTTCCTTTTCATGACCGCACTGTTTGAGTTGATCTGTGTTGCCCATAAGGGAGATTATGTGTTGGGTGAAATTGAATTAAGCACAAAATATTAATTTTGTTGTGTGCTTGGGTTTTGTAATAAAGATCGATCGAAACATTTTAGAGATAGTCTAGCTCCAGAGTTGATATTACACTCAATAAAAAGGTATTAGTACTCAAAAGTGTATTGTCGTATTCATGTAACCAAGGGCGGACGCCGCTGTATATACCACACATGATCAAGAATGCCGCGGACAGATCAAACTCGTGCTTCGCACCGTGACTCCAACAATCCGGCATTCTGGACCACGTAATTGTGTTAATAAAGTTCTGTTACATATAACACCATTTTTGTATTCGTAGTGTAAGAACAATACAACATCATATGCAACTAAGCTTCATATCCGAAGGGAGGAATCTGATATCGATCTAATCGTAAATGCAGTGATGGTAGAACTTGATGGTATCAGCAGAAACCTAGGAGTTGGACAGATATGGAGGAGACTGAGAAGACAACACGGCCTATTAGTCAGGAGGTAGGCTTGGCTTGAGTCCACTTTATTTTGCTTTGTTTGACCATTGCATACAAACCAGGCACTTAGGTAACGCTAATGAGATTGCAGCCTTAAACATTTAATCCTCGCTAACTCTTAAACCGTTGGGCGTATGTCCTCAAACTTCTTAGATAGGTTGATCTTAACCAGTAAGTGACCTTTATTGATGTGTATGCCATTGGGTCAAAGAGTAGGTCTAACTTGTATGTTCAAATATAGGATAACCATCGGACATAGGAGCCTCAAACTTTATATGAAGGTTGGTTTAAACCAGTGGAAGGCCTCTAATGAATTTGGAGTCACTGGGTCAAAGGTCAATGTGAAACCTTTGTGTTCAGTAACTGGAGAACCATTGGGCCTATGATCTTCAAACTTGGTAGGAAGTTTTGTATTGGACATCAGATTACCACTATGTATGTGTCAAAGGGTCAAACATTAACGTTAAGCATTTTATTTTCAATTACTCCGGAACAGTTAGGATCCTCAAATCTGGAAGGCCAATAGTTGACTTGTATTAAATATTAGGTCGCTGGACAAAATGTCAAGATCATCAAACCTTTTATGTTCATTAACTTGACCAAGGTGACCCAGATAAGCGATATAGGGACTTCATGTTTTATTTATCAGTGGACATTTCCACGTCCTTGACAATTTTATTACGGTCTGTTTTGAAGAAGTGTTGTTTATGGGTGCATGTTTTCTTCCAGGGAAACAGTAAGAGACATTGTCAACATTCTTGAACCAGTCAGAAGGATAGAAATGCGGAAAAGAAGGCGCCAAAGGAGATGTTACAGTGTCAAAGGTCCAAATCATATGTTGCATATAGACGGAAACGACAAACTAAAGCCTTTCGGTTTCTGCATAAGCGCTGCCATTGATGGCTGGAGTCGTTATATTCTATGGATCGATGTAGATGTCATTAATAATGACCATAATTTGATTTGTACTTACTGTCTAGGCACTGTAGAAAGCTTGGGTTAATACCTCTTATAATACTGTAAGGATTCATAAAGGAACTGAACATGTTTTCATTGCAGACGTTCAAACATAACTGCATCTGAATCATGACGATGGTTTTGTAGCAGTCATGGTTGGCTCTTCTAATTATAACCAAAGAATTAAAAGATGGTGGGGTTACTGCAGAAACTCAATGCTTCAGTATTACATGGATCTGTTTAAAGACTTTCAAAGTTCAGGAGTACTGCAGATGAATAAGAGTATTTTGAAACGAATGAGAATGAAAAACCGACAGAGAAGAATTTAGTGAATATATGTAAAGAACTGTACAAATACAGGCGAAGCGACTTCGGGTGTACAGACTACTTCAGTGAATTAGCTACATGCTTCAGAGTGGTTTGGCATTACCAAAGACTTTCAAAGATGCATACACTCTGTTTTCAAAGCTTATTGTAGTCATTTATGAAAATGATAATCAGTAACATAATAAAACATAAATTATGTAAGTGCATTTACCTATCCGTTCTAGAAACCAAAATGTTCTGGAGACTTTGCTACTAAATATCAACTTTCTTACGTTTCACAAATCCAGATTCAAAGTAATGTTTCTGTTTTAGTGACAGTATTAGAAGAGTTGAAAGACTTTTTACTGTTTATTAAAAAAGAGATTGTATTGATATTCAAATCTCTTTCACGCTGAGAGATATATTTACAGCAAGCCAATTTACCATTTAATCAAAAAAAAGATATATCTCTGATTTCATAGAGATATCTCCTAAAATAGCAATATCTCTGTAAATTAGGAGATATATTTCTTTTAATAGAGATATATCTCATGTTTTGTAAGATATCTCCCAATACTAAAGACATATCTCTCAATGTAATAGAGATATCTCTGTTACATAAAAAAATATCTCCTAAAGAGAGATATGTGTTTAAGATAGGAAAACATCTCTATAACTTGAGAGATATCTCTGTAACTTTGAGATATATCTTTCAAAGTTTAAGAGATATATTTCTATTTAATCTTCTGAGTTAGGAAATATATCTCTATTACATCGAAAGATATCTCTTTAGTATTGGGAGATATCTTTCAAAACATGAGAGATATTTATATTAATAGAATGATATCTCCTAATTTACAGGAGATATCTTTATGAAAGCAGAGAGATAAAACTATCTTTTTTGATTTAATAGTAAATTGGATTGCCATACGTAACTGACCATTGCGGAGTCATAAACCTATAGTCATATATGTTTGTTTTGCAGCTTCTTTACTTATTTGGTAAAAACAAGAATAATATTGTAACTGAAATAGAGGGTATCATAAGTGGATGGTTAATATTGAAATTGTTGAATGAGTTGTCTACATTATATAATGAGTTCAATATTCGACAACTATGAAGGAAATATATGTTAGATTCTTCTTTCAAACATCTATTTTTCTTCCTTGACAACAGTAGCTTCTATGTCTCAAATGACGACATGGCAAAGTGTTATTACACTATTACAGTCCAGCAATGTCATGTGATAAAAGAATAATGTTCATAGTACACATAACCATTACTTCAAAATCAGATCAATGCGAAAGTTTTGTCATATGAACACAATTCATCAAGAGCTAACACGTTAAATTCAAAAACCGTTTCCCACTGTAGAGGATCAAGGTCACAATTAAGAAGGTCAAGGCTAATAATGTATAGGCAATGTAAAGGTCTTGACATAAGGGTCATTCTGCGCAAAAAGGAACTAAACCAGTTAATATGTGATACGAACTTATGGCCAACATTTCCACTAAAACAAGCGCATAATTCTAGTTTTACTAGACAAAGGCTCAAACAATGCCCCACGTACACTATTTTATTAGCTGATTAACATGGATGATTCCTTTAAAGTTTCTAGAGTACAAATGTATTACAAAAAATACAAATATGTACTGCACAACATCATCGGACACCTGGACACACACGGATAAATCTAGTAGGTGTATAATAATTCACAAACATTTCAGATTGTACTTAAAAAGCATCATAATTTGGGATTTTGATCAGCGAAGACACATTACGTATATATACCCCAGCTAAAGATGAGGTGTTCAAGCCAAAAGACATGTTTGTTCCAAGGAACCCACCCGTTGGAAAACTACATGTATTTACATAAAATTACTGACGACAGAAACTTGGTTCTTACACACCGAACTTCCTCTCATTCTCTTCTATTGATATATCCCGTTATGATGGCACGTTTGTGGTTGGGGTTAGTGCATAGGTACCAGAATTGTAACCGCAGTGGGTGATGTCCTGCGTGTATCGTAAAAGGCCACTAAGTCGGCTCGGTGAGCTGAGGTCCCTGCAGACATGGTAAAGCCCAGTGGTGACTCAAACCACTTAGGAAGTGGTCCCACGTCAGTGCGATAAACATAGTTTCAACACTTAACGACGTTCAAGCACAAATACGTTTTTAAACAAAGATTTTTATGCGCGCTATATGACTTTGGAATCAATAGTTACCCAGACAAATAATTATCATAAAGGTATGTTTAAAACTATTCCCTTTTGAACAACACCTCCGATAGCTTACACAGGAAAAAGAAACAAATAACAACAAATCATTTTTGGTATAAGATCGACTGTTTATTTAAGTACAAAACCCTTAGCATGTACCGGTATACCATGTCACAGTACAAAAACCTTATAATGTACCGGTATATCATGTCACAGTACAAAAACCTTATAATGTACCGGTATATCATGTCACAGTACAAAAACCTTATAATGTACCGGTATATCATGTCACAGTACAAAAACCTTATAATGTACCGGTATATCATGTCACAGTACAAAAACCTTATAATGTACCGGTATACCATGTCACAGTACAAAAACCTTATAATGTACCGGTATATCATGTCACAGTACAAAAACCTTATAATGTACCGGTATATCATGTCACAGTACAAAAACCTTATAATGTACCGGTATATCATGTCACAGTACAAAAACCTTATAATGTACCGGTATATCATGTCACAGTACAAAAACCTTATAATGTACCGGTATACCATGTCACAGTACAAAAACCTTATAATGTACCGGTATACCATATCACAGTACAAAACCCTTATAATGTACCGGTATATCATGTCACAGTACAAAAACCTTATAATGTACCGGTATACCATGTCACAGTACAAAAACCTTATAATGTACCGGTATACCATGTCACAGTACAAAAACCTTATAATGTACCGGTATACCATGTCACAGTACAAAACCCTTATAATGTACCGGTATACCATGTCACAGTACAAAACCCTTATAATGTACCGGTATACCATGTCACAGTACAAAAACCTTATAATGTACCGGTATACCATGTCACAGTACAAAAACCTTATAATGTACCGGTATACCATGTCACAGTACAAAAACCTTAGCATGTACCGGTATACCATGTCACAGTACAAAAACCTTATAATGTACCGGTATACCATGTCACAGTACAAAAACCTTATAATGTACCGGTATACCATGTCACAGTACAAAAACCTTATAATGTACCGGTATACCATGTCACAGTACAAAAACCTTATAATGTACCGGTAACCATGTCACAGTACAAAAACCTTATAATGTACCGGTATACCATGTCACAGTACAAAAACCTTATAATGTACCGGTATACCATGTCACAGTACAAAAACCTTATAATGTACCGGTATACCATGTCACAGTACAAAACCCTTTAGCATGTACCGGTATACCATGTCACAGTACAAAAACCTTATAATGTACCGGTATACCATGTCACAGTACAAAAACCTTATAATGTACCGGTATACCATGTCACAGTACAAAAACCTTATAATGTACCGGTATACCATGTCACAGTACAAAAACCTTATAATGTACCGGTATACCATGTCACAGTACAAAAACCTTATAATGTACCGGTATACCATGTCACAGTACAAAAACCTTATAATGTACCGGTATACCATGTCACAGTACAAAAACCTTATACTGTACCGGTATACCATGTCACAGTACAAAATCCTTATAATGTACCGGTATACCATGTCACATTACAAAAACCTTATAATGTACCGGTATACCATGTCACAGTACAAAAACCTTATAATGTACCGGTATATCCTGTCACAGTACAAAAACCTTATAATGTACCGGTATATCATGTCACTATATATAGTACTGTATTTCGCAAAAAGCATGTCGCATTTCGCAAAAAGCATATCGCATTTAGCAAAACGTATATCGCATTTCGCAATTAGCATATTGCATTTAGCAAAAAGCATGCGTCCAGGCCTTCCATAATTACTCGAACTTTTAAACACCCCCAAACGATATTACAGTTCAACGTAAATGTTGTTAAATATTTCGTATATATAAAAAAGTAATTTGTTTGAAATGTATAAACCTATCAAGGATCTAAGTATATCAAGAAAACGTTGATAGCCTTTAACATGTGGACAACCATCTTCATTACACATTTGACATGCCATATAATTTGGAATTGAATGGAATGTATATATGTCATCAGCAAAGGATAGGCTGTTAATGAAGCCTGTATTATATAATTGCTCAGACCATTGCTGTAATTAGCTAGGTGTCTACACGGTGACCTAGGGAGGGTTGTAAAAGAAGATGCTGACACTATCTTCATTATATAAACGGTACTGTGAATGAGCTCAGTCTGTCCCCGCGATTATCTGTAAAATTTATATGCGTAAAACAATTCTGATTCATAATTATGGTACCTTGCTAACGTAACAGTATCAATACTTACGACGACATTGAAAACAGTTTGTTTATTAATTGCATCGCCACTATTGAACGCAGAAAGCTACATTGCTTTTTTGAAGCGACATTATTTTGCAATTACCCAACATTTCTACAATAATTTTTATTAGATGATTTTCAGATTAAACATAATTATGTACGCAAATGTAGTGCAGTCCGAACGCAATATCCATATGAGATACAATGTACATTTTATTGACTGGAAGTGAAGTTCGGCGCCTAGAATTATAGAAAATGGATTTCGATTATAAAAATCTTTATGAATCTTCGGTTGGTAACAGTTGCAGCTACAACGATCATGGCCACTTTGTCTAATACGTGTACTTAAATAGTCGATATCGGATATTTGTCACCCTGTATACAATGCAATTTATTTGAAAATTATTATTTCGTAAAGAAGACGCCTACGTCCAATAGATATGTTTTGGGGGGTTTTTTTTGCATGCATTTTTAATCATCTTCCATTTTAAACGTGAAAAATATGCAAAATGGAAAAGACGCAGTGCTAATATTCAGGGTCCTTGGGCGATGACAAAACACGCACTCGCATGCAACTCAAATCGTGCATATAAATTTCTGTTAACTTCCAATCGACGTTATATAAATAAATTTGGATTCAGTCTTGGTTAAATTATTTACATTCGATTCAGACCCTTACACTGAATCTATTGGTGACATCGGTAGCTCCGAGGTTCACATCCGGTTAGGTAAATCCCGGGTTCGAATCTCTGCCAAGGACGAAGTGTACTTGAACAAGGACACTGATGCCACATATGCCTTAGTGCACACGGCAGCGAACTGAATAACTCTTTCCGCGAGGCTGATGAGTATAAAGGCGACTCAGTAAGCCTCTGACGCTTTCTTCGTAAAAGAACTAATTGCCTCTTGTGGGGTTCTATTAAAATTACATAACGTTTACTTTGTAAGTTGACATACAAAGTACACTGCATGCGTAACCTCATTAGTCATCATATAAACATGTTTTGGTCTTGAATTGTAAGTACTATAATACAATTATCTACACGTACATGCGTATCAATACAAATAATACCCCAAACTGTTTCCAAAGTCGGACATATACACGAAAACCGTGTAAAAAATTCATTTTTTGATAGGAAAATTCATTTTTTGATAGGATTGAGTCGAAGGCTTGACCATGACTACGAGCCTTGTCACGAGACGTAATCAAATGTCTAATACTAATATATGATTAACGCAATATTTATATTGCATTTGGAGCCGACATGATGCAGTGATAGCATGTTTGCCTCAGGATCCCAGTTTCGATCCCCACCAGTGCCAAAGTAGTGGTAGTGTCCTTGGGCAAGAAATAGATAATTTAACATTGCTCTTGTCTTTTTATAAGGTGATTCCATCTGACTGAGTCTCGAGAGCAATTAATGTGTGTTGTAAATAGTTGTTTCACAATTGAGATTAGATGAATTAGTATAATAATAAAATTAAAATCATATTTCTAATATGTTCATACTGTTCTACTAAAAATGCTCGGACCAGGGCTGTCCTTAGTGCAAAATTTGTCACAATTTAATGCATTTGTGAATAATGAGCGATTGTAGGGATAGTTTTCCACTTTTTATAGGTGACATATAGGTTTCAGACCATGATCATACAAGTATTAAGAAAGTACTGTGAAAATTGGATGGTGGTAAAAAAAATGAAAATCAACTTTTTCTCAAATTTTGATTCAGAATAGCAGCGTGAACTTGGCAGACTGGCAGCGTAGCAGCGTGGACTTGGCAGACTGGCAGACTGGCAGCCTAGCAGCGTGAACTTGGCAGACTGGCAGCGTAGCAGCGTGAACTTGGCAGACTGGCAGCGTAGCAGCGTGAACTTGGCAGACAGGCAGCCTAGCAGCGTGAACTTGGCAGACTGGCAGCGTAGCAGCGTGAACTTGGCAGACCCGCAGCTTAGCAGCCTAGCAGCGTGAACTTGGCAGACTGGCAGCGTAGCAGCGTGAACTTGGCAGACTGTGAACTTGGCAGACCCGCAGCTTAGCAGCCTAGCAGTGAGAACTTGGCAGACTGGCAGCTTAGCAGCCTAGCAGCGTGAACTTGTCTATATTGAATGAAATGGATGTTTAAAATACGACAGAAGCAAGAATTATGCGTAGATACAATTTTCATTTTGATATTTTATATCTTATACCAGTTTTCATAAGTTTCCGACCAGCAGCTCAGCAGATCAGCAGATCA